>CM062811.1:1050135196-1050735196 GCA_031772625.1 Pinus tabuliformis | reverse complement strand
TCAATGCTCAAAGTATATATTATATAAAACAATTAAAAAAACAATATTACAATTAAAAATAAATAAAATATTTCGAGTTTCACTATTTTACATTTTGGCCGTATATATATATATATATATATATATATAAGTCAATTTTGTCTAAAATATAACAAATATTGGAATTGCAAAGCCCAAGGAGACTTTCACATCCATTAACACATTAAAAAATGTAATTTAAACAATAAAAAATTACACACGCACAGATATAGAGGGGGGGTTTACGTTAACCACAAATTTATCAAGGTAAGAGAGAGATTAAGTCTCTTGAGGTGAACACATTTTTTCAAGTTTGCACTCTAAAAGAGGTTTGCATATCAAGAAATTTCTCTTAAATTTTGCACTTTAAAACATGTTTGCATATCAATAGATTCGATCCCTCTTGGCGTTTGGTAGATTCGTGGTAAAGATAGATCTATATTGGTTACTTTAAAAAAATGTCATATGGAAATTCCATCTGAACATGCGTTATGGTTTTTTGGGCATGTGGTATTACTAAGTCATGGTATTTCCCCTTGATATTATAACAAACTCTATATATACTATAAGAATCACCATGGTAAAGTGGGGGTGAATCTCTAATTAAGAATCGTGTTACATATTTTTTAGATGTATGTATGTTTAACTCATGTACTAGTGTAGCCATATTGCAGTCTAAAAGAGGTTTTCATATCAATAAATTTGATCCCTCTCAGCGCTTGGTAGATTCGTGCTAAAGAGAAATCTATATTGGTTACTTAAAAAAAATCTCATATGACATGCCATATGAACATGAATTATGGTTTTTTAGGCATGTGGTATTACTAAAGCACAGTGTTGCCCCTTGATATTATAACAAACCCTATTTAGAGTTTAAGAAACTCCATGGTAAAGTGGGGGTGGATCTCTAATTAAGAATCTTGTTACATATTTTTTTAAATGTATATATGTTTAGCTCATGTACTAGTGTAGGTAACAAGATTTTTAACAATATAAATTCACCCTTTCTTTGCCATGGAGATTCTTAACTTGTAAATAGATTTTGTTAGAATAGACCACTGCCATAGCTTATCAATACCACATATCCAAAAAACCATAAATTATTTCTCACTCAAAATATTTTACAACCATTTCCTATTAAGTTAATGTAATAACATTTTTAATTAAATTGAAAAGAAAAAAACATAACTATTTTGAAGATAAATTTCAATCCCTTATCTTAACTATTATTAAAATTATTCCATAAAAAATAAACTGGGGATCTCTTTCCTTACACTACTCTCTCAAATAATCACACTTAACCAGCGAATCAAGTGCAAACTGAACAAGAGATCTTATCACCAACAATTCCAGTGAAGGGGTGTCGGGTTTCGAATCCCTCCTCGCCCACCCCGAAAGGGGACAAAAGGGAGGTCTTTCGGGGTAGGGAGATTATGATTGGGATAGCGGACGCAAAGCTATGGAACTTACTCTTCACAAAGGGTCATTTATCGAAAATGATACTCGGTATGTCCGAGAGTAACCAACATATTTGTGTCTGACCTCCTATGAATCTTCCTCATTATTAGATTTAGATTAAGGTTATAGAATGTCATTTATATATTATTTATTTATTGATAATTAAATTAAAATTATTGAAGTCTTATCTTAAAATAAATAAATAGAGCTATGAATGTAAATATTAACAAAGAAAAAATAATAATAATAATAATAATAATCTTAAACGGTTTTTCTAAATAAACCTTATAACACTAGTTCACACTTTATTACCAATTCGCTAACTAGACTTTTGACTTATATTGCAATTGGTTATTAGCCAAATTCATTTGACTTTAATTAATTTGTAAATTTGTGAAAGTTCATCCTGCCACCCCATGCCTGGACCATTCTCTGACATATGGGAAGCAGGGTTGGAATTTGACAGGAAAAATACCCATCGCGGAGCATTTTGGTTGTATTTGACGCTTAAAAATTTCACATAACTATCTTCCCTGATGTGTTTTGAAATTTACAAAACTTATTTTTGGTGGTTTATTATTTTTAGAAAATATTCTTAATATTGTATATCAAGTTGTCTATCATTTGGGTTGGGGCCTTTCATGGTGTCAAGTTTATTTCTTCACCGAGAATGGTGCAAGATGACAAGGAGTAGGTAGACATAAACGGTGCTCTCCTTGCACCTATCTCGTCTACTAATATCCTTTCAATCCATTGAATATTTACAAGGTATGGGATTTCATATACTGTATGATATGATGGATGGCAGTAACTCAAGAGTGAGGATAAGGCATCAATTCGAGTTGGGTATCTCTCTAACTTCTCGAGGGTTGGATTGCAAGGATCTAGCTGGTAATCTCTTTTGGTATTTTATGAGTGAGAGACATATGAAAAATGGTTGTGAAGGAGATGGTGAAGCTCGTGTTTGTGGTTGGGGTTGTAGTGACGGTGATGAATGTGTGAGTGTTGAAGGTGCCAAAACGAGGGTAAGGAATTAGTGCAAGGTCTTCACTGGTGGTTTGAGATCGAAGCAATTGGCATCCTTGCTTGTTTTAACATGTTCTTAGGATTTTTGGTCCAAGGCCACGTCATTCATCTCTAAATTACTTAGCCAAATGATTAGAGGGAATGACTGATGGAAGTAGTTTTATCTATATAAATTGCTTATGGGAGGCTTGTGTGACCATAAGTGAAGTGAGGTGGTGGGGATAAGCATGCAAAATTATCTGATGTTTGGTTGCTTGACATGTGCTCGATTATGGTACTGAGATCAAATCTCCCCACACCCCAACCCAAAGGTGTTATTCAAGATTACAATAAGAGTAGGAAAATTTATAAAATAGAAAAAAACCTTCCAACTCTATTAATGGGACTAATGGAGAATTTTTTTTCTATATTTGTGCATTGGGGTGTTTGAAAGAGGGATCGTTAGCTCAATCAGATGGTAACTTCCCCTATAGCAAGAAAATATTATTTCCCTTCAGCAACACTTCGTTGCCCATTAGATAAGAGTGAAGGATCTTGTTGGATGCCTAACTCTATAAGAGAAAGTGTAAAAACTAGTAAGTACAGTCAATGTCAGTCCCAGGCCAGGGATTCGTAAGCATGAATGGTGGCCTTAGTCTTTGCATGGCATGTCTAACATAGTTTATGAAACTCACTCTGGAGGCATAGTTCGTGGAGCTACTAGTTTTCCCCAAGTCATTCTCACCGATGTTTCCTTCAATACTTTGTTGTGGAAAACCATGTCAGGAAAGTTCGCATTTTGGGTTCCTTAATCTTTCAACATTAAATGCTACATTATAATTCTATGAGCTTCGACGCTTCAATAGGTACATTTTTGTTAACTTTGCAATGTTTCTCGGTTTCCAGTTTACATACATTATCATTCGAACTATTTTGATGATACAAACATGGATGCAATACTTGGCTTCATAGCATTTTGTTTTAATCTGTGAAAATATTATATTGTTTTTAAATCTTTCATCTATTTATCATCATTAATTCAAAACTAATGCATGGGCCTCTTAGGTTTTTTTCACTGTAACCTCTTGGTTAGGAGCCTATTAACATCCATGGTGGAAAGCCTATTAACATCCATGGAAATTATGTTACATGACTTTCTAGTAATAAATATTACAAGAATTCCTTTCCTGTGTAACCTCTTGGTTGGAAGCCTATTAGCATCCATGGATGGAAGCCTATTAACATCCATGGAAATTAGGTTACATGCCTTCTAGTAGTACTTATTACAAGAATTCCTCTCCTGGTGTATGAAGCAGATATAAAATTAAACACGGTGACAATGCACATTCGAAACTAATGCATAGGTCTTTTAGGTTTTTTTTCATTGTAACCTCTTGGTTAAAAGCCTATTAACATCCATGGAAACTAAGTTACATGATTTTCTAGTAATAGATATTACAAAAATTCTCATTTACTGTGTAACCTCTTGGTTGGAAGCCTATTAGCATCCATGGATGGAAGCCTATTAACATTCATGGAAATTAAGTTACATGCCTTCTCGTAGTACTTATTACAAGAATTCCTTTCCTCTCCTGGTGTATGAAGCAGATATAAAATTAAACATGGTGACAATGCACATTTCGACCTTTTTTTTTTTTTCTCCTAAATATTTTTTTGAATAAATATGGGGCTTTTTTACATATACATATCAGCATCCAAGGATTGTTCACCATATGATCTGCATGTCGGATAATACGATAACTAATTACGCCAATGTGTTATTCTTACCTTGGCAATAAACTCACGAATATTTACGTGACACATTAATTTTCGACTGGGTCCAGAACATATTAATACCCTTTGCAGAAAAATAGTCACTAAAAGATGGTTTTACAAATTTGATAATGCAATTTTTGTTGAATTCCTTTAAGTTTAATATTATAAAATGAATATAATTATAAGAGAAGAATTTTTATTACTTTATATTTATTTATAATTATGAAATTATTATATTAGTTCGTTTTGGTTTCAAGATATAAATTTTGAATTTTATGGGTTACATAATATGACCCATATCTATTATTAAATAACTAATAAATATTATAATTTATAAATTGAATGGTAAATATGTAGATTTAATTTGTGAAAGGAAATTATTTTTTTCACTACAGATATGAAATCATTTTATTTTTTATTAAATATTAAATAAAATTATGATATACAAAATGGATATGAATGAAAATTGGATATGTGAAATTTCTTGTGAAAATAATATTTGTATGGAGAAAAATAACTACATACACAAATAGGAATGATTAAAAGAGCACACACAGGTATATATGTGTTAAAAATAGGTATATATGTATGTGTTAAACACACACTTTTACATCATGCATTATTCTATAATATAGAGTTTTTCATCTCTAACTTATTCTTTATTTAGGAGGAGAGGTTGAGAGAATTTCTCAACCATCACCAACAACTCACAAACTAACTTCTCATATAATATGTAAGCATTAGCTCTAACTCCCCCCTCACACTTTCACATCATGCATTATTCTATAATATAAAGTTTCTCATATCTAACTTATTCTTTATTTAGGAGGAGAGGTTGAGAGAATTTCTCAACCATCACCAACAACTCACTAACCAACTTGTTAGATATAATATGTAAGCATTAGCTCTAACGCCCCCCTTAATGCTTATATTACATAAACTTATTGAAACCATGCATAAATAACAAAATACATAATCATTCTTTAAATTTCTTGTGAAAAGAATATTTGTATGGAGAAAACTAACTACATACGCAAATAAGAATGATTAAAAGCGCACACATACGTATGTATGTGTTAAACACACACACTTTTACATCATGCATTATTCTATAATATAGAGTTTTTCATATCTAACTTATTCTTTATTTAGGAGGAGAGGTTGAGAGAATTTCTCAACCATCACCAACAACTCACATGTAAGCATTAGCTCTAACTCCCCCCTTAATGCTTACATTACATAAACTTATTGAAACCACGCATAAATAACAAAATACATAATCATTTTTTAAATGGCTTACAACTTTATGGGCTCCATCAAGTTGTCTCATAACCCCGGTAAAGGTGTAGTTAACATGCTGGATTCTTGAGTTCTATTCTCAAACTCCCGAATCACCGATCTCTCTAAGTCAATTACTGAACAACATCCCAAGCTAGCATATAACCTCACAACAAGACCACTCCCACGTCTTCAACAAATAAGGGATCCTTCCCTAAATCCACAACTACCAAACTATGTGGACAACCATCCATATTAAGCCTTTTTCACTAAAATATAATTGTTCTACAAAAGTTTGAGAGATTCAATTTCTTCATTAAATTCATCATCTAAATTCAATAAATATTCTTATTGCCATGTTCACATGTTCTTTTACTTTCTCTTAACAAATCGTTGACACAACCTTTGCACCTTTGCACCTTTACAATTCCACATTGAATGCCCAATTTTCCACACCTCCCAGTGTACAATAAATATTCACTTTAACACAGCACGAAATTCTCCTCGTTCCTGTATAGACTAACTGATTACGACTTGGATCCCTCTCGCATGCCCAAACCAATAGCACCAGAAAGAAGACCAAAGCTACCTCTGACAATAAAAAAAGGCAGAGTCACAATCCTCCATGCAATTTCAGAAGTACCAAGATGGGCCATCACTTGATTGTCACCCACATTAGATCTCGTCTGTAATTGCATAAATGGCCGAATCCAATTCCTAACCATAATATTCCAGGATATGGATTCTTAATGCCCGATCATTGAAACCAGTAATAACTTGAAAAATATGCCACTTCAATACGCAGAGATCTGCACTCTTTAACGCCACAAAACTTTACATCTCTCCAATTTGACCAATCTGATACCAAAATAAGAATGATTAAAGGCACACTTATATTTTTACACAGTTATGTATGTGTTAAGCATAGAAATACACACTTTTACGTGAAGCATTACTCTATAATATAGAGTTTTCAGATTTAATTGAGTTTTAATTGAGAATAAAAAGTTGATAAAAAATTTCAATCATCATCAACAATTTACAAACCAATTTCTCAGATATAGTATGTAAGCATTAACTCTAACTTACATTACCTAAAAAAATAAACAATGGAGTGAGTGCCTAAGTTTTCTCCAGCAAATTCACCAGCCTGTGAGTTATTTTCCATTGGTAATTTTGTAAAGGCTGCAAAATGGGATAACATTATGGAATTCTCTAGAATTTCTCTCTGAAACATTGAAGTGGTAGTGTTTCTTCATTTATTTATTATGAATTTTATTGTATGGTAAGATTTTCAAAATAGCAAATGTAAAATTGATTAAAACCCGCTGGTTTTAAACTCCTACATAATTCTAACAAACAAAAAGAAAATATGCAACCCTTTGAGAAAGAAAACTAAACACATTTTTGAAGGGGTTAACAAACTCCATCCATCCATTAGGGTATTAAGGCATTGCTAAGATGAAAGAGACTGCCTCCAAAGTTGAGCAGCCAAACAAGTAAGCTCATATAGAGTGCAATGATTTTAGTGAATTGATGGAAAAAGAATTTATTTTACCACATACACGTGATTCTTCAATTGAACATCCCATCCCATCCATAATCTGATGCACTCCCTATAGAATCATTATTATTTTTTTCAGAATATTACAAAGTTAGACACATTCAAACATGATTTGAAATTAAATCATTCAATTTCACTGACTCAATTCTCCATACATTAGTTGAAGATCCTAAGTTCTCCCATGTGATGTATCAAAACAATTTCCATCACACATTTCGATATAGAGTTGGTCTTTACTCAGGGCTCTGTTTTTTTATTTTTCGAGTATTACAGTATTGTAAATGGTTTTTTCTTCCAGATATTATTACAATTAATTTACTAACTGTTATCTTCTAATAACGTTAAGTAATGACTCATGATGATTGAAACCAACTACGTACAGAATCTTAAAAATAATATTAAATAAATAATTTGTTTGTGTTGTCTTCGACCTGTCACGGGTGCCCTGATTTGATTGTGCTGTGTTGTGTCCTGCAAGAGGTATCGACAGAGGCATGGGGCATGTATAGCGCAACACTGACGTACTGGAATACCAACATGAACATATATTGTGACATGGGATAGGGTAGAAGGCAGGACTTTCCATAGAATTCTGAGGCGGGGATCAAATTATTTAGGTGATGTTTCTAATCTTTGTTATCTGTTTGCTTTTTGAGTTATTGGAAAATCTAAATGAGAGTTTCATGGTGGGTATTACAAAGGAGCCCCCTTTGGATGTGGACCAAGATGCAACTAAAATAACGTTAATTAGGCATCAATAATTCTGTCATAGCAATTCTAATGCAAGATTGTTTTAATATATGTTTTAAGACCTTCAAAGGTCGGTTGGGTTGGGATTCCTCACTAATTTCTTTGGGAGATTGGGTCATTTGTGTTGCCATTTATTTTGGTTTTAGTTTATCAATATTTTTAATAATTTTAACTTTTCACATTGAATGTCTCTAGATTGTGTGGTCCATTTCTTTGTGATCTTGTTTTATTACCAAATTTATTTCAAAATAATTTTTATTTCTATTAGATTTTTATCTATCTTATAAAACCTTTTTCATTCCGATTTTGAAAATTATTGTAAATATATACTTATAAAACCTTTTTAATTTTAATCCAATTTTGAAATTTATTGTAAATATATATACTTTCAATGAAAAACACATTAACTATTGTAGATCTATCTAGAAATTACTTACTGAAAACAACTTGCAAACTCATTGTTTGCAATGTTTTGACCGCATCCAAAATAAATAGCCTTAGTAAATGGGAAAAGTATCTATCTTATGAAATCTCTCATTTTTTAATCATTTTGAAAGTTACTGTAAATATATATATATACATTTGATGAAAAATGCATTACCGTAGATTTCTCTAGTAATTACCTATTTAGAATGTTCATTGTTTGTAGTGTTTCAGCTTAATACAACATAAGTAATCTTAGATAATGGACAAAGTTAATAAATATGGACATCCAAACCGTTATGGGTTGAAACTCTTTTTGGAATTTGATAAAAAAAATTAAATTTGTCTATAAAGGTAATTTTTCTAATTATATCTAAAGGAATATTTATTTGGGAATAAGACTTTTAGAATTTTTCTTGCAACTAATAATCTAATTTTTTTTGTCTTTCATGTTGATGTGTTTTTTTAGGGGAGGGGTTCTTGTTTGAATTTTTTTTAGTAGATCAATTGTTTTAGGTGACGTTTAGTTTTTACTAGGTCTCTCTTTCAAACCTCCTGGGGAGGGTAAGGACTACTTCAAACCTTGTGGGGAGGGTGAGGACGGGTGAGGATTGTTTCAAACCTCGTGGGGAGGGTTAGTACAGCTGAGGATTGCTTCAAACCTCCTGGGGAGGGTGAGGAAGGGTTGAGGATGGAAGCTATTACTAAGTAGCCCCAACCTAGGTTCAACCTAATTACCAAAAAAACAAAAAAATATGTTTGTTTTTTCTTTCTCTGAGCTACCTCCTCATACCCATAAGTAATAATGTTAATACAATGATGTGTTGGTTCTTCAAGTATGCTTAGCTAATCAATATCTTGTTATCATGTCTTTTGTTGAAACAATAGTTGTCATTCTTTTCCAAAGACATCAACAACATTTGATCTATAACATATCATTCTATAATGTAAAGATTGTCTCTACTCTGTTTTATGACATATTTTAGTCTAGAATCATTCACTATCATTCTTTACCTAATCCAACTCACAAAAAATCATTCAATGTAGAGTTGCTTTACCTCTCTTCTACTCTGCCTCAAATAGATTTTTAATCTAAAATTAACCAACCATTTTTTTATTTGTTCTAAGTTTAAAATTATATCAAGATTGCTAAAGTAAGGTCCACCTAATAGTCTTTGCTACTAGGGATGTGTATCATTTTTTAAACAAGACTTACAATCATGTACTTTTAATCTTTGACAGTTAACTTTAATCTAGAATCACATGCAGGATTCTAGATCCTTCTACACTGCCAGTAGTTTCTAGAATCACATGCATGATTCTAGATCCTTCTTCAGACTCTATAAATTTGTGATTTCTCTGGTCAGGGATTGCAAGCCAAGGTCCAGGCCTGTTACGTAATGCAAAGTGATTTCTGTTCTCCAGTGATTGTTTTCTCTATTGCGTTGTTTCAATGTTCTCTGGTGATTGTTTTATCTATTCCGCTGTTTCTGATTGAGTAATCTTGTTGTTTCTCCATTTGTCTGTCTCTAAAATTATTCTTTGCTATTGTCATCTAAGTCTCTAAGTATAAATCCCCTGTATGTTATGTATGCTGTGAATTAACAGGATGTGTATCATTTTTTGAACAAGACTTACAATCATGTACTTTTAATCTTTGACAATTAACTTTTTTTTTTCTTTGTAAATGCTAATTCTATTAAATAAAAGTAAAAAATATATACAAGGAGGTTAGAACCTCAGAGGAGGCCGCGGCCATTCCTCTACCAAAAACTCAGAGACCTTGCAGTTCAGGCTTAATGCCGAATTTACAAAACATACTACAAAATTTTTGGTTCGGGCCCTGACATACTGAAAAAGATTGCCCACACTGAGTTCTTCATGCCCTTCATTGACCACAAAAACTGAGAAGCAACTATCATAGCGATTTCTATAACAAAAACCGGAGACTGGAATGACATTGGCCACCCTCTGTAGCCAGAGTATGGACCAGACATAGACATCTATCCTCAGAAGTGACGACACATACCCAAAATTGCTTAGACCACCCGGCAGTGAGGAAACAATTCTAGTCTGCATGCTTTGGTGAATCCGGTATTTCCTTTTCCGCCTGGCTGGAAGAAGCGACCCAGGTCACAAAACCACTGTCATCATAAACTGGTGCGCCACCATCAGGAGTGGTCACCAAATTTAAAATACCACCTGCCCACTGAGTCGGGCCGCAAGGCACAATATCACTTTGAGCCGGATCCACGGGTTGTTGCGGCACCTCTGAGACATGGCCAACCTCTTGCTGGTTGTCTGCCTAGAACACCATCCCTGTCAGGTCCCCAAGAAGCACACTGTCTCCCTGAGATTGAGAGGGGGTAGTTGTAGCCGAGCTAACCTGATTACTGTCTTCCTCCGCAAGAACAATAATGATACTTGCTGTCAAAACAGGCCTATTAAGCCGGCTTTGAAAAGTGAATCTGGTGGTCTGGAATGAACTATTCGGAATGGGCCTGGCTTGTTCCAGAGGCGGAGAAGAAGGGGATGCTGAGGCAATAGGGATAACATTTTGAGGAACAGGGCGTGAAGGTTGGCCTCTATTCCCTGTATGACTGCCTCTGCAGGGAACACCTCGGCGTCGAGGCATCTTCAAAAGCACAAATTGACGAGCAAAGGGATTGAGACAAAGTAAAACTATTACCTGAGGAACACAGACAGCTTCGAAGAGTTTGCAAATCCACGCTAATAGCCAGATTCAGAACACCAGACAAAGGTTCTGAGGCCACTCTGCCTCGCAATGAAACAGTTCAGTGACTGAAACAAGCATTATGAACCGATTCATGACAATAAACCAAACTATCTGTCGGTCACGCATGCTTGCATTAATGCCGGCCTGCAAGACCAACATCCGAGACTGCCCGGAATTGAATTCACCTACACTTAAGCCCTTTTGCCCACCTGCTACGCGTACCCTACAAACGATCCACCTGTCGTCTGCCAGGCCAGCTGCCTGTGTTATGCGGCGTGTCATAAATGTGACTTGATACCACCCGCATCCGGGTGCTTTGACAATTAACTTTAATGTTAATTTGATTGTGAATTTGATTACTAAAAAATTTTGATATAAAATATACTAGTTGTCTTTAGTGTGTTTTTTTGAAAACTTTTTGGATTTCTTTTTCCGATTTAATTTGTCTAAAATCCAGCAGGAATTCATTGAAAGCACAATCTTGATGGGTAAAATCTGCACAATTAAAGTGCCCTAAAAAGTTTAAATAACAAAAATCAAGATTTCACCTCAAAATTTTCCACTACTGACAAAATCTACAGAAAACTTCAAAAAGTCCTATTAAAGACAACTCTTAAAATATATATTTTAAAATAATGATAATTAATCAATCATTATTAATTATAAAGGAATAATAAAGTTCAAGGTTCAATAAATCATTTATATGTCATGAACATTTTGATTTTTTCCTTATAATAAATATGTGAATATTTTTAATATAATCATATTACTGAAAGATATTTTTTTATTTAAAATTTTATTGGGAATGGATTAATTTATTTTCAAAACTTGTTTTCAAAAAGCAAAATTTTAACCAAAAAAAAATATAAAGATCTAAAAATATCAAAGAGAAATAGTGAGGAATCCAAATTTCAACCTAATGGCAAGTAAGAGTGTAATTCTTTTCCTCCACTAACCTGTTGGTCCTTAATTCTATACAGGAGAGATGATGATATTGACGGCCAGCTGGTTTTCATTATCCTGTATTCGGGATCAGCGCCCAGCTCGTCGCTATCAAAGAGTCTCATTGAGAGGCAAGATGAAGACATTCCTTCCAGCTCAGATCAGGAAATTTTGATCCTGGGATTGCTCTTCGAGAGTATTTATATTGTCAAGTTAGTTATTTTTGACGTAGTCTTTAACGCGACTTTTTGAAAGCCTTTCCGGCGATTTTTTCCGGTGAAAATCCGGCAGTGATTTATTGGAATCCAAGTTTGATAGCTAATTTCTGCACAATGAAACCGTTCCAGGGGTTTTTCAGGGTGCTGAATCCGAATATGCAGTTAAAAAACCATTTTAACTGCAACAAATCATGATTTCATCTCAATTTCTTCCGCCGGATTCCGTCACCGGAATCTCAAAAAGTCGCATTATAGACAACTCCGTTATTTTTCTTGCCACCGAACCACAGAATTTTCAGTCCATTGTCTATATTTAACAACTATAGTATGCCCGTGATCTGTTGCATGATATGAAGCCTAACTTATATTGTTATTATTTTACCTTTTTAGCATCTGAAATGCTGAAAGGACAGTATTTTTTTTTTGTGGTTTCGATTCCAGTGGTTGCTTTCAAATGGGTGTTTGCTTGTTCTGTCATAATTGAACACCCCTTCATTCTAGGTCAGTGGATCAAATCCAATTTAAAGTGAGTTGTGTTGTTTTTCAGTTTTTCTTTTTTAGACATTTTGTGAGCATAAGATTTCCAAGCGCTCAATTTTTACAACCGTGAAAATGCACGTATTCACAGAGCCTCTAGGCTTCCAAGGTTTTGGCCTCAGAATGCAATGCTTGTTTCAGAATGGAGCAGAAATCTGGATTTGTTCTAACTATCTTTCAAATTTTGGAATATTGAATAGGATTGATCGATTTAGAAATTGCAAAGAACAATATCATTGCAGGAGATGACTTCAGAAGCAGGCAGACAAAGATGAAGTCGGCACTCATGAATTTCCTAGTTGGTGCGTGTCTAAGGTATATGATTTACAGATTCAAATCTCATAAAAGTTCAATTTCTTTCGCCATCGCATTTATGGTTACACTGACTGTACTGAAAATCTTCTCCTCTGATTCCTATTCCTATTCCAGCCAACCTCGATTGTGAGTTACAATCACCTCGGTAACAATGGCGGGGTGAATCTGTGGGTTCCCCAAAAAAGAGCAATGTCATGGATGACATGGTTGCCAGCAACGCCATTCTTTACGAACCACAGGAACACCCAAACCAGGTTGTCGTCATCAAGGTAAGCATTTGTGCTTTCTCCTTTTTGCATCTTTCTAATAATTTTAAATCCATGGAATATGTGTTTAACAAACCTTAAAACCCTTGCTCCTTGTGGTCTTCCTGCAGTATGTGCCTTATGTTGGAGGCAACCAGAGAGCCATGGATGAGTATAAAAACACTCGTAATCCACAATACATGTGAAGATTCATTGCTTGTAGCTCCTCTAATATTAGACTTGGTGTTGCTCCCCGAACTCTGTACCAGGATTTTGCTTTAAAAGGAATGCGAGGTAAGACTAAAACCCCATTTCGACATCATGCAAATTCGTATCACTGCGAATACTGCTTATGAACTATATTTTTGCCATGAATGGATTAACGATGGAGCAATTATAGGGCTCAACGACTTCCTCAAGCTCTGCCCGACTTCGTCTTTGTCCGGAGGTCCATTCAATCTGCCCGGGAGCAACTACAGAAATGGTCAGAGGAAAGTCCTGGCAAAGCCTAAAGGTCGCAAAATCGGCGTATATGGTAAGCTGGAGTGGGAAGGACATCCTTGCTTAAAATAATCTACAACACCTACAAGAAAAAGTTCAATGGTTTCTTTGATGTCTTCATTTTAGTTACAGTTTCTTGGAGCTTTGAGATTGAACAGTTGCAGGATTCCATTACTAAGGCACTGGAAGGGATTTCTACGGTTGAGATGAGAAAATTAAATTGATTGCTGCTTTGGACAGAGATAGATTTGTTCTGATACTAGAAATCATGTCAAACGAAATAGATTTTAATGATGTGGGCGTCAATATCCCCAACATGTCTAATGAAATAAATCTTAATGATGTCGGCGTCAATAATGGGGATGATAATGGAAGCAAACCCTTAATTTCCAGTGGCACCAGAGAAGTTGTTGAAAAAATGTGGCAAAAGATTCCCTGGAAAGAAAACCCTTGTCCTTAGAGGAATGATGGAAATTATTTAGAAGAAGAGCTTTTGCAAATGTAGTTGTTCCAGAGATTAATATAGAGACTATAGCCAGAAAATTGCCTTGGTCTACAAAACGTCTTACTTTGGCAATAAAAGTAGTTGCTACAACAATGAGTTCTTAGAAGACTCAGAATGATTGGGAAAGAGCTTTGACGTTTATGGAAAGCACCGATACTTCCTTCCAAAGGAGCCAGATGAACATTGACACAGAGCTTTATCAACCTTTCAGATGGAGTTTTAATAATCTGTCTGATCCCCACCCCAGAGAAATGTTTTCTAAATTGTGTAGAATTTATTGGAGACAAATAAATCTTGTGGAGACGTTGGTGCAAATGTGGGACGCTGAAGAGTTGTTCAGCGGGGCAGGAATGCCTTATTTGGTGGATGCAGAGCGACATCGCGTAAAAGAACTGGTAAGCAGGTGCCTGCTGGAGTGTGTGGAATATATCGCTGATGATGATTATCATACTGTGGAGTATTTAAAGATTCATGAAGCTCTCTGTGACATAGCGATTTACATAGGCAGCCAGCGGAAATGTTTTTTTAGCAGGTCAAAAGTTGCAGAATTTTCCTAGTGAAAGAGATATAAGGGATTGCAGCGGGATATCAATTGGCCATAATGCTATTAAGTATCTTCCAACTTATTTCAAAGTGTTCAAAGTTTGAGAGTTTGGTATTGGCCTCTAAAACTAATTTGGAAGAGATTTCAAAAGGATTTTTCTCAGACATCAAGCCTCTTAAGGTTTTGGATTTATCATGAACATACATAGGAACATAGCCAGTCACAATGCAACAACTTCAGCAGCTTAAGTTTCTTAACTCGGCCCGGTGCACCAAACTTGTCGATTTGCCTGAAATTCTTTGCACTCTATCTAGCCTTCAAATTTTGAATTTTAGTTCTTGTTTGGCATAGCGTTCATTTCCCAGTCAGATGGGAAAGCCCAAGAATCTAAAACAGCTCAAATTGGATGCATGCTAGATGAGCTTCCAAAATATATTTTTCAACTCACTTCATTAAACACTCTCATCTTGCCATTAATGGAGTCTATTTGTCCAATAAGTGTGGAGGATCTTTCAAAGCTCTTCAATCGTACATAGTTGACCACAAAAGTGGTAAAATCAAAAAATAAAGTGGATACAGAGGTCACTTGGTTGGAGATGAGAAATTCAATATTAGAATATGATGCAAATGTATATAGAAGCACCTGAGCATTTTATTCTTCAAATGATAGGAAATATGAAAAAGTTGCAGAATTTTCATCTAATTAATTATCAGGGGAAACTCTACCCAAAAGTATTTGTGAATTCCAAAATTGAAAATATTTCTTTTACACTCGTTACCAATGGGAGGCGGCTAGATTATTGTCATAACTTGCTACCACCTGTTAGATTAGTCTCAAGGTGGTCGAGGCATAATGGAAAAAGTTACCTGAGACTCGAGAGACATCAAGGTGGATAAGGCATAATGGAAAAAGTAATTAAATGTACATAATCACTCAAATCTATAATCATTGTCACTTCACCAAATTTGGGCTTTAAGTCCAAATTTAAAGTGATTCCTGAAGTGGCATGGATGTGCTAAGTCACATTACATCCAGAGTTCTTCATCCCGCTTTGTCAAGCAATGACCTCTCGCTGTATTTACAGCAGCCACATTGTTGGGACTTGGGATCGAAGTCCATGGCGTTGTAGGTGGCCTGGACGAGATTGCCATATTTGACAATCTCTCGTCTCAAATTCTTATCCGAGGGATCCAGCAGGCCTTCCTAGTTGTTACATCCTTGATACTCCGGCCATTTCTCCCCCAGCTTTTGTTTGGGGATTTGATGGAATCATTCAAGATTCTATTCTGAGCAATCGGCTTTTCAATCGGGCTACATAACGATCTGACCTTATCAGTCTATTTGGATGAATATCCCCATAATTTGGCTAAGTTATTCAGACTTTTCTTCAATGGCTCGATTCCATGACTGCTCTTATAATCTGTGGTCGCAAAAAGGATGAGTCAGAGCAGCTCGGGTTTCATTTGTCCACTAATGTCGAGGGACTCGTTGCCATGGGAAAAACACAATAAAAACTTAGGATTAAATTCTAATTCATGAAAATACATTCATATGAGAGTGCGGCTCATTCACCAAGTAAAACAAAGGTTTACAATGATTTATACTTCACCAGGGGTTGCGGAATACCACACAATCAAACAATAACTGTTGTTTTCAAGTGCCCACCAAAATTTGTTCCACTATTTTCTCCTCACAGACTTTAGCTGTCTAACTTACCCAACCTCTCTTTCTTTCTCTCTTATAAAATGACTTTTACATTCATATTTATCTCAACATACAATTTGCCATTAATAAATGATAGAGCAAAATAATTAATTTGATGTTGTTCTTGAGTGTGGACAGTAATCACGCAAGTGTTTGTGGAGTATGGGCAATAGTCGCGTAGTAAATGCTTCCCTGTATTTACCAAATTACATTGAAAACCTTAACTTCAGTGATGTGTCGCGGAATAGTTCGTACGATACTTCTGTTCTGGCTTTAGTCCTTCCATTTTCAAACAAAGACACAACCTGCAAAAATACTTCTGACAAGTATGGCTGCTTTCAGGGTATTTATTGTGGTGATTGGGATTAATATTTCCAACACTCTCCCTTAATCACAATTGCCGCCATTGACAATTCCCAAACAGTTTTTGAGATAAACAAAACTTTCATGTGCCAATGGCTTTGTGAAGATATCAGCAAATTGTTCCTGTGACCTGCAGTGTTGAAACACAATTTCATCATTGTTAATCAACCCTTTAATAAAATGATATTTAGCATCAATATGCTTGATCATTTTGTGAAAGACAATTCTTTGACAATGCAATCGCTGAGGTGTTGTCACAGAAAATAGTTGTCGTTCCTTCTTGGTCGTGACGAAGATCTCTCAACATCCTTCTCATCCAAACTCTCTGACACGCTGCTACTGTTGCTGCGACATATTCAGCTTCTGCTGTTGACAGTGACACTATTGGCTGCTTCTTGGAGGCCCATGAAATGGCTTTGGAACCCAAATGAAAAACATATCCTGACGTGCTCTTTCTATCATCGACACTTCCTACCTAATCACTGTCAGTGTATCCAACCAGCCTTAAATCTTGTTGTTGTGTACAAAATGCCACTCTGTTTTGTCCCATTAACATACCTTAGAATCCTTTTCGTTGCTTGCCAATGTGTCTCCTTGGGTGTCTCCATGAAACTCGACACCAAACTTACTACATACATTATATCTGGCCTAGCGGCGGTCAAATACATCAAGTTTCCTATCATGCTTTTATATATTGTCGGACTGACATTGTTGCTGCAATCTTCTTTGCTCATCTTCAACCCCATGATAGTTGGAGTTGGTGCGGGCTTGTTGTTCTACATTTTAAACCTCTTCAAAATGTTTGCCACATACTTCACTTGAGAGATAAAAATGTCATTTTCTGTTTGCTTCACTTCTATGCCCAAAAAATATCTTAACAACCCCAAGTCAATCATTTCAAATTCATTCTTCATGACTTGTTTAAAATCAACGATGAAGAAATCATCACTGCCTGTAAAAATTAAATCATATACATATAAGACAACAATGATAATCTTACCATCGTTCTCTTCGATGTAGAGAGTGGGTTCACCATCACATTTGTTGAAACCATTGTCCAACAAGTAGGCATCTATCCTACTATACCATGCGCGTGGTGCTTGCTTCAACCCATAAAGAGCTTTCCTCAACCGATACACTTTGTCTTCTTGGACTTCAACCTCATAACTAGGCGGTTGCGCAACATACACTTCCTCTTTCAGTACTCCATTCAAGAACACTGATTTTACGTCCATTTGATACACTTTTAATTTATGTTGCGCGACAATCGCCACAATTGTGCGCATTGTCTCCATCCTCGCGACTTGCACGAATGTCTCCGCGTAATCTTTTTCATGCTTTTGCTTGTACCCTTTGATAACTAGCCTTGCTTTATGCCTTTCAATCTTTCCCTCAATGTTTCTTTTGGTCTTATAGATCCGCTTCACTCGAATGACATGTTTTCCTTTCGGAAGGTTCACTAACTCCCATGTGTCATTCCTTTCTATTACTTCCATTTCTTCTTCCATTGCCACAACCCATTTTTCTTCTTTGATTGCATCCTCAAAATGGATTGGGTCATCTACATGACAAAACAAGGCAAATAAGGAATTCGGCCTAGCGCTACTATCAACTTCATCTTGCTCATAAATTTCATTTAAATTTATGAATTTTGGTCTTCTTGTGCTTGCTGAAGATGGACTTGACATGTCACTTGGTGTTGCGCTTTGCGGCGTGCTTGGAGAAACACTTGCTTGGTTGTGTGACACTGATCTATTATTTGTTGATGGTATTGCTTGTTGTGCTTGAATAGGAATAGAGGGAGTCACTCTTGAGGAATTACTTGTTGTTGTTAATTCCTCTTTTTCCTCATGTGGTATTGATCCGGACTTAAACAGGAACGCAACAACTTACAGAGATAGCCATAAACACAAATATGTAGTGGAAATAATACTTCATTTTATTAATGTAAAATACTGAAATATGCTTACAAACGGTAATGGAAATAAACCAGCTAGGGCAATGGTAGCTTATCTTTGAGAAGAGATGTGGTGGCTACATGCCTCTGAACTGTGTTACAATGAGGCTCGAAGGCCTATTTATTTTTGAGAAACAATGGAAAACCCTTAACATTCCAAAACCTAACTCGAGAAGATGAAACGCCAAACGGTGGGGCCCTTTTGGGTAAATTGGTACATCAACTTCCCGGGGTTGTAACTTTGGCATACGATCTCCGTTTGACGCGTACAATAGCTCGTTAGAAATATCTATCCGAGCACTACCACTTTGGAAAGGGAAACATTGGTCCACGAACCCATGTTGCCTCCAGATTTCCTGAAAAACGTCGTTTAGGGCCTCAAAACAGCTCCAGGAGTTCAAAACCCAAAAAAATGCTAAAAATAGTGAGTTGTGCTACAATTAAGGAAACTGAAAATGCTGAGAAAAACAATGGTGGGGGTCCAGGTGGACTTGGCAGGTGGCCACCAATATCCACCTGGATCAAGTATACATGCTTTGACATTGATTGCCTTTTCTAAACTTCCATCCCATGCTTCCTCTTCTATAAACTGCACATCTCTACTGATTATGACCTTCTTGGTTAATGGATTGTAGAGTTTGTATGCCTTGGATTCATCACTGTATCCAACAAATATACATTTCTCCCCCTTGTTGTCCAACTTCTTCCTCAACTCATCCGGGACATGTGCATACGCCACACATCCAAAAACTCTCATGTGAGTGACACTATGCTTTCTTCCACTCCATGCCTCTTCAAGAACTATGTTCTGGACGCTTTTGGTTGGACATCTATTCAAGATATATGTTGCACAAGTGACAACTTCAGCCCAATAATCATTTGGCAAATTCTTTGCCTTCATCATACTCCTTGCCATTTCCATAATGGTCCTATTCTTCCTTTCTGCCACACCATTTTGCTGAGGTGTATACCTTGTTGTAAATTGCTTGTGAATTCCATGCTCCCTACAAAATCGAAGGAAGTCATTTGAGATGTATTCTCCACCTCTATCAGTCCTGAGGACTTTGATGTAGTGTCCACTTTGCTTCTCAACAAGAGCTTTGTATTGGTGAAAGCACTCAAACACTTCACTTTTTTGTTTTAAGAAATAGACCCATGTCTTCCTTGTGTAGTCATCTATGAAGGTCAATAAATAGTGGCTGCCACCAATTGATGGTGTCTGCATTGGTCCACATAAATCTGAGTGGACAATCTCCAAAGGTGCCTTTTCCCTTACTGACTTTCCTGCTGGAAATGTCTCTCTATGTTGCTTGCCCAAGATACATCCTTCACATAGGTTGTCCGATTTTTCTATGAGTGGTAGTCCCTTCACCATGCCTTTCCTATGCAGCAAATTCAAACCTCCAAAGTTGAGATGTCCAAATCTCAAATGCCATAACCAATTTTCATCTTTGACCTCTGCTTGAAAGTTTACTTGTATGACAACTGCATCTTTTCTTGCATCCTCTTGTGAGTTCATTGAGAGTTGTGCTTGTGCACCTTCTCTCTGCAAATATGATCTTATTTTTAGGGGAAACATTCTATTGTTTGCCATCTGAACCTTTGCAATCAACTGTCTCCTTAGAGGTCTATCCAAAATTGTGCACATATCATTTTTGAAAAAGACATTGTAGCCCTTTTGTATGAGTTGTCGAATGCTCATGAGGTTATGCTTCAAACCAGGGACAAAGTAAACATTTGAGGTGTACTTTTTTTCCTCCTTCTTTGTTAAGATATTAACTCTTCATTTGCCCATGTAGAGATTTTGTTATCAGTCCCTAATGTACTTCAGATTTCACACTTCCATTTAGATTGGAAAACATTTCTATGTTTCCTGACATGTGATTGCTACACCCTGAATCTAGATACCATATATCACTTTGTTTTTCTTGTGCTACATTACAAGCTAAAAACATGTTATCATTGTTCCGACTTTCTTTTGTGAAATTTACACTTGGTTTGTTACTAATGTCATATTTCTTCTTTCTATATTCATTTGCATAATGACCATACTTCTTACAGTAATGAAATTGAACTTGAGATTTCTCATACCTCTGACCTTGTGCTTGATTTTGGCTTGGGCCTTGACTTGGATTTTGATTGCTGCCTCTTCCATTTGAGCTTGAAGGGCTTCTTCTTCCACCTTTGTCTGGGATTCTTCCTCTTCCTCTAGCATATGATCTTCTTCTGCCTCGACCTTGACCAAATGATACTTGTGTCTTGAAGGCATGCTCCAATGAGAAGCTTGTTGCTCTATTCAGTCTATGTTCATGAGAAATCAGTGATGCATTAAGCTCATCCACCAAGAACTGTGAGAGATCCTTTGTCTCTTCTATGGCCACAACAATGGCATCAAACCTTGCTGGCAAACTTCTCAAAACTTTCTCAACTATTTTTATTTCCTCAAGTGTCTCACCATGAGACCTGATTTGAGTAACCAACCCACTTACATGTGTAAAAAATGAGTCTACATTCTCAGACTCTTTCATACAAAGTGTTTCAAAATCTCTTCTCAACATTTGCAGCTTTGTTGTCTTGACTTTTGCCATGCATTGGTACGTTGTCTAGAGGGTGTCCCATGCTTGCTTAGACTTCGTTGCTATTGCAACCCTTGGGAAAATACTTTCATGAATTGCTTGGAAAATATAGAACAGGGATTTTGAATCCTTCTTCCTGTTGTCCCTTAACAAATCTCTTTCTGCTTGAGATAAGGCATTGTATGTTGCTGGTTCTTGAAAACTATTCTCCACCAAATCTCAAATGTCTTAAGAAGAAAATAGGGCCTTCATTGTAATAGCCCAATAATCATAACTTTTGCCATTAAACTGAGGTATTTGAGGATTAGTCAAGCTTGTGCTTGATGTTGCCATTTCTGAATGTAAGAAAAAAAAACTTTACCTGGTGGTAAATATGCCAAAAACAATCCTCCCTCAAAACAATTTTAGCTACTAGTAAAAACACTTGTTTTTACACTAACAGAGTTTAACCCGCTCCTATACCATGTTAGAAAAAACAATCTGCCCTCAAAACAATTTTAACTGCTAGTAAAAACACTTTTTTTACACTAACGATACCATGTTAGAAAAATTGAATTTATGCGGAGAGGCAGAGGGGAAAGTTGTTTCAAGAAGCTTGATTTTGTGCAGCATAGAATTCACTCACGCCAGAAAAACAAACTAAAACACAGTAACCTTCGAGCAACACAATAAAAACTTAGGATTAAATTCTAATTCATGAAAATACATTCATATGAGAGTAAAACAAAAGTTTACAATGATTTACACTTTACCAGGGATTGCGAAATAACACACAATAAAACACAGTGACGATTGTTTTCACGTGCCCACCAAAATTTGCTCCATGACTTTCGCCTCACAGACTCTATCTGTCTAACATACCCAACCTCTCTTGCTCTTTCTCTTACAAAATGACTTGTACATTCATATTTATCTCAGCATACAATTTTCCATTAACACATGACAAACAAAAATAATTAATGCACTGTTGTTGTTGAGTGTGGACAGTGATCGCGCAGGTGTTTGTGGAGTATCGGCAATAGTCGCCCAAACTACATTGAAAGCCGTGGAGTGTGGGCAATAGTGGCGTAGTAAATGCTTGCCCGTATTTACCAAACTACATTGAAAGCCTTAACTTCTGTGATGTACTTCTGTTTTGGCTTTAGTCCTTCCATCTTCAAACAGAGACGCAACCTGCAAAAATACTTGTGAGAAGTATGGCTGCTCTCAAGGTATTTATTGCGGTGGTTAGGATTAATATTTCCAACAGAATGCAAGGTAAATTGAACTCATGTCTCTTTATTTCTATACATTATAGTCACAAATATGAAACTTTCCATCTTGTGGTCAGTTCCCACTCTAAAATTAGTTTGTACTTTTCTAATATTTAGAAGTTTGGAATCTCCTCCTTCCATATTATATGAACTCTCTTGATGGTTCATCTGCACTGCATCAATATGAACTTTCTTGATTGTTCATTTGGACTATCATTCTACAGTAAAGGGCACAGTTAATATAACTGTTATATATTTATGTGCGACTTTCCTGGCATTCTTGTATGGGCTTTAGCTCAGAGTCTCCACAACTACAAACCCTAAGATTTTCAATTCGTCTCCAGCAAATAACTTATTTGATATAATAAGTGTAAAAAATGAGAGAAAAAAAATTGAATATAAGAAGGGTTTGTTCTTACATTGAATGGTAATTTAGCAATATTCTTCTTCCCACATAGCCGTTCCGTGGGAGTACACATTCGGTCCAACATAAAAAGAGATCTCCTCCTGGAATAAACCGCTGCAACGCAAGTCCAATTTCAATTTCTGAGCAATTTAAACGTTGTCCCTGTAAATGCCATATTGGGAAAATTTTATCCATATGGTGGTTGGGGGTTAAATCTGGCGACGAGATCAAGTTAGAGATCGTAACAAAATGACTGTAAATCAAAACCAGGAATTTGAAACCCACATTGAATGCACAATTAAGAAAGAACAATAAAACCCTGTAAGATTTCCATCATTCAACTCTCCAACTTAGGGTAAATTAATTTAATCTCAACCCTATCAGAGTCTGGGAGGGGTTGAAAAAACACCTCATTTGGCAATTGCAACAGATCCTATAATAAGAGGCAGCAGCCCAGCCAGAGGGAGGTGCTTCTTCAACCTCTCCCAGATTCTGGTTTGTAGTCGTTGGTAGAGATAGATCGATCAGATCAAGAAGCAACAATAATGATACCTTTAGCACATAGGTATATAGTAAGGTAGAGGAAACAAGCAACCAAAAACAGGGCAACGGCCAGATATGGTGGATGTTATAAAGGTAAAGCTAAATCCATGGCAGAGTCGCAGAGGCTCCATCTGGGGTTCCTTAGTTTCTAGATTTTGATGTTTACAAAAGTGCGATGTATATATAAAAAAAAATGTATAAAAAGGATGTGATGTGTGAACATGTCATTTTTTTTTATTGTTGTGTGAAACACGTAATTCTTCTTTAGCTTTGCTACGGCGTCATTAAAATCCCATAGACCACAACTTTCTTCCAAACTTTTCTTTAGGCATGGATTGAAGGAGGTATACCATTGTACTTAAAAAGTGAACCCATGTGTGGGGGAGGTATTCATTGAATGAGAAGTTATTTCTCTCTGTGGTACACCTGGATATACTTACTATATACACCAGTGGAGCATGTGTGTCATATCCCAACTGGTAGGTCTCACGTAACTTCTTTCAACTTATGTGTAATTCACTACATATGTTTAAGGTGTAATATTATAATGTTGAGCTTTTGAAAGATTAATTTGAAATTAATTTGTTTGTTGTACATAATTTGGATAGGGCCATTCTTAATGAATATATATTTTTAATTAAAGTTCGCTTTTTTATTTGGAGTAGTCTAACGAGGCAGAGGAATTCTCCGGACGATTAAAAGTGGCAAGAATCCGAGCAAAACAATTTAAAAAAAATATTGTAGAGGCCGTGTTTGAATCATGTTTTTGATGGTGGAAATGGATTCAGCGCCATCAAAAATGTCTAAAACACCTAAAATTTTGAAGTTTAACAACTATAACTTGGATTTAGAAAAATCTTTGCCAGGTTTTCTCTAAATACTACCGGAATTTCTATAACTTTATGGGAAACTCCTCCACATTGTTAGACTACGCGTTTCTATTTGAGCTTTACAATTTAGATTAAAAATATCATTTTCTTTTTAAAATGGGAATTTAAATTTTAGTTTTAAATTTTGTAACAAATCGATTATAATTGATAACTAAACATTAATTCATAATTTTCGTAAACAATTTATATCATTTATTATTATTATTATTATTTACTTAAAAAAATCATATATTTATATTTAGGCCGATAGACTTTTTTTTTTTTTAATCAGTTTACTTGGCATTTTCGTTTACTTATTCTATGGGCCAATAGCTCTATAGTCTACAAGTGTGACAGAGCCAAGTCAAACTTCATACTCTTAGCGATTTTTATAATATTCAAAGTCAATGTCGACAATGTTGAAAATAATGGAGAATATCCTAGAATAGGTAGAGTTGGTTCACGTAGCCTTAGGATAGGAATTAGTTTCTATTTCTTAGGATGCTGTTCTAACTTCCCTAAAACCATGTATTCTATTTAATGTGTAATGTTGATGAACAATGTAGAGCGTTCTGCAGAGCCAGACTCTCCTGGTTCAGACTGTCTTTCGTAGAGCTGACCAGTAGGTTTTATTTTCATTAATACAAACATTGCCATTTCTATCATGGTATCAGAGCATCAGGGCTAAGGAACCTGTATGTTGGCTGGTGGGTGGTTCTTTGAACTGAAATCATCGCAGGTTTTGAATGGATAACCGCGACGATACACCACTACACTTCTCCAAAGTTTCATTTTTTCTATCGTCACATTTTTCCAATGTACAGTTGCGACGGTTGCAACTAGTCTTTGAAAAATGGTGTATTTCTACGATGGTCTCGGATATTGGGCATATATCTGCGACTAGTCATGGAAAATTGGTGTTTATTTGCGATTAGTCTCAGATATTGGGCAAATATCAGCGATGATCATGTAAATCAAAGAAATTGCAAAGGGAGCCAAGAACAAGGCTGTAGCTGCTAGAGAAGCTCAGTGGGGAAGCCAAGAACAAGGTTGTAGATGACAACAGAAGGTTGTTTGGAGGCTGCGAAGAAAGCCACGGTGATCTGCGCTTGTGTTGCAAGATCGAACAACAGTGATCTGTCTCTGTCACAGATCTGGGGTAAATTTAACATTTTTACCTATCAAATATTTTTTTTTTCTAAATTGCCAAGACGAATAACAATATATTTGAAGCATGCATGAACAAGCATAACAAGCTCAATGGTTCCAATTATGCAAATTGGAAGTTTAAGATGTAGACTCTACTAGAAGCGCAAAGTGCTTGGACGATTGTGAATGGGGATGAGCTGAGGCCCGCGGCTAGATCAGCATCGGTCCCCGATTTGGAGAAACGAGAAAGCAAAGCAAGGACAATGTTAAAGATGTTAGTGAAAGATTGTATTATACCGCACATCAGAGAAGGTAAGTCAGTTAACGAGATCTGGGGAATTCTGAAGGAATTGTACGAGATCAGAAATTCAAATCGTCTTTTGTTCCTCAAGAGTAAGATCCTATCCATGAAGATGGAGGAGAATGAAATGATTGCTTCATTTGTAGCAAGGATCAAGGATCTGAAAAACAAATTATTAGATATTGGTCATATAATGGACAATACAGATGTTGTGACCATTACAATAAATGGTGTCACTGATGATTATCAGATGTTCATCACTGGGATCAATGCCAAAGAAAAGATCCCGAAATTTGAAGAGCTGACAGGTATACTGATGCAGGAAGAAGAGAGGAGATCGACTCTGAAGCCCCAGAGTGCCGATCTTGCATTGGTGGCAAGGAAGAACTTCTACAAAGGGAAAGGAGGTCCACAATAGCAAAACGGAGCAAGTTCACATAAACGGCCAAATCTGACCCAAGGTATGCATCTGAATAAAAACTACTCTGAAACTAAATGTTTTTATTGTGGAAAATTGGGTCATATTGCCAGGGAATGTAGGAAAAAGAAGTATCATGAAGAACAACAGAAGCCAAAGAGACATGCAAGTCATCTCGCAAATGGTGATCAAGTGCAGAATTTGAGATTGTTCATGGCAGATCGTGATGAAAATGTTGATGCAGACATTTGGTATGTAGATTCAGGAGCGTCAACACACATGACAGGGAACAAGCACTGGCTGGAGGATTTTAAAGAGATCAACGAAGGTGCACAGATTTACTTAGGAGATGACAGAAGCCATCAAATCAAAGGATGTGGGAAAGTTTTTGTCATTCTACCTGATGGTAATATCAAACAAATTTATAATGTAATGTATGTGCCTGGCATAACAAAGAACTTGATTTCTGTATCAATGATTACAGATCAAGATTTGAAAGTTGAATTTTTAAAATATAACTGTTACATTAAGGATCCGCTGGATGGAATGAATACAATTGCTACAGGGATACCAACAAGAGGACTGTACAAGTTGGATGTGAGACCTGCACTGGTTCGAGCATTGACATCAACGAGCCTAAGTACAGAGGAGCTTTGGCACTAGAGATTCGGCCACATCAATTACAATGATTTGCTATTACTACAGAGGAAAGAAATGGTAAGAGATCTTCCTATGCTAAAGCAAGTACATAATGATTGCAAGGCTTGTAATTTAGGAAAAAATCATAGAGAAGAATTCCCTGTTAGAGTAGAAAAGAAACAGAGGGATATAATGGAGTTCGTGCACACAGACCTTTGTGGTCCCATGCAGAAAAAATCATTAGGAGGTGCAGTGTATTTCCTACTGTTTATTGATGACTTTACAAAGTTTTCTTGGGTGTATTTCTTAAGTAAGAATAGTCACACATTAAAATACTTTAAGGAGTTTAAAAATATGATTGAAATACAAGCAGGGAAACAGATAAAAATTCTCTGTTTTGATCAAGGGGGAGAATATAGGAAAGATGAGCTCATCAGATATTGTAAAGATCATGGAATTTTGCAGCAGTTTACAGTACCCCATACTCCACAGCAGAATGGAGTAACAGAAAGGAAAAACAAAACTCTGGTGGAATGTGCGAGAAGTATGCTGAAAGGTAAGAATCTTTCAAATGGTTTTTGGGCTGAAGCAATGAGTACTGAGGTTTATTTAAAAAATAGGAGTCCTACAAGAAGTCTTGAGTTTAAAACTTCTTTTGAAGCTTTGTATGGATATAAGTCTGCAGTAAAACACTTAAGAATATTTGGATGTAAAGCATTTGCCCACATACCCAAGGAAGATAGAAAGAAATTATACTCAAAAGCCATCAGATGCACTTTTATAGGGTATTGTTCGTCATATAAAGCATACAGATTATTTAATCCCTCTACTCACAAGATCTTTGTTAGTAGAGATGTTAAATTCCATGAGTAGGATAGTGAAGAAACTGATGAGCACTATGATGGATGGGGCATCCCGTACTTTGAAGAAGAAGAAGAAGAGAAAAATCAGGGTCAACAGTAAACAAAGGCAGAGGATGAACAACAACAACAACAACAACAACAACAACATTAGCAACAACAACAACAACAACAGCAACAACATCAACATTAGCAACAACAACAACAACAACAACAACAGCAGGAAGAAATAAGGTTTGAAACCATTATCCCACCACTCAGGAGATCAGGTAGGAAAGCTCAAATGCCTGCAAGATATAGGGAAAATGCTTTTATAACTAGTATGATGAATGTTGTTGAACCATCTAGTTATAAAGAAGCAAATGAAAGTAATGAATGGAAAATAGCCATGGAACAAGAATATGATTCAATAATCAGAAACAACACTTGGGAATTGGTAGAACTTCCTAGAGGAAAACAGGTCATAGGTTGCAAATGGTTATATAAACCGAAAATTAATGCAGATGGAACTATAGAAAAACTAAAAGCTAGGTTGGTTGCAAAGGGGTACACACAAAAAGAAGGGATAGATTATGAAGAAACCTTCACCCCTGTAGCTAAATTGAATACCATCAGAATGTTAATTTCCTTAGCTACCAAGAAACATTGGATGATGCACCAACTAGATGTAAAGTCTGCATTTCTGAATGGAGAACTGAAAGAAGAGGTTTATTTAGAGCAACTGGAAGGGTTTGTCCAGAAGGGAAAAGAACATTTAGTCTGTAGGTTGAAGAAAGCACTCTATGGACTAAAACAAGCTCCCAGGTCATGGTATGAGAAAATTGATTCATTTTTTCTACAAGCTGGCTACAATAGAAGTAAGAATGACCCTAATCTTTACACCATGAAAGATGAACAAGGGTGCGTAGTGCTGATTTCATTATATGTAGATGATTTGATAATTACAGGTGATGCTATATATCTAATTGATGAAATCAAGCAGCAGATGTCACAAATGTTTGAGATGAAGCATCTCGGTGAACTCAGACACTGTTTAGGTCTCGAAATCTGGAGAGATTCAGGTCAAACATTTCTATCTCAAGCAAAGTATGTCAAAGGCCTGTTAGAAAAGTTTAGAATGGATCAGTGTGAGCTAGCACCAGTACCATTGTAGCAGAACATCAAATTACAGTGTGAGGATGGCTCAAAAGTGGCGGATGCAACACTTTACAGACAGCTGCTTGGGAGTTTAATCTACCTAACCACCACTAGACCTGATTTGGCTTATGCAGTCAACAAGTTAAGCCAATTTATGTCTAAACCACTTGAAAGCCATTGGAATGCAGCGAAGAATGTTTTGAGGTATCTACAAGGTACTGTAGATTATGGAATTATTTACACTGACTCTTCTGATGTTAGACTGACAGGATTTGCAGATTCAGATTGGGCAGGAAATGTAGATGATCGCATATCTATAACAAGTTATGCATTCAGTCTTGGATCCCGGGTGATCACTTGGAGCAGCAAGAAGCAGAACACAGTCTCCTTGTCCTCAGCAGAAGTAGAGTATTGAGCCATGTGTGCAGCAATGTGCGAGATGGTTTGGTTGCAGAGACTTCTCTAGGATGTTGGGGAAGAACAGATAGTCGCAACAACAATCAGATGCGATAATCAAAGTTCAATCAAGATGGCCAACAATCCGGTGTTTCACAAAAACACGAAATATATTGATACTCAATTCCATTTTGTCAGGGAGAAAGTGCAATCTAAAGAAATTCATCTGTAATATTCTAATACATGTGATAATGTTGCGGACATTTTCACTAAGCCCCTTGGAAAAGTAAAATTTCAAATGTTTAAGGAGATGTTAGGCATATATGTGAACCCATTCTCCATTAAGGGGGAGTGTTGAAGATAAAGGAAAATATCTAGAATAGGTAGAGTTGGTTCACGTAGCCTCAGGATAGAAATTATTTTCTATTTCTTAGGATGTTGTTCTAACTTCCCTAAAACTATGTATTCTATTTAATGTCTAATGTTGATGAACAATGTAAAGCGTTCTGCAGAGCTAGACTCTTCTGGTTCGGACTCTCTTTCGTAGAGCTGACCAGTGGGTTTTGTTTTGATTAATACAAACATTGCCATTTTTATCAGACAACTTCACAAGATGGCCCAAAGCTGCGATATTCTCTAAATAAGTTACAGTATTGATATGCTCAATTTGTATACTATTAAACCATTCTCAACTATCTAATACACTAGCCAACATAATAAACACAAAAATACTCTTTTTCCTTTCAATATATTCGAGAACTAGCGTCACTTACTATCTATATCTATAAAATTGCTCTTTCTCTCCGTTTTTCATTACAACTTTACTTGGATCAACAGTGCATGTGTTTTAGTAAATTTGACCTAAAATTTGATTGTAATTGGGCATCTTTATGTTATCCAAGATTTTGAGAATATTTAATAATAATTACAAAAGGGGTCAATTGTTTGATTTCTAGTCACTATTCTGTCTATCCTTGGAATTTGTAATAGATAAACATAAATTCAGTAATTATGTAAAAAAATTAGTTTTATTTAAAAAGAGAAATTTACCAATAAAACTACTTAAAATGATAGGTTTTCAAAATAAACCTACTAAAACTATTGAAATTTTGACCTCAAGAGAAACAAAACAAGACTACCTCTAAATAAAGTGATTTGATTACCATTTTCATATTTTGTACTTGTTATTGAAGATTTAGCCTCTCCATTTTCATATTTTGTACTTGTTATTGAAGATTTTAGGTTTAAAAAAAAATTCACCACAAGTTTGGGTTAAATGTTTTTGCCCCCTTTTTTTCTTTCTAAACGAGAATAAGATTTTTGGAGTAATAGTAATTTAGTAGCATCATTTTCCACCAAAGAAGAAACAAATTGTTCATCAAACAACTCGACTAAAATCCTTTGACTTTTTTTCCTCAATAATTTTAAGTTACATTATTTTAAGCATCAAATTTGTTTATTTTAAATATTTATTTTAATTTTAAAGTTAAATTTTTTATCAAAATTTTGATTAATTTAAAATGAAATTATCTTTTAGAAATCCATATTTAATTAAATCAATAAAAAATAGAATGAGTAGAGATTTAACTAAAATAAATAACAAAATTAGAAAAATTAAACAGTTCCATTTAAAATGAATAAAAATGTGTGAAATACTCTTGAAGCATGAACAAAACTTGAACCCTAACATTATAACAAAACATTAAAAAATAAACCACAATCTAAATAAAAGTTTGCGAACAAGGAGATCCATTTGAATGTTTTCATATCACACCTAACATGTACATCCAAAATTAAATTTAATTATATATAAGTTTTAAATTTAAATATTTAAAATTTTTATTTTATATAATTTTTAATTATTTGATATTTATAATTTTAATAATTTAGATTAAATATATTTTAAAATGAAACTAGTTAGCTAAGTTTTTTATTCATCCATTTTTACATAGTTATTCATTGATCCAACTAGGTAAGTGAGTTAAGTTTTTTCTTGATTTGTGGAAGTAGTTTGATCACTTTAATTGTTTTTTTGATTAATTAGTGTTGTATTCCCCCTGGATGATAATATTTGGATGTTGAAATTTAAAAATATTGGATCACATGTACATGTGTCGTTGAAATTATCACAATTTAATAATCTTATGGGCTTCTCTTTATATCTTTTGGGACAATTGCTAGTAATTATAATTTCTAATACTTTATATATATTTTTCTATTTAAAATTAAAATGATTTAGTTTCTTTTATTTTAGTTCTTAATCTATAAAGAATTACATCATTCTTTTTCAAAAATATATAAATTTATTTCCAAATAAGTAATTATGAATAAAAAATCATTAATAAGCCCATTATAATAAAAAGTTCTAGAATAATAGATAAAATTTTAAATAAAATAATATTAATTATAATAATCTTATAAAATTTATTTAAAACAGCTATCTTTTAAATTATTTCGATAGTCTCTTTAATATGTACATAATGGATAATATATAGGGTAGTATAATATAAAGTTACTATATTAGAAAAACATTGAACATTCAATTAGTTAAAATGATCACTTACATGCTTATGGGTGTAGAAATAGAGATAGGGTGCTTCTTCAGTGGTAAAAAATTAACAATTTTTTTAATTTACGAAGAGCATTGAACCCCATCCCACATGAATATGTAATACAACATCTTCCTCTTCTAATTGCTACTAATACCATCCATGATTTTTAAATGCCATATCTTTACTATTGCTTACCAAATCCTAGTGTCGTTGGTTTGTGATAGGATATGTTGTATGCATTTCAACAAGGAATATTAGAATGAGAGTTTGGAATGATCAAATATTCTTAAAAAAATGAGGTTAACAATTAGTGATATTCTAAAATAGATAAGAATTATATATATATATATATATATATATTCTAAAATAAATAATAATTGTTTAACATAAATACGCACATGCATTTATTTAAAAAATTATATTTATTTAAAATATTTAAAGTAAATGAAATTTTTCATTTTTCTTAAAAATTACTTATAATAATTTATAATGTTTATTGGTTTAGTAGGTATGTTATTAAAGTTAATTTTTGTTTTAATAGTATGGAAGATTTTTTTTTGAAATGCCTTTGGTGTCTAGGTATAGCAAGGCATAATACTTATCAATGTTTATCAAATAGGGTAACAAGTTAAGAGGACTCTAAGGGAAATCACTATGGTTAAACTTATTTGAATTAAAGTTGTATCAAGATAGTTGACCTTCACAAAAAGTCATAGTTATTAAGTGCAAGTATCATGGTGTAAGAGTATTCAATTACTCATAAAGTTGTGTGAAAGTACATAGAAAGCCTAGTGTCGGATAAGGATAACTATGACAACCGGATAGATGCAAGTCCCTATGTGAGCTTACAATTTACCATACTTAGCTCATAGGGAAATGAAGCTTTGGAAAAGCCAACTATAACACCCCCCTTAGGTGAAAAATAGGGAGTAACTAAAGAAGAAAGAAAACAAAGAATGGGTCTTAACAACGAAACCTGAATAGGTACCCATGTACAAACTCTCATAAGTAGAGAAAAAAGAGAAAAGCCCGAAGGAAAAATCCCCCCCCACACAAAAAAAAAGGAGAGAAAGATGTCAGTGCTCAAATTATCATGGAGTTGAAATTGTAGCTCTCATAACGATCCATTGAATGGAAAGAACATAGGCCTGCTCTAATCAAGAAGTACAAAATTGTGAAGTACCAAAATGCTGAGGATGAGAGCTGTGAAACCTCAATGAGGTAAGTTGATCTCTGAAGTAGGAATGTTGCAGAGGTACAAGGGTGGAAAGCATTGTCAACTTCTTCCATAAAGCTTAAGAAAAAATAGGTTTCGGTAACAAACCAATACAAGGGCTTCAAAAAAAAGCCACACCATCAACCAACAAACAAACAATGAGACCTGTAAGTATGGAAAACTTAGCTCAACTATTGTACAACAACGCTCCTGAAGTTTTTGAATATCATCACCATCACACAAAATATGACAACAATATTTGTCACCATATAATTATCCCACCCTAAAAACACAATTGTGGAAGGAGCAAGAATCAATAGTCTCCATTGTCAGAAAATCCCCCCTCTCCCCCCGCCCCCTCGAAACACAACTAACGGAATAATGGGAATCAACAATGAACAACTGATGCAACACGACAATATGAATTCTGCAAGCATTGGTTCAAATGATGCCATGACCATCCATCGATCCATCCATAATTGATCCTGATGGTTGGCACTGGTCCACAATTCATTCTCTCACATCTCTTTTGTAACGATTTGAATGTTGGACTACTAATTGACCAATAATGTTGATGCTTCTGTAATTTCTTTTGATGAGGATGTGGAGATAGATCATTTTTTATTTTTTCAGACTCAAACTTGAGTGCAACAATATTATCATTTGGAATGACATCAACAACCATGTCTTTGATCTATTTATCATAATCAAAAGGAGAATTTTCTTCAAGCGCCTCATAAAGTGATGAGGCAACAACATGATCATATGCAAGACCTTCTCTTGATGTCTGCACTATAGGGTTAATAGGAACAATATTTCCCTTTCCATTCTTCCCAAGTCCTCTTTGGTATATCCCATTTTACTCAGCAATCGGGATCCAATGCCAATAGTATGGTTTTCAAAATTGGGTGTGACAAAGGCATGTGATGCGTTGTGATCGTCAACTTCACTCTTCTGAGAATCGACATCATCAAGTGTGGAAGAAGGTGAGCTTGGAAGCTCAACTTCGGTTGTCTCCATCTTAGATTTATGAAGACGACTAACCTCCAATTCAAGTTCCTACTTAAATTATTGCAGCTCTTGAATGACCTCATCTTTCTAAATCAATTGTTGAGACAATGCATCATAATCTTGTCTCAAAAGTTGATATTGTTCTAATATTGTTTCTTTTAAATAGTTAATCTCCATATCATGCTATTTATTTTTATCTTACAACTACTTCTTCAAATTTGAGTTAGAAAGACTCAAATTCTTTCTGCAAGTCATCAAGGAGGTCAATCTTCGCTTGAAATTCACTTGCAAGAATATGTAAATATTTTCCCATGGTTGAATCCAAATGGTCAACCTTTTGGATTTTTTCAGCTATTGATGTTTGCAACCTATTTTTAAGAGTTGCATTCTCTGCTTGAAAAAGGGTGAGCACCGATTGCAATTGAATGACCTCTTTACGAAGTTCATCTATTGCCTTCTACTCATGAAGCTCCTGCAATCTTTTACCCATCTTGAAAAATACCAAGTTGGAAAATTTATTTCCACCAGCTACCAAAGCAAAAAACTCCTACAAAATAAGATTGATAATGACAACATTGAGAGCTTTATACTTCCAATTACCACAAACAATGTAAACTTTGAAACGAGAACTGATACTGTTACCCATTTCGTAGAGATAGCAAAAAAGTGACCCGATTTTGAAAAGAGGTGATGCAGAGCACACATGTTTTTTTTAGAGCATAGTTTTTGGCACTTTAATTTATGTACATTGTGTTTTAGAATGGTAGTGATTTTCGTGCTGACTTAAAAAAGTGGTAATTCTGCATCAAGCCCTTTTTTTAAAAGACCTATTTTTTAACTTTAAATTTTCTAATGTATGAAATGTAAATAAATATTTTCTAAATTTAATCATTTTTGAAGTGGTATTCTTCTTCATATTTTCTTGCTTTTATTTAAATTTTTCTTTTTTTGTAGTGAGGTTTTTATTGTTTTGCATATTTAAAGACGAAGGTAGATATTTTGAATTTTCGATATTCTACATATTTAAACATCGTTAATTAATTTTTCAATCCACATAAAATAATTGTCTCTAAAAAACAACAATTTTTAACAATTGACATAAAAATAACCATTTTTAACATAAATATAACTAAAAAACTATACGTTTTGATAAAAAAATTTTCTAGAAATGACATGTCAAAATCACAAATTTTATAGGAAAATTTTAACTAAAAATGGTTAAATAATAGTTATTTTTTTATGAATTTCATGTCAAAATAATAATAATAATAATAATAATAATAATAATAATAATAATAATAATGAATAACATAAAAATTAATGCGATAATCACATAATACAAATATTGAACGCATAACAACCTTAATTGAGTGCTTATTCTTCTCATAAAATGTCAAAGTCGAAACATTACAAGTATAGCTAATTAATAGTTACAAAAAATGAACTTGATTTCCAAGCATGACTTAAATTTAATCAACAATGTCACGTAATCCAAACTCTTCGTTCTCTAGAGTTTTCATCATTGTCTTCTTCCACAATATTTTTTGCTTCATTTTGCTCATTTTCCTCTTCTAATGGATCTTTGATGTCTGCGAATCTCCCAATGTATGCCTTTCCAATCATTCCGTGTAATGGTGGTTGGGGTTCCTTTGCCTTCTTTGTTACACGTGATTAACTGAAGTCCCATTTCTTCAACCCAATTTTTTGCATTGCATCTCGAAAAAATTGAAGAGCATTAATTCTTTGCTAAATAAAATTGCACTGTATTGGATCTTTTTCAATGGAAATGCAATTTCTTCCTTTTTGAAAGCAACATGCTAGTGTTGTACCTAATTATCAAGCACAAAAGAAATAATGAAGTAAATTAGTACAATGACATATAAATTAAGAAATAACATATTGAAATTCAATTCCATATAATAAAACTTACCTGAGCCAAAAAATAAATTCAGAACCCAATCTCCTTCATTTGAACATATGTCTATAAGATAGTTAATCAATAATTGTGGTTTTTGATAAATGATAACTATCTCTCTTTTTGCTTCTTTGTCTTTATATTTTAGTTTTCTCACAACAACATCATAAGTCAGTGTTTGGCTGACTCTTTCCATCTACCCGATTAAAAATCATAGACATATAGCTATCATCTTTTGCCCAACTATCAATATGGATGAACTCACAATCATTTATAAATAGTTGATCTTCATGGTTAAGAAGATTTGACTTTTGCCTCTAACATGAAATATTAAAAGTTCAATTAACTTGTACATAAATGAATTTTTTTAACATTAATCAAATATACATTTTAAATGTCTTACTATATAATTTGCATCCTTGAATTTGTTTTCCCCTTGAAACTTGACAATAACATTGCCAATTGTGTGTCTGAATGAAATGTCACAAATATCTATAATGGTGATGATGTGACTTGTAGAAATCCCACAACCACTTTACTAAGAGCTTGATAAGTATAAGGGTCACTATCATAGTCAACGTTTGGAATATTGAAACCATGGGGAATATCTACAATAACTAGGGTATAATCCCTTTTAGGTATGAGTTTAGCAATGTCTTCACAGTCGCCTTGTATTACTTGATATTGAATTGTGTCAAGCCCATTCGAAATGAAATGAATAAGATTTGGATCAAGTTCAACATTCTTAAGATGTTTCTTCTTCAGTCTTTCGATCTTAATTTTTTCAATAAAGGTTTTGAAACTATCTGGTGCTCCATTTGCATCCTTCTTTATCCTTTATAAAATAAACAAATATATGTGTAAGTTATAAATTAAAAATAGTATACATATAAATAAAAATGAATGTATAAATCAACATACCTTTTTAAATGCAAGATAAAAAAAATAATGTTGATGTAGAACTTGAATTTGGATAGTTGTGTACAACATCATCCCAACTATCTTCATTAAAAAATTTAACCATTTGTTCTTGAATTTTCATGTAAACTTTGTGACTGCATAGATAAAGTAAAAAAAGTTAATATAATGATATGTATAACAAATACTACCAAGAACAATATGTTATATTTAAAATAAAATTATAATATAGAAATAAATAAAAATAATTCAACAAACTTACTTTTGAAATTCCTCAGACATTTCCTCCAATGATAATTCCCTTGACCTCACACGAGATAATATTGCTTTGACAAGTTTTTCATCTTTCACTCCTTGCAATTCTCTCCAAGGTGTGATAGTCATATCTTCTGGAAGCTGCTTCATTTCAGGACCTGATTTACTGTTGCTACATATCAATGGTTTAGACCTTTTGACCTTCTGGTTTTTAATGCCAATGTTCTCCCACATGCTAAAAATCTCATTAATCAACTCCCATATCTCTCCAGTTCTAAATGCCAACTGGAAAATGTTATCAACACCTTTGAATAAATCACTAAATTTGCCGCATTTTCTTCCTTTTGAATTGATTTTCTCTTCAATTTGATAGCTTATTTCCATACAACATTTCTTTCAAAAATCTACAGTAACATTTATCCTATCCCCACCACATTTTTCTTCAAATTTACTATGAATAAATCTAACCCTTTGGATGAAAGTCATGGACATCCTATATTCATTATCTGAATTATGATCCCATGCCACTAAATTTGTTTATGTATCTGATAAACCAACATAAATGGTAGATTTCATTATTTCAAAACGTGGGTTATTGGGATATTCCTCCATCAATTGTCTTTGAGCTTCTACAGAATGGTTCCCCCCAAGCACATAATAATTGTATTCAAAACATTTTGGCTTATCAAATGCCTTTTTGTTGGGAACTTGAACTGGATCAACAAGAAGCACATAATTAACCACATGAGCATATGGATTGTACCTCATCAATGTCTTTAAGTTTTGAACATGCAAATGGTGTGGCTTTCTGATTTGATATTTACATTGTCCTTCACTTGCCTTACATATTTGTCTGACATTAAGCTGAAATGTACGACCACCCTCAATTAAGTTTCTCTTTGTCTAGTTTTGGCGAATGACATTTTGTTTTGTTTTGATACTGTCATCCTCTAAATCAGCTCCTGGTGTAATTATTTCTCTGCTTTCTTTTGAAGTTTCACTAGGTTCTTGATTGTTGGTAATGACTACTTCAAAATGTTCAACTTTACTTTTCTTGCTCATAACATTCTCATCCTTAACTGGAATAGATTTATTCTTGGGCATTGTTACTTTTGGTCATTTACGGCTCTTCTCGGTTCCAATGTTATCCTCAGTAATGACAACATATTCTTCACTGCGAGTTTCAACTTACTCATCTTCAAAAGTAACTTGTCTACTTTTGCTAGATTTATCCACTAGAGGCCTTTTTTTTTTTGATCCCTTGGATGTAGTTTTGTAGCATCATAAATCACTACATTTTTCTTATTTGCCGTATCTTCTTCTGACACTGAGTAGAAACCGCTGACAAATTTCATAATATCATGCTCTATGAAATGAATGCCTCCCAACCTAATTGAACAACTTTCAACAAAATTATGCCAAACAAAATATCATATGTCAATAAAAACAAAGTTATAAAAATATAGTGAGAGATACAAGAATGCAAAACACAAATATAAATAATAATACTTATGATATTTTGTGTCATCTCATTTACGATTTGTTTACACAACTTTGTAGATACCTCTCTCGTGTCATACAATGAATATGATAACTGGTATTTAATCCTTTCATGTGACTTGGGTGGTTTTGTAAGTATGTAAACAACTTCACTGTCCGGTACCGAACACATGCCTATGACCTTTCCCATCACCTCATAAATTCCATTATCATTAGGTATATCAACATATAAATATATCTGCACATTTTGGCTCTTTCTTTCTTTCACATACTAGATATTCCATGGAAGTTTCACTTCTTTTGATTTCTTCCAGTATGAAATCATCTTCTAATCGTTTGAGGCACTTGAAATATTGTAGCCATTAGCTCAAGTGGGGTTTGTTCACCAATGTTTTTTGAAGATCCACCTTTAAAAGTCTTTGGTCCAGAAAGATTCATATAAATCTTTTTTAATGCCATTTTCCTAAAAAAAAGACACATATAAATTAGTAAATCACAAAAAAATAATAACTTAAATTAACAACGAAAATGATAAATGATAATTAATTTTATAAACCTGAAAATCAGTCGGCCAACCGAGTTGGTCGTTGGGTCCAACCTCCCTAGCGGCCCAACAACTGTCCCCCCTCCCGAACCCCAGCCCCACCCCAACCCGGCGGCCCAACGACCTGCGAGGGTGGGGGGGCGATTCCGGGAATCGCCTTGCCATCGTCGAGGGCTGTTGGGCCGCCCAGGTTGGGGCAGATGGCTGCGGAAAATCCTCGCCCCACCCCGGCAGCCCAATGACGGACAACCCTCGCCCCACTCGGGCGGCCCAACGGCCTGCGGCAGTGGTGGGGCAATTCTGGGAATCGCCCCGCCACCCCCGTGGGTCGTTGGGCCACTGGGTGGGGCGGAGGGCTACGGATAGCTATCACCCCACTCTGGTGGCCCAACGACCCACAAGGGTGGTGGGGTGATTCCGGAAATCGCCCTGCCACCCTCGCGGGCCGTTGGGCTACCGGGGTGGGGAGGGGATTCTCCGCAGCTGTTTGCCCCAACCTGGCGGCCCAACGGCCTGCGAGGGTGGCGAGGCCCAGAATCGCCCCACCACCCCCACGTGTCATTGGGCCACTAGGGTGGGGTAGAGGCTGTCCGCAGCCCCTCACCCCATCTCGACAGCCCAATGGCCTGTGGGGGTGGGTGGGCAATTCCGGGAATTGCCTCGCCACCCCCACGGTCTATTGGCCGCCGGGGTGGGGCGAGGTGCCGGGTAGCCAACCCCACCACCCCTAACCTATGAGCCCGTTTGGCCGCCGTGAGCATTACTAGGCCCACCATGCCCACTGCGGATGTAGTGGGTAAATTTGGCCCACAAAAATCTTTTATTTAGTGAAAAAAAAAATTTATTTAATTTTAAAATGTGCAAAGCAGAAAAATTAACTAACCTTTTAAATACGAAAATCCTTCATTAAATATGTTGTTGATAGCAATGTAGCTGCTCCATAAATTTGCTTCAAGTCTTTTAACGAACCTCGGAAAACCTTGATGTGATGTGAGTAAAAGTGATAATGAAATTTATTATATAGGTGAAATTATGAAAATGTTTTACTGTACGGTTAATGTGGGATTAATTTGTTTATAAAAAGAATTAACATGTTAATTTTGTTATGGATAAAGTGAATATTATGGAATTGTTTTACAGGATGGTGAATGTGGGATGAATTTGTTTTAAAAGGTTAAAAACAATAAAAAAAATACAACATTCAATTGTCCAGTGAATATTATATAGTTTAACTATTAAATTAATTTAGGTAAAAGATTTAGTTTACAATTTTAAATTTAAAGATTTATTTCATAAAAAAAATTATTTATAATTTTTCAATAAATTGTAGAATAAAATAATGGAGGGAACTATATGAAACAAAATTTCTGGAGGGAAAAATTTTAGCGAGTATTTTTGGAGGGAAAAACTTTAGCGAATATTTTTGGAGGGAAAATTTCATTCTTTAAGCTATATAATATCATTAGGAGAGTTTGCATTTGTATCATTCAACCTCTTCTATTTGAAAGGGATGGATTCTTCTGATAGTGAAGTTTCGCTTTGTGAAGCATCAACATCTTCGTCACATAACAACTCTATTCATAGTGATGAGTATAACGGAAATTCTTCCACTATGAATAGAAAGTCAATTCTTCCACTTAGTCCTAATCCTAAGGACTATGAGAGCAGCACTAATGAAAGAGGAGATGAAGAATTTCAAATAAATAAAGAGTCACAGTTTCCACTTAATCCTAATCCTAAAGATTATAAGAGCAACAATGATGAAGAGCATGATGACGAATTTCAAAAGAATGGAGTGTCACGATGTCCACTTAGTCCTAATCCTATGGGCTATGAGAGCAATAGTGATGAAGAGCATGATTACGAATTTCAAAAGAATGGAATGTCACAGTGTCCACTTAGTCCTAATCCTATGGACTATGAGAGCAGCAGTGATGAAGAGCATGATGACGAATTTCAAAACAATGGAGTGTCACGGTGTCCACTTAGTCCTAATCCTAAGGACTATGAGAGCAGCAGTGATGAAGAGCATGATGAAAAATTTCAAAAGAATGGAGTGTCACGGTGTCCTCTTAGTCCTAATCCTATGGACTATGAGAGCAGCAGTGATGAAGAGTATGATGATGAATTTCAAAAGAATGGAGTGTCACGGTGTCCACTTAGTCCTAATCATATGGACTATGAGAGCAGTAGTGATGAAGAGCATGATGAAACATTTCAAAATAATGGAGTGTCACGGTGTCTTCTTAGTCCTAATCCTATGGACTATGAGAGCAAAAGTGATGAAGAATTTCAACTAAATAGAGTGTCAAAGTGTCCACCTAGTCCTAATCCTATGGACTATGAAAGCAGCAATGACGAAGAACATGATGAAGAATTTCAAAAGAATGAAGTGTCATAGTGTCCACTTAGTCCTAATCCTATGGACTATGAGAGTAGCAGTGATGAAGAGCATGATGAAAAATTTCAAAAGAATGGAGCGTCACAGTGTCCTCTTAGTCCTAATCCAATGGACTATGAAAGTAGTAGTGATGAAGAGTATGATGATGAATTCCAAAAGAATGGAGTGTCACAGTGTCCACTTAGTCCTAATCCTATGGACTATGAGAGTAGCAGTGATGAAGAGCATGATGAAAAATTTCAAAAGAATGGAGTGTCACGGTGTCCTCTTAGTCTTAATCCTATGGACTATGAGAGCAGTAGTGATGAAGGACAATATTAAGCACTTAGTCCTAATCCTAAGGACTATGAGAGTAGTTGTGACAAAGGACAGGATGTAGCATTTTCAGTAAGTAAACAGTCACATTTTCGACGTATTCCTAATTCTATGGACTATAAGAGCAACAATGACAATGCACATGAGGAAGAATATCTAATAAACATCGAGTCAAATTTTCCATTTAATCCCAATTCTAAGGACTATGACAGTAGCATTGAAGAAGGGGAATATGAAGAATATCCTCCAAGTCAATATTTGAAAAGCACAATGGATCATAGTGTGGATAACATTCCTCAGAATGATGATGAAAATGCTTATACAAATGATGATCCAATGATGGAGATGTTGCTAAGAAATATTGTCTCGAGGAGTAGGAGCAGACCTTTTCGTATCAATGCAAGATGTTCTAGTTATACAAGGGGTAGAGTAGAATATCTTACAAGAAGAAGTTCTATCAACACTCTCATTTCAAGTGAATGTTGTAAAAAAGATTGCTTGAAACATATGGATTTCAAATTTGCATTAGAGAAAAGGAAGAGATATTTGTCATTGAGTAAAAGCATGCAAAATTCATATTTAGTTGGGTGCATGCAATCTACATTGTCAGGTTATGATTATCATATTGGGTCTTTATTTATCCGTAGAAAGGCTTTCAAAATGTTTCATTCGTTGGGTAATTTTCATCTCTCGAGAATCTAAGAAAATTTGGAAAAGGATCCCACATTTTATTCAGAAGTATGTCATAAACGACAGTTTGGGCCATTACCAAACACTGCAATGTCATGGATGAAAGATTTCTTTTCAAAGCATGGAGAGTGTATGCCAAATAGAGAGACAATACATATTCCAGATAATTTTTCAAGACGAGAAATCTACAACTTATACAAAGAATATGCAGAAGGTGCTGAGGGACATGGCCAATTTATTACATATCAATATTTTGTGAAGGTATGCAAGAAATAATTCAACAATGTCCATATTCCTAAGAAGACAATGATGGGGATTTGCAGTACATGTGCTTCTCTTAAATTAAAAAGGGACAAATGTGAAGGGTCAGAAAGAGGTAAGCATTCATAAATTTTAAAATTGTATAGTCATCAACTATGAAAATGTATTTCTTAATGGCTTTCTTTTATGCTGTGTAGATTCAATTGTCAAAGAACTTCAAGAGCATCGTGAACAACAAACAAGTGAAAGGAAAAAGTTGTACAAGCATCGAAAGAAGTGTTATGATAATTCGAATAAATATTTGGGTTTGATAATTGATGGTATGGACCAGAAGAATTTTTTTTTACCACATTTTGTTCGCACACCCAAAATTTACAGGAGGAAAATTTTATTCAGTATCACTTGGTCGGTTGTCTGGTCTTCAATGGGAAAATGTTGCATAGGGTGTACTTCACAGCTCCAAATATTCATAATGATGCAAATCTAACAATAACCATAATTCATGATGTGCTTTCTCATTGGTCTGGTAATCTTCCTGAAGTTTTGTATCTACAATTGGACAACACTCACTGTGAAAACAAAAATCAGGTTGTTTTTGGATATCTAAACATGCTTGTTGAATTGAGAATTTTTCAGAAGGTAAAGGTTGGTTTCCTTCTTGATATGCACACTCATGACCATATTGATCAGATGTTCAATCATTTTTCAGTCACATTGAGGAGGAAGGAAGTTGGGAACTTGCCATCATTAATTGAATGTATTAAGAAATCATACATGCCAGAGCCTACATTTGATGTGTTGGAAGAAACTGTTGACATGCGCAAGTTTATTCTGGGATCGCATGGTGAGGCGAAATGCATTGAACAACTTAATAACATTAGCTTCCAACATCAAATTTGTATCAAAAAAATTGATGGGAAAACACTAATATGGGGCAAGAAGTATTCAACTAGTGCAGAATGGGCACCATCACCAGGTTTGGAATTTTTAAAGTTCATTTCAAATGATCCAATATTTGCATCAAAAATATTGTTATTACAATCAGTTGGTGAAGTTCATAATGCACGCAGACAGAATAAAGATATAAATTATTCTGATTGCCTAGAAGAAATTAAAAAATGTATTAGATATACATATGAGTACTTTGACATCATTGATTCAGTTTGGTGGGAGTCACTTTTCAATAATCAAAGTGATATCATTTCAAAAAAAACAAATGAAGATATACCTTTGAAAAATCCATTTATTTGGCCATAAAATGTGTCAAATGAACATGGGGAAATAAACATTGTTGAATAGCAACAATCTCAAGGTATTATTAATTCTTCACAGGCAGAGGAAAGAGAGATGTATATTAGTTCCAGAAGATCTCGTGCACAACGTCACGCCATAGAAGACCTTTACAGGGGTTCAATACAGGATATTAAGGAGGGTTGCATGACTGCAATGCTAGCAGATGGAGATCCCAATGGCTATCCATTCTGGGTTACTAAGGTTATAAAGGTCTTTACAGAAAATGAGTATGTTACAGGTGTTGAAGTACATTGGTATGCCACAAATACACACCCATTCAATGGTGTGTATAAGCCAAAGATGGTAGTTGACAAAAAAATGGCGGAAAGAGAAAAAGAAAGGGTACAAATATAAATTGTCGCCGCACAGACCTCTTAAAATTGGAGGATGTTGACATACTTGTTTATGACTTCAATTTAACAAAGAGAGGAACTCTTCGCTTCAAGACGATAGAGATTCTGAAAAGGTTGTTACCAGAAGGAACAGTGTTGAGATGGGAGTCTGCTGAAACCAATCGTAGATCCAGAATAATTTTGAAACCTGAAATGGTGGGCATGCATGTGGACTCAGATGGGGCACTAGTTGATGAAAGAGAAGAATATGGAACATCTTTGTCTGCATCCAGTCATTCATCTGAAGATGTGAATTCTGATGGTGTGCAAGAAAATATGAGTGATTTTGAATAATTATCTAAGACAGTTTATATAACTAATGTTTGCATCGTATCTTGTTATAAAAATTTTGATTTCCATATGGTGTTAAATCAGAAGTTATGAGTCATTTTTATGTTGTTGGATTATATGTCTTAATTATGATGATTTTTATTGTTTAAAATATCTACAATGCAACATTAAATTAGAGATATGATGTATGTTTCATTCAAGATACAAATAATGACGTTTTGATTAATTTAGTCATGTAATTTATTCATAATGTCATGGTTTTTCAATTTTCTGGTTGAAAAAATTCCATTTTTTTTTGTATCTTTAATGTTTGGTTGAAAACAATTAGAATTTTAACAATATTTAGTGTGATGTTATTATATGTTAACAATATGGATGAAAACTAATAGCATTTTAATGTATTTCAGATCCCATTATTTTATCTTTATGGTCATTACTAAAACATGTTGAATTTATACTTAGAAAGAAAAATGTTATTGTACCAAAAACATTAGTGTGTTTTTTTCCTCATAAACAACTGTTTTTTTGCACATAAAAATTCGGTTTTACTAGCATTTTTTTAAAATGTTGAAAATTGACCCTAAAAAAAAAACACCGTTCCAATATCAACACTTTTCGTTTTCAGGGTGTTTTTTGCACGAAATTTTCGTTTTCACTGCCATTTTTAAAACATGTTCAAAATTGACCCTAAAAAAAAAACTATTGTTCTGATATACACATTTTTCGTTTTTAGCACTGTTTTTGATGTTTTTTCGGGGTTTTTTGGCCACAGTTCCCGTTTTGAGTTTGTAGTTCCCGTTTCAAAGTTTACATTGTTCACACAAATTATATAAATCCACTTAAGTTTGGATGACTAGTCAAAATCCTTTCATAACCACCCACCATAAAAACATCAAATACAAATATGTTGATGGATGGACAAATGGTTGTTGAGCATCATTTACAAATGCTCTTAGTATTTTAAAAAAAATCCTTGGTAATAAAAATGCGTGCCCAAAATTACTTTAAGGAAAATAATTCTTTAATTTGTTGCATGGGTGAGTCAAACAATCTGGCAAAGGAAGAAGGAAATTCCATACAGATCGTATATCTTACATATTTTGAATGTTTAAACTAAAATATGAGCAGTACCTGCCACCGAAAAATATTTGATTTCAGTGACCACGTGGCTCAATTTTTTTCTAAAAATCACAGTGGTAGGGGAGGGAGGCCAGTAATTGTGTGGCCTCCCTATGTGGACCAAAAATGACACCTCAACATCTGACTCATCAGTACGACGCATGTCACCCACATGCCTTCACATGCCCCCTTCATGAAGTGGAACCCAACTTCTTGTTTTGGTATCGTTTAGTGTTCCTTCTACCTAGATTAGCCGACCATGTTTCACTCTCTGTTCATTTCTGTTCAGGCCCTAAACCTGCGGGTTCTGCTCCGTCGGTAGTTGTGTGTGTGGTCTTCATTTATAGTGAGGTGAACCTCCGTTTATAGCTTGTTATGACATCTTGTTTTATTATTGCGGTGTGTTGTTTGACTGTCGGTGTGTTGTTCAGCCACAAAGGTGAGGTGTTGGCGCAGTAAAGGGTTTCGGCTCTTGGGTGGCATCGCGTTGTTGTAGGCTTGTATGTTGTTGATGATGGTTCAGAATTGGAGGGATTTTTGTTTGATTTCTCTTGTTTGCTCGACCTTGTTTGACCCGACACTGGACACCATGGTTGGCTCAATACAGCAGGCGTTTGGAGCTTGGCGTCGTCGTTCCCTGGTAGGATTCTTCATCTTGCCAGCCATACCTGCAACTATGTTTGTCAACACCTCTATTTTCTCAGTATTCACACCATTCGTCTTCTTTGTGTTAATCTCTAGCTTTTTGTGCCTTATGTGGAGTATTTGTGGCTTCAATTCGTGGCTTAATTAGTGGCTTTTGTGGCTTAGGTTGAAAAAATGGGATTTTTGCATTGGTTGGGTTTTTCGGTTGCTTGTTTTCCTTCTATGAATATTTGGCATATATGTAGATCAATTCATGGATTATGTGGTTTAACTGGTGGCTTTTGTGGCTTAGGTTGAAAACAAAATTGGGGTTTTTGCATTGGTTGGGTTTTTCAGTGGCTTTTTTTCCTTCTGTGAACGTATGGAGTATTTGTGGCTTCAATTCGTGGATGTGGCTTAATTGGTAGATTTAATGGCTTAGGTTGAAAAAAAAATTGGGGTTTATGCACTAGTTGGGTTTTTCGTTGGCTTGTTTTCCTTAGTATCTGTGGCTTCAATTTGTGGCTTAGGTTGAAAATAAAACTGGGGTTTTTGAACTAGTTGGGTTTTTTGGTGGCTTGTTTGCATTCTGTGAATGTATGGAGTATTTGTGGCTTTTGTGGATTAGGTTGAAAAAAATGTTTGGGGTGAATGCGCTAGTTGGGTTTTTCAGTGGATTGTTTGCCTTATGTGAATGTATGGAGTATCTGTGGCTTAATAGGTGGCTTATGTGGCTAAGGTTGAAATTTTTTTGGGGGTTTTGCAATGTTTGGGTTTTCTGGTGGCTTGTTTTCCTTCTGTGAATATATGGAGTATCTGTGACTTCAATTCGTGGCTTCTGTGGCCTAGGTTGAAAAAAAATTGGGGTTTTTGCATTGGTTGGGATTTTCGATGGCTTGTTTGCCTTCTGTGAATGTATGGAGTATCTGTGGCTTTTATGGTTTAATTAGTGGCTTATGTGGCTTAGGTTGAAAAAAAATGGGGTTTATGCACTGGTTGGGTTTTTCGGTGGCTTGTTTTCCTTCTATGAATGTATGGAGTATCTGTGGCTTCAATTCGTGGCTTCTGGTGTCTTAGGTTGAAAACAAAAATGGGGTTTTAGTACCATAATAATTAGTTTGTATAACAGTCTTTGCATATTCCACTGAGTTGCTCGAGCCAGTCTTTGCATAAAAATTTGTTTGTATAACAGTCTCCTGAGATTCAAACAAATTATTATGATTGAAGTCTCCTGAGATTTGTTTGTATAACTGATTATTATTACGAACAAACTATTATGAAAATGATTATTATTACAAACAATTTGCAAATTATTATAAATTCTTGTTGCAACTGATTATTATAACTAAAGTCTCTTGATATTTTTTTGTATAATTGATGGGGTTTAATTCCTATGAATTTACATTGCTATAATGGCTACCTTCATCTCTCTTTAGAGTTGTAATGAAAACCTTGATTATTTATTATTGGAGACATTTTCTTTCCGATTACTGTTGTTGTGTACAGAATCCTAAGCCTTGGCACTCTCAACATGGTTTTTTTGTATGCATCATATGGACCGTCTCTTTCTTATGGGTTTAATTGCTATGAATTCACATTTCTCTCATGGCTACCTTCATCTCTCTTTAGAGTTGTAATGAAAACCTTGACTATTTCTTATTGGAGACAATTTCTTTCTGATTATTGTTGTTGTGTACAAAATCCTGAGCCTTGGCACTCTCAGCATGGATTTTTTGTATGCATCATATGCACTGTCTCTTTCTTAGGGGTTTAATTTCTATGAATTCACATTGCTATCATGGCTACCTTCATCTCTCTTTAGACCTTGAGTATTTCTTATTCAATTGGAACACCAGGGTATTATGGGGATACTTGAGTTGCAACATTGTATTCTACAACTACAAATCCCATAATTGTAGTTGCTTTTGGGGTTATTGTAGATTCTAGAGTTGTAATTTCGTTGTCTCACGGTGGAGTTGTAGCCACTGTGACTTATCTTGATGGGGTTGTAACACATTCTAGTTTATTTGTGTTCTTACCACTTTTATCCAAATCTTGCCTTCTATGTGTCGCACATGCTTAACTAGGAGACATACAAGATTGTGATGTGAGAGGGTTCCTCGTGGTTGGGAAATAATCTACAAAAGTGAGGTCTTGTTCTATAGCTTTCTACAGTGGAAAAATAGTCAATTAATTGGACTTTCATGTTGTAGGTGGTTAAATAACTGAAGATTATATAATTATGCAACCTTGTGGTGGCCTTCACAAGTAATGTATCTGTGGGAAGTGGTGGCCTTGCTGAGGAAGGTTTCATAAGAGGAAGCATAGACTCTGTCATTCTTTTAGTACCATAATAATTTGTTTGTCATCACAGTCTCTGCATATTCCACTTAGTTGCTCGAGCCAGTATAAAAATTGACACCTGCATTATTTACTTGCATCTAAGTGTCATTCATTCGTTGAATAGGATGATAACAAAAAGAACCCTAAATTTTTGTTCTAGTTAAATTTGATTGAATTCTCAAGTGGATTAACTTGCAACGATGAAATTCTTGAAGAATTTTTCGAGGCATTGCTAAATGAAATCTAGTTGGAGTGCTTATGTTATGTAACAACTAAATTATGGGTGAACTTAATAATTATGTTATGTAACAGTGGGAGTAATTATGTTATGTAACAATTAATCAGTTAGTTAGTTTCTGTTACATGTCAGTTAGTTAGTTTTTGTAACATTATAAATTATGCAGGGTTTTTGTAATCAATTAGTTTTTGTAACATTGGAATTTAGTTAGTCAGTTAGTTAGTTCTTGTAACATGCCAGTTAGTTATTTTTGTAACATTATAAATTATAAACCATACTCGAAACATATTGTATATTTAACTAGTATATTAAATTGTATGTTTGTCTTTTGAACTGTATCCAAATACACATTGGAACTTACATTGCAACAAACCAAAAAGGGATGGTAACTTCATCCACATTGCAATTTGGTTACAAACAAAAAATTCATGCCACCCCTATGCTTGATGGCCTCCATTTTCTAAATTGCCTAAACTTGTTGAAGTGTCTACTTGAGCCAAGTTTCTGCCATATGCTTGAGTCCAGTTTACTCCTCCTAACCATGGAGGGATTGAATAGCTGAATTGTCCACTTGTGCTACTAACCCCAACACTAACTGGAGGTGGCCTATAATACATAAGATTTACCCTTGCACTGGTAAGAGTATAGTGGGTGGGTATAACCCCTGGCCGATAGTGGGGGACTTGGATGTTAATCAGGGCCTGGTACGATGGTGTATGATCTACAATGTGGTCCAAAGCATTGGACATCATCCTGTTTTCCTCCAAATAACTTGCACCATACTCTTCCTTGTTTCTCACCCCTTATTTTTCCAGCACTTGTTGATGTTTTCTTGCCTCCCTCTCTTGCCTTGCCAACTGTTTTTGATGTTCCTTCTCTTCCCTTGTTTTTTTATCTTTCAAGCCTTTCCTTTTCCCAAGCTACTGCTGCAATCCTTGAATCTCTATTTTCCTTGGCCAACTCCTTCTTTCTCTGTTTAGATTCATGAATTTCAATTTTTCTACGTTCAGACTTGAACATTAGGTTCATATATTCTTTGGAGATGAGTAACTTTGAACTCCTCCCTAACTAAATATAGTCTGTTGTTTAATGTGTTGTTGAGGCCTTCACTCTCTCTACTGGTAGATTTAGGAACCTACCAAGTATTGTTTAGTTCATTGTCACATGTACCTGATGGATTGACACTTTCCTTTCAATCTCAGGGGAACTTGATTGAACCCCATTGCCATTCTCATTTGGTAATTCGTTTTGAATAAACTCTTCTTCCAGTGATCCATTGTCCAAAAAATAATGAATAAGTTCAATGCTCAACTCTGCTGGTTGAGAAGGAATTTCCATGCTTTCATCATTGGTGGATGACACATTATGTTTGTTGTTATTCATCATGGCCTCTCCCAATCATGATGGTGGGGTTAGTTGGGTTGGCATGCTCAATTGCTCATGGTTGGTTCTTGTTACATTCTCATTTGAAACCACATTTACATTGCCATTTTTATGATCAACTTCCTCATTTGGAATATCACATGTAGAATTAGTAGGTGCTTCAGTGGGTGTGGTAGCCTCCGTGTTATTGACAATTGGTTCATTACTGAATTGTGTCTCACATACATGTTTATCATCATATGAGTTCCTTTGAGAAAGGGATATGATACCTTCAGCAACAATAACATCTTCTTATCAATCCACATCTTCTTAAGCATCAACTTGGTCATGTAAGTCCTATGCTTCTTGACCTTCCACAACAAATGCCTGGCTGCAACTAGTATCATTAATAAGAGAATCAACATTCAATGGCCAAATTCCGGTCCTCCTAAATCCAGCCTTGATATTAGAAGGTGTTAGAGACGTTTTAAATTCTTTACTTGCAATCTCAGCTAGCTAAAATATTTTTACTTCCACCCCTAGATTATTTTCCATCCATGAAGCTCGCTCTGCCTTGAAATAATTCTTGAAAGGTCCAAACACGCTGGCATCAAGGGGTTGCAATCTGTGAGTGGTATGAATTGGCAGTGTTAATGGGTCAATACCAAAATGGTTGGCCTCCTCGATTGTCTACACAGATATGTGGCTTCCATGTCCATCTAAAATTAGTAGGTGACTATTTTCAGGCAAGACACCACCTGGCACAGATGTGGTGAAGTGAAAAAGCCAATTCATGAAGAGTTCCTTTGTCATCCATGCATGCACCTGGTTCACAATTCTGTATATAGTTTTTAAGTTGTGTTTTTCCTTTGAATAAATAAAAACTTGGGATTGAAGAACCAATTGCATTGACACAAAAAAGTGATCCACTCTTGCTCCTAGGCCAAAAATTTGGCACATTTCTGCTCCCTCTCTTGGCAATTACCCGCATGCCACAATCTCTTGGATATGGTTTGGGGCATAGGAGTGTTTCTCATATGCATGGGAAAGGGTGTCATAGAACTTAGACACAATTTTAGGGCATAAATTTAAAGCCCTGACTCTGTCAAGACCCTCCACGGTCGATAAGAGAAGGTCTGGATTCCCTTTTGTAAACCCACACCACCAAGATTTTCCAAGAAACCCATCTTTGAAGAGGTTTGCCTTCCCCTGACAGATTTGAGCTACTGTGGATTGGAGTTGTAGAAACTCTAACCCATGTCCCATTTGGGCCATCTCCTTACACCACACAACCAACTCGGCATCCTCCTCTTCAGTCATAACAATAACAGGCCCTTTACACTTTGTAGTAGTGAACCCATTAATCCAATAATGTATACTTGAGGTTGCAATTCCATGTTTTTTCGTTGATGCATGTACTGAATATCCCCTGAACTCTATGTCATCAATTACACCTAGCATGTCTTCCTTTTTCCACCCTCTTATGGCGCTGGTCTTCTTAGTTGAGCTTGCACCTTGCATTGTGGTTGAGGGTGGTTGTGTGGTAGATGACTAGATAGTAGGGTCTGCCATCACATAGGAATTCTCAACATCATTGCATGGAGCATTGGAAACATTGACATCATCGATTGTTTCCTCTTTCGATGAAGTGTGTCATAATTGGGCACCCTTGGTCCCTCGCCTCCTTATTTTCCTTATATGATCTGCAATTGAAACATGTGGCATGGCTGCAACAACATGCATATCGTTAAAATTTATTTATGTCATTGGAAGTTGTTTCAACAATAGAAACTCAGACTTATTTGAATAAGAAATTTAAATATGAAAATGGTAATCAATAATTGAAACTTGCATAATAGAAACTTAGTCTTATTTATTTCCTGAAATTTAAATATGAAATATCAAACCTATGTGTTTGATAGAAAATATCAGGCCTGAATTTAGCTTGAACATAATCATGTATCCTAAGCAGGGCATCAAATCCATAATACCCTGATCAACCTCAGAAAAAAAAAAAGGAAGGGTATTGAAAACTGTCTCCTTACAAATGCTAAGAATAGGTGTTGGTTAATTGAAACAAATTTTAAATTCATTTGTTGTTAAGGTCACTGAAAGAGGTGACTAAAAGTTGCAGTGTTTGACCGTATCTTAAAAACTCTTGTTCTCTACCTTGTCAGCTACAGAAGCTTCCAATTTTGTAATTGTGCCACGAGTTTAGTTGCTAACATGCTGACTCTCTCTTTGGATAGATTGTAATGGACATATCCTTTGATTAGATTCATAATGATTATTCTTCTAATAGATTATAATGGAAACCTCCTTTGATTTGATTAAGAATGATTAGTATTCTGAGATGTAGAAGTTTTATAGGGGATTACCCATAACGATTGCCACCATGCCTCCTTTAAAAGGATAACTAAAGCCTTGACATCTTGCAATGGAAGAGACTTTTGTTGCTCATATAGAACTAAATTCCTTAGTAGTTGTGAAGATGTCTCCTCCGTTGTAACTACCTTGTGTTAATTTTACATTTGTGTCTAAACTAACTAAAAACTAACATGCTACAATTTCCTTTTAAAATAGACCAGAAATTTATGAGCGATTTTGAAACAAATTTATTCATCTTTTTTTATAGGCATGAAAGTTATTGCATACAAGCTGCCAAATTGTTGTGATTAAGGAATGATCAGGGCTATGAGTTTTGAATCAGATTCTCTAGTATTTTTGTCTTTGTTAGGCATGATTAATTTTTTGTATTTGTTGACTCAGATGCTACGGTTTTTTTCTCTACAATTTCACACACATAAGTTTTATTTTGTTTACAATTTCTAATTTATGATATTCTCTAGTTTATGGATGTTATGATGCAACCTTAGAATTTCTGATTAAAAAAAAAAAAAAAAAGTGAAACAAGCTTATAAATAGTAACAAGAGAAAAACTGAAAAGATGAGCATGTAGAGGTGCTTCTTGGGTTGGAGAAGATGTTGTAACAATCACTGATATGAAACCATCGTTGCTTGTTGCATTGTGAAACAATAAATCTTGACATAATGTCAATGTAATGATGTCATAGATATCCTTATCTCAGATTGTGGCTTGCAGTTGCATTCATCGCAGGAGAGAAAAATGCATGGAGTGGAGAGAATGAGTGAATTTGACACCTTTGGTGGGCCATAGAGACAAACTTGCGAGTTTGACTCTGTTGATGAAAAACACCTTTCAGAGATGATATAATCCATACTCACAATTCAGCAAGTATGGAACACAAGACCTATTTCACTGCCTTATACATTAGACTTTCGCATTATGGCAAGACTGGACTTCAACATTATTTTGACAAAAATATCAGACCTATGTGTTTGATAGAAATATCAAGCCTATGTGTTTTGACTCAAATGCTCTGGTATTTTTGTCTTTGTTGTCTTTGTTGGGCATGATTAATTTTTTGTCTCTATTGACTCAGATGCTATGGTTTTTCTTTGCAATTTCACACACAGAAGCCGAATTTCACACACATAAGCTAAATTGCATGTTGGGCATGATTAATTTGTTCTCCGTTGACTTAGATGCTATGGTTTTTGTCTGCAATTTCACACATAGAAGCTAAATTGCGCACACAAAGATTAAAAATAACATAAATAAATAAAGGAAAAAAAAATGAAGTTTATACTGTAAATTAATGGAAGATTTTAAAAACGGAAAGAAAATACTTGAATTATTCAAACCTAATTACAATATGCACAATATTTGATGAAGTGAATCCAATTGCAAATGACTATAATGAAATTTTATGAAGCAATTGTGAGGTGGTTTTATATATTTTTGTTGTTGAATTTGATTGGAAGGGAGGATTGAGATGAATTTCTTTTTTCCAAATTCAAGTGTGTGTTGTGGATTGATATGGATGTCATCCAATGGATGATAAACTCTTATAGTTGATCCTTGCGCTTTCCTTTATGTTTTCTTGTGTTTAATTCCTGAATCGTGTGTTTAATTCCTTAATCTAGTCGGTTGGTGTCATTTATTGCTTTGAGCAGGTTGCATTGATGAACATATATGCAATTATGGCTGACACATACATTCTCTATTCTTGTGCACATAGCAATGAACTTTGATCATAGCTTCTCCAGTTTATATTTATTGGGGTTGATGTGATGTGATATGTGTCCTGTTGGGTTGGATAGTATGGGATGGCAGTTTTGCTTGTTAATTTTGTCTTGTTTTCAAAATCAGATCTGGAGGTACTTAGGACAGGATGTCTTATCAAATTGTGAAAGTAAAGGCTAGTGTTGAACAATTGTAATCCCAATCAATATATGGGCCCATTTTGGACATATTTGAATAACTTATATAACTCAATATTTCCTAAATTCAAATATATAACTTAAGTGCTGAATTTTTTGAGTTAACTTAACTTAATTTATAATTTAATAAAATATATAACTTAAAATTAAGCAGTTATAAGTTGGGAGAGATGGAGCACTTGTTTTTTTCCTTCTTATATTTAGGTTTGAATTAAAAACACACACTTACATGTAAATTTTTTATTTTTTTAGTTGTAAAATTGGAAAATATATATATTTTAATTGAAATCATAACTTGTATTATTATAGATTATGGTTGTAATATTCTCTGATTTTTTTATTATTATTGTTGGAGGTAGACACTGGCTCTGATGCTGAAGCGATTACACTGTTCAAGACACGAAACCCTAGCCGCCGCCGCTCGAACCTGCGCTAGCTGCAGCAGGTTCCGCCACTGACAGTCCTATGGCATCTGCTGTAGGAGGGGAGAGCTCTGCCTCCCCTCCACTGGGAATACCCTCAACTGACAAGAAACAAAAGGCAGAAATTCTGCACTCTGCAATCGCAGACCCAGAAACGGAAAAAGACAAGCAAAGGACGCAAGAAGGACAGACGATCTCAGATCGAAATGTGGAGGACGAATCAAGCAATGGTCGGCACAACACGACTGGTTCCTCTCAGCCTAAAGTGACCTCAGCCACCTGTATCCCAAAAGCAGTAGATCCGATCAAGGTCGAACTGCCAAGCCACCGCATTAATGGGGAAATCCAATTTATGCAAGATTACGCTCTCATTGGAAAGTTCTTGGGATTCTGGCCCACAGAAAAAGCCTTACAAGGCTGGATAGCCTCTAAATGGAAGCCCAAAGGACAAGTAACTTTACAGCTTGGCCCAAAGGGCTTCTTCACAGCCATTTTTAACTGTCTAGAAGACAAAACAAGGATATTCGAAGGAGGCCCGTACTTCTTCAACTCTTCAGGTTTATATCTAACGGAATGGAAGCCCCGATTCAATCCTGATAAAGAAGACTTTAGTTGGGCCCCTGTATGGATCAGAATGTATTCCCTTCCTGTGGAGTACTGGCGAGAAGAAACGCTGGCAGACATAGGCAACAAGTTGGGGACCTTCATCAAAGTTGCTACCGAAACCAAGACGCGCAAATACACCTCTTATGCCAGGATCTGCGTCAAGATGCACCTAACCAAGACCCTAGCAGACACGGTAAGTCTCTTTCACGATGACTATGAATGGAAACAGACTCTAGATTATGAGCACATCCCTTTTCGTTGTCGAAAATGCCATGAGCATGGTCACCTCTTCCGTGACTGTCCCTCAAATGTGCAGCCCAAAATTCCTTCCAGTGAAACTAACATGGACCCAGATGGCTTCACAAAAATCCCTACCCGTCGCCGACAAGGAAAAAAAAACCAAGCTAATCCAGCTCAAGCCTTCAAGGCGCCCCCCCAGAACCGCTTTTCCGTTCTCGCCTCACAAGATATTCAAATCAGTCCCAACGCTGATAACCCAGAACAGCTGCACCCTACCCAGTCTTCTCTCAACCGTTCTGAACCAGCCTCTTCTAAATCTGCAGATCTTCCCTACACTGAAAATCCCATCTCTGTTTCAGAGCCCGGACCCCTAATCATTTCCAAGGGGAAAACCATGCTGAACGAGATTCCACAAGCTTCTGATATGGATCTAGATGCAGCCCTAGCCCTGAGTCTTCATGAACAATCAGTGGAGGAGGCCCTCATTGCCTCAAATGACATGGAGGAAGATCGAGAAGATGTAGATCTAGAAGAGTTCGACATCTCCAAGCTTGACATATCCAAACTGGAGGCAGCATGTAAGCAAAAAGAGTACAACTCAATCCCTCCCTGGCAATTAGACAAAATTGAAGGAGTCCTAACAAGGGTACAACACCATAAAAGTTTGGGCATCCAAGGAGGCAGTCATTGGGATGGAAGGAAAATCCTCAAAGAACCAAAGAAAAGGGGTAGAAAAACAGATCTACAGCGTACAATAGCAGTAGGTGAAATACTCATGGATTCGGGGCAATTCCCCAAGTTGACCAAGTTCTACAAGCCCAAATCTCCGTCTACATGAAGCTCATCTCTTGGAATGTAAGAGGACTCAACAGTCCCTCTAAACACAGAGTGATTAAAAACCTGATAATGCAAGAAAAACCAGCAATAGTCTTTCTTCAAGAAACAAAATGCAGCAGCACAACAATAGACAGTCTCAGTAACAAAGTTTGGGCAGGCAGCAGTTCAATCGCAGTAGACGCCTCAGGGGCCTCTGGCGGTCTAGCCATTCTATGGAATCCGCAGATTGTGTCACTTGATAATTTTCATGCCACTCTGCATCTCATTCAAGCTACATTCCACCTCATTGGCACCAACATCCATGGGCATCTTACCAATGTTTACTTCCCGCAGACAATACAGCAAAAATTGGACCTCTTGGACACGATCTCCCTCCTTAATGAAAACAGATACTTTCCTTTATGGATAGGAGGAGGCGACTTCAACATAATAAAGTCCATGGAAGAGAAACAAGGGGGCAGAACCAGGCTCGATAGTGATAGTAGCGGCTTCAAACAATTCATTCAAGACAATCAACTCATGGATATCTCCACCTCCAATGGCATCTTCACCTGGTCGAACAAGCGAAAAGGGGTTCACCAAATTGCCTCACGACTAGATCGATTTTTAATTTCAGACAACGCAATCCACCTAGGAGGAGATTTCAGCGCCGAAATCATTCCACAAGGAGGCTCAGATCATTGGCCCATTCTTCTCCAATGGTCCAGACCAGGCAATTGCAGCAATCGACCATTTAGATTCGAAGCCTTCTGGCTCACAAATACCAATTTCAAGGCAGTGGTTAATCAAGCCTGGACATCCTTCATCCCGCCGGCAGGAGCTAAGATGTATCAGTTCCAACAAAAGCTTAAACACCTGAAGCAAACTCTTAAAATATGGAACCGAGATCATTTTGGCAACATACAGGAGAGCAGACAAAAACTAGAACAGCAGATGAAAGTATTACAACAAAGATTCATTCTGGAAGGACGCACAAAAGAACAAATTCAACAGGAGCAAATCCTCTAGAATCAAATAGAAGAGCGCCAAAAACAAGAGGAAATTTTATGGCGGCAAAAGTCGCGAATAAGCTGGCTCAAAGAGGGTGAGAGAAATACCAAATTTTTCCACAAAACTACCATCCAACGGCGCATGCACAACAAAATTACCTTTGTCAACAATCAGCAGGGTGAAAGAGTGGAGGCTCATGAAGATATGGAGAAAGAATTTACAGGATATTTCAAGGACATTCTAAAGGAGCCTAACAGTAATAGAGATGAGGCAATCCGAGCTATCACACAGCACATTCCTAAAATCATCAATGAGGATCACAATACTCAACTGCTCCAACATGTAGCACTAAAGGAAGTAGAAGACGCCATGGCTCAGCTCAAAGACGGAAAAGCGCCAGGGCCTGACGGATTCACGGCCAACTTCTTTCATGAATTTTGGGATCTCATAAAAATTGAAGTCTGGGATCTGGTGGAAGAATCCCGCAGCATGCATTGGGTCCTCCCGGCCCTCAATTCAACCTTCATTGCCTTGGTACCCAAAGAAGCAGCCTCAAACAAACCTGAGAAGTATAGGCCAATAGCGCTCTGTAATGTGATTTACAAACTCATTTCAAAGGTTATTGCAAACCGACTCAAACCGCTTCTACCCTTGCTCATCTCTCCAGAACAGACAGGGTACGTTGAAGGTCGGCAAATCTTGGATGGAATCATTCTATCAAACGAAGTCATACACTCTTTAAAGCTACTCAAGAAACCAGGTATGCTTCTCAAACTAGATCTTTCTAAAGCCTTCGACAAGCTTAGCTGGAATTACATTCACAAAATGCTCTTAGCTTTTGGCTTTAATGCAACCTGGACCAGATGGATCATGAACCTTATCACTTCTCCCAGTTTCTCTGTCATACTGAATGGATCCCCCTCACCTCCTTTTCTCCCCTCTCGTGGTATCCGGCAGGGGGACCCTTTATCACCTTTCCTCTTTGTTTTAATGGCTGAAGGCCTAAGCAGGCTCCTCAAATCGGCTGTATCCTCTCATGCTCTTAAAGGTATTTCCCTTCATGGTCGTGCTCCTCAAACACATCAGCAATTTGTTGATGATACTATGCTCTTTGGGCATCCTTCAGCAAAAGAAGCCTCTTCTTTCAAATCTCTTCTATCCCTTTTCTCTGAAGCCTCTGGCACTTCCATTAACGCTGCAAAATCACAACTCTTTTTCTTCAACACTCCCCCCTCCTTGCAAAGGATTATTTCCCGAATTCTGGGATTCACAATCTCCCACCTGCCTTCTAAATACCTGGGCGCCCCCCTTACCGACTCAGCAATCAAGCAGGTGTCTTGGAGATCGTTATTGGACAAATTAGAATCAAATCTCTCATCCTGGACCTTCAGGGCTTTAAATCTGGCAGGCAGGCTCGTTCTCATTAAATCAGTTTTACAAGCTATGCCGCTTTATTTATTCTCTATCTTAGCAGCTCCAAAAGGGGTTCTAAAAGAAATACGCAATCTTCAGCAAAACTTTATCTGGGGATCCACAAGCCTGAACAGGAAATGGGCTCTTGTCAAATGGATAGAGTATGCAAAACCAAATCAGAAGGAGGGTTAGGTCTTCGTGATCCGCTTCAAAGCAACAACACTATGGGAGCTAAAATTTGGTGGAATTGGGTCTCCAAGCCAAACACCCCCTGGGCCCAACTATGGCAAGCTAAATATGCCAGAGGCAGTCAATGGAATGACCTCATCAGAATCAATCCAACTGCGCAGGGATCACTCATCTGGAAGAATGCAAAAACCCAAAGTCGCTTCATCCAAGATCATAGCTTCTGGGAAATTCACTCAGGCAAGGCAGCTAGATTCTGGGAAGACTCATGGCAACAACTTCCCAAACTGGCCAATTTGTTCCACAAACCTCTCTGGCAGGCTCAAATGAACCAAGAAAGCATCCCTTTGGTACACCAGTTCTGGCAGCCATCTCCAAATCACGACTTCCAAACATGGAAACCGGCGCGACTCTGGCAAATAGATTGGCAGGGAGAAGTGTATACAGACATTGATCAGGAACTCAACAATAGGAAGATCCGCCTCTCCAATCAGCAAGACAAACTCAGATGGGGCTACACAACCAAAGGCACCTTCACCACCAAAGAAGCTCATCACCTGCGCTATTCCAACCTCCAGGCGGTTAAAGATCAACTATGGGAACAAGTATGGCAAGCCGGGCATTGGCCCAAAATCTCAACTTTTTTATGGTTACTTAGCAGAAAACGCATTCTTACCTGGGACAATCTGATAAAAAGAGGAATTGTAGGGCCATCTAGATGCCCAAATTGCAACATAAATTGTGAAACCATCAATCATTTAATGGAAGAATGCCCATTAGCAAAACAAATCTGGGAGAAAGTCGAAAAATGCAATATGAGAGCTCACCCCAGGCTGGAGGACATAACGGCAACCATAAGGACCTGGGAAAAACACCCATTCAAGTGCAGGATCCTCAACTCTTTGTGGCGCATCATACCAGGATTTCTGTACTGGGCCCTTTGGAAAGAACGCAACCACAAAATCTTCAATAGCACATTTAGATCCATCGATGATCTTTGGCTCACACTAAAAAAAAACATTCAGGAAACTCTAGCCATCAGAGTATGGAATGATAATGACATGCCAGAAATCCACCAGGAGCGCTGCATTCTGAAGGAATGGAATCTTGAACTCAAATCCCTAGTCAAGACTACCACCAAACCTTCCACCAGATCCGCTTCACCATCCTCTTGGTCCCCGCCTGCACTCAATTCATACAATCTGAACTTCGATGGTGCTGCCAAAGGCAATCCTGGCCCAGCAGGCTTCAACGGAGTAATTCGTAGACATAATGGAGAAGAGATACTAGTATACTATGGCGCAATAGGGAAAGATACTAACAATGTAGCGGAGCTAGAGGGTCTTTGGAAAGGAATATGTCTAGCTGAACAGCATCACCTCTCCCCTCTGGAGGTAGAAGGCGACTCTCTCATTCTCATAGAGGCAGCAAAAAGAATGCAGGATGGAGCTAAGGTAGTCAAGATAGCGAAAAGTTGGAGATTGCTAAGCCGTTTGGAATCCTTGGAGGAAAAGCTCCACGCTCCCCACAATTTATCCTTCCATCATGTAAGGAGAACAGCTAACCAGGTAGCAGATCGGCTAGCAAATCAAGGAGTGTCACAGTCAACACATTACTTCTCAGGCTCCCTAGTTATGGTTGAAGATGCTAAACTCAAACAGGACTGCATATCATTGGTGCGAAAAGACATCCCTCCCCCGGATGCGGGTGTATTTAACGCATGAACGGCAGGTGGCTTGTCACATGGGCAGCTGGCAGCCCGGACAGGCCACCATATATCAACACGCCAAGGTAATAACTGCGAAGGAGGGTGAAGCCATAGGGAGGCTCAGTTCGGCTCAAGCGACATTCATTGCGGAGAGGATTTTTCTTGGGATGTCCATTCCGGTTCAGGCGCCAAAGGTTGAAGCCATGGGGAGGCTCAGTTCGGCTCAAGCGACATTCATTGCAGAGGGGATCTTTCTTGGGATGTCCATTCCGGTTCAGGCCCCATTCAATGCGCAGCTACGGACAAGGAACATGGCAATCCATAAAGTCGGAACCCATGCTGTATTCCTGCATTCTTCCAAGCGGCTTCAGCAACTTCTGGAAGCAACGGAACATACTCTGGTAAGATGTAAGCTTTCCTCGAGGAATTTGGTTAAGGAAGGCCGTTGCAGGATGCCAATTGAGAGACTTAGGATGGGCAGTCGACGCGGTGGAACAAGGGGTCGCCCTGCTACTCAGAGGCCCGCTACTTCACCCTCCGCCTCTGTGGACAATCCTTTTGGGCAGAACAGAAGCCTGAGCGGCACAGTTAGCCATAGCATTGAACGAGATAGGGGTGAAATCCTGGACTGCGGTCACAGGGAGCATCCGGCAGTCAGATATTGCATCCCCTGCACGCTGGAGAATAACACACTCATTGTTTCAGTCACTGTGGAGCACTGCAGCGACCTCCGGAGGCCTGGGGACAACCTGACAGTGCCAAGGGTGGATATGCAGGTTCCCAGAGTGGATATGAGGCGACCCACGCAAGCAGAAGAGGCTGGACCCAGTGAGCCAGCTCCGAAAATGTCGTGCCAAGATGCAGAGGATGACAAGAAGCTCAAGGGCTTGGCAACGGATGAGCCTTACCTCACTGATGAGGATTAGCTCAGAAGCCTCTGTCCTCATGGCCAGGAATGCTGCTCTCAGTCCATCTCCTTCTGTTTTCTTGGTATGTTTGTTTGTCATAGAGTCAATGTCCGCCGCGAAGGTTTTCGTGTCCACTGTGTTAGTCTACGTGTCAACTGTGTCCAGTTATGGGTCCATCGTGTCAAGTCATATGTCCGCTGTGTTGGCTCAAAAGCCTGTTGTGTCGATTATATGCTGGTTATGTTGGAGGAAAGAAACAGGTCCCTTTTTTCCTGTTGCTTAGAATGGATAATCATGGGAAATTCTCTTCGGAGATGCGAGGCTTCGGCCCTTTTGTAAATTTGGATGTATTTTTGGTTTTTGTAATATAAATTAGTGCAGTTTTACGGAGGAAAAAAAAAACTTGTATTATTAAATTTTAAGGTTAGTTCGTATTAAGTACATTAAATACAGTTTTGTAAATTGTTGGGTTATTGATATAAGACAAAGATAGTAACTTTCACCCAACAAGATATTTATTCCTATCAACTACAATTGACCACTAAATTAAACGTCTAGAAAGTGAACATCTACTTCTAGAGAACAAGTTGGTTTTTGGAAGGGACATTGGCATGTGGCACAAACTAATTACTATCCAATATGTTTGAAATAAAAAATATCATGAGTGAAGGTTATGAAATGGTGCAAAAGGTGCCATGTCCATTAATAACTATTCTTCAATTGTTAACAAGGTTGCTTTAGTGGCCATGGCATATGCATCTTGATTATTAGACTGGAAAGTATGAAATAATTTTGGATACATGAAATAGAATTATAGACTTCTAATTCTCTTCATCGCATGGCATAGTTTATTGTCCCATGGAAGATAATTAGTAGTGATATAATGAATGATCAACTGATAATCTTCCAACACTAATAAGGACATTATATGCCTACTCTTTGCTAAGGAAAGTCCTTGTAGAAGAGCATATTCTTATGCTATATTATTAGACAAGTAACCTAGAGCCCAAGCACAGTACAATTCTTTGTTTCTTTTGGAAAAAATAATCACCCCAAAATTAAAAATATGATTAGTTATTTTTTTTTTATCAGTGATATATTAATTATAAATAAGATAAAAAGATTTAATGTAAATTAAAATAGAATGCATTATTACTTTGTAATGTTTGGTACCAATAATAATGTTTGAATTATTATTTTAAGAGTAATAAGTTGTGTTATATTCATGTCAGTAAATATAAGGTAACTTAAACATTCTATTTTTGTTCCTTTTTATAGGTATATTTTTCGATGAATTTTGATTGGAATCCAATTAAAAAATGTTGGAATAGTAAACTTAAGTTGTTAAATATGTATAGACTAAGGCTATAGGGTTTTTAATGGTTTTGAATCCATTTATGCATTCAAAAATTCATTTCAAACAACTAAAATTATCAATCTCACCTAGAATTGTATTGTCAAATTCCAACCAAAAAACAAAAACATACAACAATTAGACTTCCCAGCAAACATTCCCCCATGTGAGTACTATCAATTTTGTTGATTTTATTGATTAAATATAGTGTCATTATAGTTTTTTTTCAAAGGGGTTACTCAATTTCTCATGGTTTTAAGTCATTAATCTATTTTACAACTAAATAAGAAATTAAAGAACAACATTCTAAAATAATTATTGATCAATCTCTATCTGTAACATTGTTTTAAAAGGGTCCAAGTGAAACATGTTACATTGCTTAATGATGAAATAACTAGGTTGGAGAGAGAGACCAAAGTGATTATGGTGAAGGAAAAGAGATCAAAAGTGATTAGTATGGTTATATTATGTTGCTCTAAAATATGAAAAGTATTTATATTTTAGATGATTAATGAATAACTAAATACAAGGATTATTTAGTAAGCTAAGCATTTATTTAATCACTTTAGTCTCTTTCTCCCTTTGATGATAAAAAATCCCTTACCTTCTCTTTGTCTAAAGTATGTAAAACTATGCTTAATCATCTAAACTATCATTTCAATACATTATTCATAAATCCTATTCAATAGGTTTTCTATTACTTATTCATGAACTAATTAACAAAATTTGTTTATCTTTAAACAATATATCATTATGATTCACTTCAATATTTTCTTTCCCCACTTTGGGAGCATGCTATTTGATGGGGCTCCCAATTGGGTAAAACATAGGCCCATCTAACCACTCCTAGGCACATAAAGGCTACATTAAATCTTCCTTTTTGCACTTAATAACACTTTCCTAGCTTAATGAGTTCTTAGGAGAATTAAGGAGATTTTTCATGCTTTATGTGCCTAACATGACTATTGTGTGGGATATCAAGGGGATTTTGAATATATTTTGAGGAGATCCAACTAGAGATATTCATGTGCCTTGTTATCTACTACATAATACTTCCAACTCAGCTAGTTGAGGATAATAAATACTCCTTCCTGCTGCTACATAGTGACCTAGGAAACACGATCCAATTTTTTAGGTATTTTGGAGGAAAAGCAATCCTCCCCTCAAGGAGTTACCCCCCTACCCATTTTGTATAAATAGAGAGCTCAATTAGGCCAATAAAACAAGTAGGAGAAGTAGAATAAAATAATATAGAATTAGGAGAAGTTTAGAGTTCAATTTTTGCAACATTTGACATGTACAAGCAGTTTTTTCAGTTAATGGAAGTGATCTTTGATTTCAGCTCTTTTTTTGGATTATTCTTAAGGGTTATGTGATTCCTTGGTTTATGGCCCACCCAAGGTGCTAAAGATCCCACTTGTACCATTTTTGTTCCTGCATTTTTTTTATCTCTACAACTTATTTCTGGACATTTATTTTATGCATGGTTATTTAGCTATTTTATGAGAAATATTTCCTTGCACATTATCTTAGCATTAGGTGATGATATTTTTAATGTTCACATTGTTCAAATAAATTATTAATTCTAAATTTGGTTCACTTTACTTGTTGTTTATTTTTTATCGAACATTCATTGTTTGTTGTTTCTGCATAACCCCTATTTTGCAACTACAAGAAACCCTACAGCCTTGCACCTTATTGGATTAACCCTTCCAATAGACGATATGATGACTTGGGCATGTGTTATTTATCATTTTATAGCCTTTACATAGCTTCATTTCCTCCCAACCTCGCATTTAGTGTATTCACCTAGTGATTGGATTATCGCCTGTAGCAAAACAGGGACTCTTGTAGTAGTTTGCAACTCACCTCTGAAATTTGCTCAAATTTTCACCTAACTCATGACTTTACTTCTTCAATGTATTACAATTCCCTTAGAACCTTGAGAATAGAATTTGGAGGTAGGGATATTGTTGATTTATGGTAGCATTGAATGTGCTCTAAGTCTCAAATTTTGCAGGGAGGCTTGGGCACATGTATTCCAAAGAACCCAGAAAGCATTTTGGGAAATTCCACCTCGAGACAGTTTTATTAAAATAATTAATTATTTTTAATGGGTCTCTAAGTATAAACTTAGGAAATTAAAATAATGAATGGGTATTAATCTAAGTGTGGGTGTAACTTCTAGAAGAAGATGAGGATCAAGCAGAAATGATCTTAGCCATTAATTCGCTTCTAATCTGGGCTGTTGAATGTCAACGAGGAGAATATTTAAGGAGGCTTATGGGTCATTTGGAAGACACACAGAGATTTGATTAGTCAGATCAAATCGCTGAAACTAGAGGTAGCGCAGTGATTTGTAGTGATCACGCAGAGAGGGGCACATGGATTTTTGGCTAGAGGATATTCTCTGAAGCCAAGAATACTTAATAGAGAGGCAGAGAGACACATAGAAGAAGCAGTGCAGAGGGAAGTGAGGGTGATGCAGATCCAGGAAGGGCTCACGTAGGTCCCACACAGGTCAGTGCATAGGCATCCAACACAGAAGTCTGAGTTTGTTGAGGAGGCTGACGTTTCTGAGCCGGGAGGTATGGAAAAGGCTTTTGAGGGAAAATTGATTCTCAGTTGAGTTGATGCAGGGCTTTAGATCTTGACGCATGGCCCACACAGGGGCAGTGCAGAAGTAGTCAAGGAACTCATTGGTTTAGCTGTCGGATCAGCCAGGACATGCAGTGTCGAGTGAGGTAATCTCATCAGTTTCTTCTAGTAAGTGATTTTCTTTGTAACTGGATTATCGGGAAGGGATCTAATAGTTGTATTCAGAAATACTTCAGCTTAATAATCCAAACCCTCTGTTATGAAACCAGCTCACAAAAATATAGAAAAGATAGATCAACGCCTTTGAAATAAGCCTCTTCGAGGGGGAAACCTCCTTTACATTACACAAATGAACAATTATTGGATGATTAAAATGACAAAACCTCCTTTCTATATATAGGAGTCTATGGGGTCACAATATAACCAAATCAACCTAACAATAATAATACAAAGGCACAAAAATAACAATAGAGGGATTCTATGGGGCACAATATTAATAATATGGGGACAATAGGGGCACAATAATAACAATAAGGGATACAACGAAAATAGTAATGGGGGGATCACTAATATTATAGGGAACTAACATGCCCCTCTCCTTCAAAAAGTGTTGTCCTCAACGCTTGAGTAGCTCTAGATGCTTCTGTATAAAATTCTCATCCTCCCATGTGGAATCTTCAACGGGTAAGTTCTTCCACTTGATGAGATACTTTGAAATTGATCGATTTCGTAGCTGTCGAGTTCTTGTTTCTTTGACTGCTTCAGGTTCCAATATGATTTTTCCTTCCTCTTCAAGTTCTGGCAATATTGTCTGAATTGGAAGCTTGTCACCTATAACCTTCTTTAAGCATGAAACATGGAAAACTAGGTGCACTCAAGAAGTTGCAGGAAGCTCCAATTTGTATGCCATAGTACCTATCTTTTGCAACACCTTGTACGAACCATAATACTTTCATGATAAATTTGTTATCCTTCTTAGCTTGCTTGAAGGACATTTGTTTATATGGTTGTAGTCGTAGGAATACACAATCACCTACATCAAAACTTCTTTCGCTGTGATGTTGATTTGCCTGCTGTTTCATTCTGTTATGTGCCATGGTGATGTTATCCTTTAAGAGTTCGAGAACTTGTTGTTGATGCTCAATGTGATCTTCCACTGCTTGAACCTTAGAATTTTCTCTTAAATATGATGTGATGGATGTTGGATGATATCCATAAAGTTTCATAATGGGGTCATTTTTTGTTGCAGTATGGAAGAAAGTGTTATACCACCATTCAGCCAGAGGCAACCATTGACCCATTGTGTCTATTTATCATATATAAAGCAATGAAGATATCCTTCCAAACATTTGTTTACTATCTCAGTTTTTCCATCAGATTGAGGATGATAAGATGAGCTATGAGCTAACTGAGTAGCAAGACAAGCAAATAATTCTGTCCAAAAATTTCCAGTGAAAATGGGATCTCTGTTACTTACAATAATCTTTGGGTTTCCATGTAGCTTTTGAATTGTTTCCATAAATGCAGTAGAAACTGTACTCGCTTTAAATGGATGAGATAATGCACAAAAGTGTGCATACTTGGTAAGTTTTTCCACTACCACCATGATAACACTCTTTCCTCCGGACTTGGGTAAACCTGTGATAAAATCCATTGAAACCTCCTCCCAACTTTGGCTTGGAATGGATAAAGGTTGTAATAGTCCTGGAGTCTTAATTGTTTCAACTTCATTTTTGTTGGCAAACCAAACATGCCGCCACAAAATTTTGAATATCCAATTTAAGGCCATCCTAAAAAAAATCCTTCTTAACCCTGTGGTAGGTTTTTAGAAATCCTGAGTGCCCTCTGTTTAGTCAATTTAGTGTTGTCTAAATTGCTATCATAAATTGTCAACCAGGGGCTCGTAAGCTGATGAAGTGAAGTGTACAATATATACTTAAGCAGCCTTTCCTAGTTCTTTTTGTCGTTTTTAGTTTGTGTTTGACTTACTCTCCTAATGTGATGATGAAGTTATAAACAAGTGAGTGAATGTGTGTGTATGTGGTGATTTCTAAGTGCTTCTTGAAATTTAAAGAGGAAACTTGAACAATAACTTGAAATGAAATTAAAGCTTCAAAGGAAAGTAAAGCATCAATCAAAGGACCAATGGCACTAGTCCAATGCCTTCACTGCTGATAAGAATGGAAATGGCATCTATTGAAAGCAAGAATAACTTCTCTATTGAATCTAAAGCAATGCAAAGATTAAATGACAAATCATACTACTTAGTTCTCCCCTAACATTCTGCCTTTAGCTAATTTGATCGTGTGAAGAAGGATTAGGAGTGAATTAGCAATATGAGTCTAAAAGTAAATAAACCAAGCTGCAATTCAATGATATTTTGGTCCCTTAAAAGTTAGTGGATTATGATCAAAAGAACCATCAAGAGATTAGCAACTTGACAAAACCAGTGACAAAACTAAGATAAAGTAAACTAAGCAATGAAACTAATGCAAGTCAAGGTAAACATCAGCAGTTTAGACAAGACAACTTCAAATGCCATTAATGATAAAAAGAAGTTAAAACACACTATCCCGGGCTCCTAACACACCTGCAAGAACAAACTGATCAGTTCTGAAAAGTGCTGGAAATGTAAAGGCATAATTCAAACTGTACACTATTATACATGTCAAAGAAAATGAACATTGCAGAAATCAAACTGTACATTAGTATACATGTGAAAATGAAAACAAAAAGAAGTGCAAGAAAATTAAACACTACTGTACATAGGTTGTGGCAGACGGGGGCCCTCCATCTACTCAACCAGTTAAAGATCAGCTACACGGAATTGAGCAAAACAGTCTTCTTAATATTAAACCAGCATGTCAAAATGCAAGAGTGTACACGCTGTATAAAACAGAGTTTAAAACAGTGTTTTTACAACAAAATGATTACAGTCGAGAACTTAAACTGAAGACTAACTACTAAGCGTATGCAAACGCTTTATTTATAGCAGCAGAGACAAACTGTCTTCTGCGTAAACTGAGCTAACAAACAACTAACGTTTTAACTATGCAAAAGACACGCAGCAACACCGAGCATTGTTTGAGGAAACGGTCATCGTGGATGATAAATCCACAGTTAGATTCTTGTCTCCTGCCGTCTTCGTGGCTCGAAGAAGGTGCCAGCTGTGGTTATGTGCTTCACCTACTCACGCAGAGCCGTGCCACCGCTTGAAACCTCAATGTTTGACCGTTGCATCTGCATTGACCGAGGGTATATATGAGTGAGTTGGCTTAACTGATAGCACACGAACCATGTACACAGTCATACCAACTTTCCCATGTGGCCCTTTCCTTTGGAGGACACGTGGAACATAGCAAACAAGAAAATGGCTGCGGAATCTCTGATCAGCTGCGGAAACGCTGTATTGGCTGCGGAATTGCAGCACTTGTACCAAAATTCTAAACCAACAGTCAATCATTAGCACAATCAACAAATCATGTTAAAAAGACATATAATGCAATGAATTGAACAAGTTGATGGAGGAAATGATGACAAAAGAGAGGAGTGAATAGGAAAAAGCTGTTGGGAGGATAGGTAAATGAGTGCAAGGTTGAGGCTCAACACCCTCCTAAGGGAGAGGTGTGCAGTTCCCTAAGAATATTTTGTTTGAGTTCAGAATTCTTACATAGGTATAACTGATCCTTTTACCATAACGAATCATTTTTCCAGATGAATGTATCAGATGTACTGGGATCTTGTTGTATCTTTTGAATGAGTTCCCACACTTCCTCGTCATTCTTCCATTCATCCCTTGCTTCGTTTATCCAATCTAGTTGGATAATAGAAATGGCGCAAAGAAATGCTTCCACATCCTCATCCTTTCTTGAGAGTGCATCTGCCACAACATTTGCTTCCCTTTTTTGTAGATGATTTCAAAGTCATAACCCAACATATTTATGACCCATTTTTGCTGCTCTCCTGAAGATAATCTTTGTTCTAAAAAGTATTTAAGACTATCATGATCTGTTTTTACCTTGAAGTGTCTTCCCATTAGGTAGGGTCACCATTTCTTAAGTGCATGTAGTATTGCCAACATTTCCTTCTCATAAAGAGAATTGTGTAAATACTTTCCTTTTATTGGATGCCTTTCGAAAGCAATGGGTCTTTCTTCTTGCATTAAAACAACACAAATTCCATTTCCTGAGGCATCACATTCCACAATAAATGTTTCTGTGAAGTCTGGTGTAGCTAAGATTGGTGCTTGACACATTGCCTCTTTAAGATGTTCAAAGGCCTTCATTGCTTCCAAAGTCCATGAAAATGCATCTTTCTTCAATAATGTTGTTAGAGGTGTTGCTATTCTCCCATAATTCTTAACAAACTTGCGATAATACCCTATCAACCCGAGAAATCCTCGTAGATGCTTTATGGATGTGGGGATTTTCCATTCCTTATGGGTTTTAATTTTGCTAGGGTCTACCTTAACACCTTCATGAGATACAATATGACCCAGATATTCCACCTCTTGTACTCCAAAGAAACATTTGGAGATTTTTGCATATAATTGTTTCTCCTCCAATAGTTTGAGCACCATGTCAACATGTTGGACATGATCCTTCCAAGGCTTGCTGTAGATTAGTATATCATCAAAAAATACTAACACAAATTTTCTAAGGAAGGGTTTGAAAATGGAATTCATCAAACCTTGAAATGTAGAAGGTGCATTAGTAAGGCCAAAAGGCATGACCAAAAATTCATAATGACCTTCATGAGTTCTAAATGTTGTTTTTAGAATGTCTTCAGTCTTCATTCTAGTTTGATGATATCCTGAACGAAGATCCAACTTGGTGAAGTAAATTGATCCATGCAATTCATCTAATAATTCATCAATGACAGGAATGGGAAATTTATCTTTAATAGTGAGCTTGTTTAGCTCCCTATAATCTGGACACATGCGCCATGATCCATCCTTCTTGTGAACTAATACTACTGGAGCAGAGAAAGAACTTTGACTAGGTTGAATTATACCAGCCTCTAGCATTTCTGCAAACATATGTTCAATTTCACTCTTTTGGACATAGGGATATTTGTAAGGCCTAATGTTTGGAGGAACACTTCCTGGAATCAAATTAATAGCGTGATCATGATCACGAATAGGTGGGAGGCCCTTGGGAGTCTCAAATACCTTGGAATGATTGTCCAAGACTTTTTGGAGATCTAGAGAAATTGAGGATTTCGATGTGGGAACATCTAGTGAACATAATTGTGTAATTATGCCTCATTGTTCTTTCTTTAGAAGCTTTTTCATTCTGTTAGAGATGATTATCTTTCTCGGCTTCCCTATGATACCCCTTAATTCAACTTCCTTTCCTTCTGAAGAGAATTTCATGAAAAGTTATTGAAAATTAAAAGCTATTGTACCCAAGGATTGTAGCCATTAGACTCCTAGTACAACATGAACACCACCCATTGGAATGGAAAGCATTGGGCTATTCAATACATATTCTCCCATGGATAGCTTTATATTATGGCACTTTCTTGAGCAATTTATGGTTCCTCCACTTGGAACCATCACTTGACACTCTGGTGCTAGATATAGGAAGCAATTTAATTCCTTGGCTATCTTACAATGAATAAAATTATGGGTACTTCCCGAATCAATCAACAATATTACCTTTTTCTTCTTGATATGCCCTTCTATCTTGATAGTTTGAGGAGTGGTAATTCCAGCCAATGCATTACAAGATATGGCCGGATTCATTTCTTATTTTTCTAGGGTTTGTTCCTAGTGTATATCCTCTTCTTTTGACGTTTCTTGTTCCTTTTCTTCCTCCTCTTCACAATCTATGTAAAATAATTTCTTCTCGGAACACTTATGACCTTTAGTGTATTTTCTATCACAACTGTAACAAAGCCCTTTTGCTATTTTTTCTTCCAATTGTTGTGGTGTCAAACTTGTAGGTTGTGGATGGCTAGGGGCAGTAACACTTCCATATTTATGATTGTGAGTGGTAGGCTTCCTTGTTGCCATAATTTTTCTTTCCATTTTTCTTCCCAACCTGAATGCCTTCTCCTATGAATCTGGTTCCCAAAGGCGAACCTCATGTTGGATGTTATATTTTAAAGTCCCTATGAACACATCAATCCTATGCTCCTCTGGAATATATTTTACCTTATATTCAATTTTTGGAAGTCCTCAATGTGCTCCATCATTGAACCCTTTTGTTTGAGATTTATCAATTGGCTAAAAAAGGTGTTGCTTTTTGTATCCTCATAATGTGCTATCATTTCATCCGTAAAAATAGCCCAAGTGACAATTTGTTTATGAGATCAAAGCCATTGATACCATACAAACTGATTTGGTTCCAAATATAAAGTTGCAATGTGTACCTTTTGTGTGTTTTGCACATTATGGAGATCGAAAGATTGCTCCATCTGTAGTATCCATGTTCGAGGATCCTTGCCATCAAACTTCCTCGTATCGATATTTGGAACATGGTTGTTCTTCGATACAACATTAGAGTCTATGAAATCATGATTAACATTTATTTTGTTCTCATCATGAGTTTCCTTTACTACCCTTTCGCCATTAGTAAGCATTCCTTGTAGAAACTTTGTCAAATCTGTCTTCAAATTTGTCTGCAAATCTTCCATGCCTTTCTTTAAATCATCCATCTTAGCTTCCACGCCATCCATCTTAGCTTCCATGCCATCCATCTTAGTTTCCACGCCGTCCATCTTAGCCTCCACGTCGTCCATCTTAGCTTCCATGCTGTCCATCTTAGCCTCCACGCCGTCCATCTTAGCTTCCAAGTCATTCATCTTAGCTTCTACGCCTTTCTTTAAACCATCCATCTTAGCTTCTACGTCTTTCTTTAAACCATCCATCTTATTTTCTGTTACCTTTTGTGCGAGTGAAATTTGTTGCACTTGGTTTTGTAATATTGATATATCATGTTGCATTTCTTCCTCTTCTTCATGAGTCATGCTAGAGATTTCAGGTTGCTTACTAGATGTTTCCATTTTCTTTCTTTGAGGCATCAATTACCGATAATAATGCTTCACTATGCCCTTTCAAACTAATTTTTCAAACCAAGCTTATGCAAAAATTTAAAAAAAATACACACCGTTTTTCACTATGTAGGAGCTCGATATTGAATCTGATGTACCTCTGTAATTTTGGATCTCCCAGTTCTGAAATTGTGACTTATAGTAGCCCTCTGCATCCTCTTTCTAATGCCACAAGTCTGATCAAAATTGGATTCTTCAAGGAAGAGTTATGCCAAATCTCCCACGGCGACCTGATTATAGACTAGTTCCGTAGAGCGAACTTGTACGAAATTCCACGTGTCACTGTTTTGACCTTAGTACCTAAAACTGATACATAGAAAACTAGTGACCATTCTCTTTCTGAAAGTTCTTATGAGATTTCAATCTGATACTCAAAACAAAAGTTATGACGATTTTCCCCAGGTCACTTGTTTGGAATGTAATTTGGGAGTCTGTAAAAATGCCAACTTCCTCAGATCATATCTCCGCAAATATAGTGAGAAAAGCTCTTAAATTTGGACCCGAAGTTTAGAACTATTTCAGCCGAATCCAAAGCTTTGATACCAAATGTTATGAAACCAGCTCACAAAAAGATAGAAAAGATAGATGAACGCCTTATAAATAAGCCTCTTCAAGGGGGCAACCTCCTTTATATTACACAAATGAAAAATTCTTGGATGATTCAAATGAAAAAACCTCCTTTCCATATATAGGAGTCTACGGGGTCACAATATAACCAAGCTGACCTAACAATAATAATATAACGACACAAAAATAACAATAGAGTGATTCTATGGGGCACAATAATAACAATATGGGGACAATAGGGGCACAATAATAACAATAAGGGATACAACGACAATAGTAATGGGGGGATCACTAATATTATAGGGATCTAACACCCTTAGATATGTTGCATTGGTTTTCCCACATTGGGTTTTTTCTGGGGACGTTTGTCCAAAACAAAACTGTGTCATTTGTGTGTATATTTCTCTATTGTTTAGTCTCTTGTTTCGGCATATTATTTAAATCGTGTCGGCTGCAGTGTAAGTATTTCAATGTTTTCTATAGGAAATTGCAAATAACTTGTTCATGTAAATCTAACAAGTAGAATAAATATCATCAGTGTTGTAGTAGGAATTCCCGGGTTTAAGGTTTTTTCACATGGTATCAGAGCAACGCAGGTGAAGCAAGAAGAAAAGTGAAAGAAAACCCAACGTTGAGCAGAAAAGGAGACTGAAATAGTTGCAAGAGGCAGTAGTTCAAATACCCATAGGGGTTTGCGCAGTCCAAGCCGGAGGGCTAAATTTTGAGGCAGTCTCTCTCTGAGTGAGTCGATAGAGAGGAAGGGCTTCCAGTTTAAATCTTACCATGGAAGAGGGAGAAGCACTGAGCCTCAGCGTGAGGAAGAGCTGGTGGGACACGGTTTTTCTACAGGTCATTTTGCTGGGCAAAATGATGTCAGAAGAGAGAGGAGAAGCACAGTGAGGGAATTTTTCCTCAGTAGAATTCCCGCCAAGAAGTTCATTTTCTTATTAGTGGAGCAACAATAGTAAGAAGTAGAGAGGAGAAACTCAAAAAGTTTCGTGGAAGATATGGCAACTGGTGGTTTAAGGGATCAAGATAGATTAGAGAAAGCATACAACTATGTCATCTGGATGGAAAGGATTTCATTCCTTCTAGATGAGCATTCCCTCAAGACATTTGTCAACAACGTGGTGGCTGAGCCTACAGATCCAGATCCGTTGAAGAAGTACAAGACATAAATGGCAAAGGTAAAGAGAATGATCCTCGATGAAGTGAAGGATCATGTAGTATGTCATATCGTTCGGAGAGGAACTGCTAAGGAGATGTGGGATGCATTGTCTATGCTATATCAAGGATCTTCTGAGTAGTGGAAGATGTGCTTAGAGAAGAAAATGAGATTTGCACATATGCAGAAGGGGGAGCGCATAGATATGTTTCTCACGAAGCTTCAAGAGACTCGAGATGAGTTAACAGTTGTTGGGTCTACACCTCAAGGTTCCGAGATGGTGAGACTAACCTTAAACTCAATCTCAAAAGAGTGGCAAGTCTTTGTCAAAAGCATCCTGGGCAGGGAAGCTTTGCCAGTCTGAGATAGTATGTGGGCAGATCTCAAGCAGGAAGAACTAAGGAGAGATATAATCAAGTGCAATCTTGATGAAAGAAGAACCAGTGGGTAAAATCCCAAAGAGGAGGATGAGAATGAATCCCTTGCATCGAAGGGGCAGCAGGAGCAGCGAAGGCAGAAGATGGACGTCTTGAAGATAAAATGCTTTAGGTATGGTGAGATGGGTCACTACACAACATAGTGTCCTTTAAGGAAGAAGGACAAAGATGAGAAGCACAATCTGAAGGTTGCATCCACAAAGATCAAGGAGGAGGAGTTCGCCATGACAGCCGAGATACCTCGAGGAGGGAGGCGAGCTGATTTTGACCTGTAGTTCGAAAGAGCTACAGATGGGCAAGATTCTTGAGGGGCCCACCTCTGAGATAAATTCCTTGCTACAGGAGCCCAAATCAGAAGTAGCAGGATGGATCAGTGTCAGTTATTGCAGAGGAGTGCTGGAGGGATAGATGCAGTGGCTAGAATGCCAAGTCTGAGCAGCGTAGTGCACATTTGCAGCAGTGCAGGGAAGCATAGTGCAATAGCAGCAGCAATGCAGTGGCTTCAGAGGGACAACATGGGACTAGCAGTAGTCAGACCTACATCATCGAGATGCATCTCTCCTAAAAACTTATTTAGTAAGTTGGGATTTTTTTCCATTGCTAATGAAGTAGAAGCAGTAGTTTGTAGTGCAGGAGAAGTTGGCAGTGGCAATGCTAACAACAACACGGATGTAGAAATTCAGAGGGAGATGTAGTACGGATGCAAAGTTGACAATGGCAGTTTCAGTAGAAGTACAGTTGTAGAAAAAGCACAGTAGTTGGTGGATATCATGTCAGACATCAGTAGTGCAGAGGACGATGTTATGAAGTCAGGGTGATGCTGTTTAGTCAATTTAGTGTTCCTAAATTGATATCATTAATTGTCAACCCGGGGCTCGTAAGCTGATGAAGTGAAGGTGTACTATATGTACTTAAGCAACCTCTTAGAGCTTTTTGTCGTTTGGGGTGTTGTTTGTGGTTAATTTATCTTCCTAAGATGGAGTGATGATTATAGACAGATGAGTGATAGTGTGTGTAAGGTGAATTCTAGATGAGTGAGAGTGTGTGATTGGTGGTTTCTAACTACTTGCTGAATTTGTAAAGGAAAAACGTAAAGGAGATAAATAACTTGAAATGAACTGAAAGCAAAGAACCACTTTCTAATGGCATTAGTCACTACTCATGTTGCTGCAAATAAAAAGATAAGAAAATCACTTCAAAGACCAATGATAATGTTTATCTCTTCCTAACTCTCTGCTTCTAACACATAGTACTGTGTAAAACACGATTAGGAAGTAGCTAAAGACAAATCTAAGAAATGATAAAACTCTAAATGACAAATTATAACACTACTATGCCTTTTTCCATCATACTGCTTCCTACATACATGGTTATGTGTAACAAGTGGAAAAAGAGTTAGTGCTATAAGCCAAGACTACTTCAAAACAAGCTGTAATTCATTAGTATTCTGCTCTCTTAAAGATAAACAATTCATGATAAAGAGACCATTAATCAGTTAGCATACAACTTGTGAAACTAAACTAAAAGCTAACTAGAAAACAGAGTAAAAGGGCAGCACTATGAATATGACAACTGCAACTACCACTAGATATAAAGCAAATACACAAGCACACACACAATCCCGGGTTAAAAACCTGCAGAAAAACAAATATGATCAGTCAAAGTAAAGGCTGCAAATGAAATAGCAATGAAAATAAATCAAGCTGTACATATTTCAAGAAAAGGAAATGCTGAATGTAAAATAAGGAAATTGCAAGAATATAAACATGAAATACTATACAAGGGTTGTCATGAACGGGGGCCCTCCATCCATAAAACCCAAAGAAGACTCAGATGCTTGAAAAAGTCAACACAACACTGTTTTCTATTACTCCGTATGCAGAAATATACAGTCAAGAGTGCTAGAACAGCACTATAAAAACAGAGTCTTGAGATGCACTAAAATTATAACAAGTACATAAAACACAGCAGCTAAAAAGTAACATTAAGCGTACGCAGACGCAAGTTTTTATAGGCATCTGAAAGATGGCCTAATGCGTAAAGCTAAAACTGAAAAATAACTAATCTGTCATGCGTAATAAAGGTTCAGCGACACGTCATAAGCCTCGTGGATGAGCTGGAGGTTCTGGTCGTCATGGGAATTGAATCTAGAGTTGGATTATGTCCCCCACAACCTGCGTAACACGGACAAATCACCGTTTGCACTGACGTGACCCAACAGCGTACGCATCACCGTTAAGCTGCCTTTGTTGACCGTGGCTTGACCCTCGTTGACTGGAGGTGTAGATGATGTGGCTGGCCGAACCAATAGCACAGGAACCTCGAGCACCTTTATTCCCACGTGCCCATGTGGTTCATTTTGCAAAATGACACGTGGAACCTTGAGATTAAGAAAAAGGCTGCGGAATCATCAGATGGCTGCGGAATCGCTGAATGGCTGCGGAATTGCCAGACAGTTGCGGAATCTCTGTAAATATGTCAAAATCTAAACAAAACAGTCACACATTAGCAAAGTTCACTTGATCATGCTTAAAGACATCTAATGTAATGATCTGGGTAGGTTTACAATGAAAATGAGGCAAAAGAGAGGGATAAGTGAGGAAAAACTGTAGGTAATAATGGATGATGAGGTGCAAGTTAGAGGCTCTACATACCCCCACTACGAGGGCATTGCATGTCCTCATGCAAAAACACTGCTTAATCAACCTGCTGAGATGCCTCTGCTAAGACATCTAATCTTCTCTTCTTCCTCTGTGTGGCCACATTAACTCTTGGTTTCTTTACCAAGCATCTGAACTTTAGATTGACCAAGGCTCTACTTAATTTTCTGCATTTATTCCTTAGCTTTTTGTTATTCCTTTGCCACAGGCCCAGATGTAACATGGTATTATCATGAATCATCTTATCCACTTTAGCTTGCTCCTTCAATTTTTCATTTTCTTGTATGATATGGTGATTTAGAACCTCAATCTCAAAAATTTCCTGTTTGAGTGAGTGAACTTGCTGCTCCAAAGGTTGAACATTGCTTGGGCCAGCAGCTGCTTGTTCCAACGTCTCCAGGTAATTATAAACTTTCTGCTGATCTGGGTCAACCTCTGGTGACTTCTTTGGACTAGGCTCATACTCAAATTCAGATCCATGTTCATATTCAGGTTCATGCTCAAAAGGACTTTCCTCACGTGGAGGACTAGTCTCAACATACTCAGCGTGTGGAGGACTTTTCTCAAGGTCAAGTCTTGTAGCAACCTTTTCAGGTGTGCTCAAGTCAATGATGAGTGACTTTTTACCTTTTGTGGCCCCCACTTTATCTTGTATCCTTCTGCTCCTTCTCACGGTGGTGATGCTCTGTTTTTCTTTTTGTGCGTTTTGCTTTTGTTTTTCCACCTTCTTGGAAAGGGCAGTCTCATGGAGTTTGGCCATTCTTTGTGCTAAGGGCTGAGTGTCTTCTTCACTAGAATTCTCAGGAGTGAGGTAGGTTTCTTGGACTACAGCTTTGCCTTTATCTTTCTTTTGTTTCTTCCTACTCTCTTTTCTCTTTTGAGCAACTTCTTGGGCAAGTTTTGAAAGGGTTTCTGTGATAATTCCTTGAGCTGTTTGGTCATTAACTTCAGTAAGTCCAGGGTCAATTTCCTGTTCAGAATGATGTACATCAGTTTCCTCTTCAATCTGTTCTTGGACAGTTGTTTCAAGGACAGTAGTTTCAGGAACAGTAGTTTCTGCTTGAGCAACAATTTCTGGGTTAACTCCCTCTCCTCTTTTTCTCCTACTCCTTTTAGGTACTTGAGGGGATCCACCAGAAGTTTCTCCTATTTCTTGAAAATGATTTCTTATAAGAAATCTCTCCCATGTGTCTCTTTTTGATCTCAGCTGTTCCTCAACTAGCATCTTAACAAGACCATGATGATACAGATGAGGTTCAATGTTTCTTGGGTTCCTTTGGACAATTGAACACATTTTCTTAAGACTTGAGAGTAGAAAATATGGAAGGTTAATATCATCTCCTAAGAAATGCATCATGACCTTGGCATGGTAAACATATAAAACTCCAAACCTTCCCTCACAAGTAAAGAATTTTTGCACTAATAAAAGTAAAGTTGTCCATTCTTCCTTGACATAAGTAACAGGAATCCCTTTTGTAAAGATGCTGGTATCCATACCTGGGTTCTTTAAGATTTGCTTCCACTGTTGATCTTGAACTGACCGGTTTTTAAACCATCTTTCTCCAGTTTGTGGGAGTGAGGTAGCTTGTGCTATGCTGCTCTCAGTGACTGTAAACTTTAAATCCCCTATCTCCACTTGATTATCTTTGTCTCTAAAGGAACGTGCAAAGGCCTTCGTAACCTCTTTGTGGTAACCTCTGAATTTCTGGATGCATTGTAGCCAGTTTGCTTTCTGCAACGCTTCTTTAACTTGAGGATATCCCTCCAGAAATTTTGAACCCTCTGGTTCTGCCCTTAAGAGTTTACCCATTGGCTCTACGGCTCTGTTCTAAAACTTTTGGAAGAAAGGTTACACGGCTTCAACAGTGGCCTTAACACAGTAATTTTACGGCCTTGACACAGTGGATTTACAGCCTTGACACAACCGTAATATACTTTCACTGGTAATCAGAATTAGCAGAGAGGAAGGAGTAAAACAGAGTATGGCTAATGGTAGCAGCGTAGTGAGCACAGCGGAATAAGGGAATCGTGGAAATGAAACAGCGTGAATGGAATGATACGAGCGTAGGAGCGTAGAAGGGTTATGAAATGATGAGTAGAAACGGCTAGGTCCTTAGGTTTCGGTCATAGATTTACACTTGGCTGCGGGATTATGTCATAGAGAGACGTAGTACAGTAGGCTACGTCACTTAGGTACGAAAACCTTAATGGAAGAACAGCCGCAATTGAATTTCAAAATCGTGATGAACAGGACCGATAAGTTTGGGGGATATGTGGCTTTATGGTCGCATGATGGAAAAGGCTGGCAATCATTACATTAAGTGGCAAAAAACATAACCCAGAAACTTTGCAAAATGAGATAACCGTAAGTTTAGGATTTAGATCATACCTCATATCCGCGCTTGGATTGCCTTTGATCATTTGCCACTAACCCTTCATTGATTTATTGCTGTTGCATGATTCCTTTCCACTTATTGTTGATGACTTCTGAATTGTAAATTTTTTTTTTTTTCAAACAGACTGTGTTTTTTTTATGCAGGTGCAGAGGGCTGCGGAATGGCTGAATGGCTGCAGAATTGCCAGACAGCTGCGAAAACTGCAGTGGTACCCTCCGGCTGTACAAAAACAACTTTAGCTATCTAAAAAATGACTTTATTGATGGAATGAATATGTAATGAATGGATGGATGGATGAAAAGAAATGAGGTGGAGTGAAAATGAATGAGATGGTGGATGAAATGGCTGTAATGATGAAATGAGATGGAATAAGGAGAGAAAGAGATTTTTTTTTTTAGAAAACATGAGGTGTCAGGTGACCCTGATTTTCACCTCAGATTTTCTGTATAGGACTGCCAATCAGAGATTGGTTTTCAGGCCTATACATTTATTATTTTTTTTCTCTTTTTTTTTTTTTTCTTTTTTTTTTTTTTTTTTTTTTTTCAAAAACCAAAGCTTAGGCTGATGGAGGAGAAGAATCCTTCTCCACCAACCTGATTGCAGAATCTTCTTTAAACAGCTTGACAAACTCTTCTTTTGAAAATGGCTTTTGGTAGATTTTCAAGCGATGGCCATTCACAATAAGAGGAGTATGAAATTCATCAATAGTTTTCACTCGAACTGCTCCATTGCTAAAGACTTCATCAATCTCATATGGCCCAAGCCAATGAGTTTGAAACTTTCCTTTGAAGTCTTTGAACTTTGAATCAAACAATAGAGCCCAATCTCCTTTCTGAAACTTTCTTTCTTTGATATGACGATCATGCCATTTAGATCTTTGGTGCTGAACTAGATCGGTCCTTAGAATTGCATCTTGTCTTATTTCATCTAGCTCATTTAGTTGGTCCATTCTGTGTTTTTGGGCTTCTGAGAGGCTCATTCCCAACTGGACTGCCATCTTGAAGGTCTTGATTTGGAACTCAATAGGAAGCAGGAGTTCCTTCCCATAAACAAGTTCATAGGGAGAATGTCCTGTTGTGTTCTTCCATGTAGTTCTATAGGCCCATAAGGCTTCAGGGAGCCTTTCCGCCCAATCTCTTCTATGAAGATGAACAGTCTTGGTGATAATGCCTTCAAGAACTTTATTGGTAGATTTCACTTGGCCATTTGATTGTGGATGGTATGGAGTAGATGTTCTGTGCTTGATCTTATATTCCTCCATCAGCTTCTCCATCAATTTAGATGTAAACTGGCTGCCCTGATCTGTCACAATTTCCCTTGGGACACCAAAACAAGTGAAAATATCCTCAAAAAGAAATTGAACAACTGAATTTTCAGTGGCAGAAGGCAATGCTTTCGCTTCTACCCACTTAGTAAAATAATCAGTACAAACCAGTATATACTTCTTTTGCTTTGATGGAGGATTAATTGGTCCAACGAAATCTAGAGCCCATTTCTCAAAGGGTTCGATGCATACCTGAGGCTGTAGAGGCATTTCATTTGAAGGAGTTGGTTTCCCAACTCTTTGGCAGCTGTCACACCTTCTAACATACTGCTTTGCATCTTTAAAGAGAGAAGGCCAATAATATCCTAAAGAAAGGATTTTATAGGCTGTCCTCTTGTCAACAAAGTGCCCGCCGCATGGTTCATCATGACATGCCTTAAGGATGTCAGGCATTTCATCTTCCCGAACACACCTTCTGATTATACAATCTGGCCCTGTTTTGAACAATTCATTAGAAATCCAAGAAAAATGTGAACTCTCCTGAATGATTTTCCTTTTCTCATTAGGAAATAAGTGTAGAGGTAGCTTCCCTGTAACTAGATAATTAGCCATATCTGCATACCAAGGAGTCTTGGTAGTCACTGCAAACAAGTATTCATCTGGAAACTTATCTTCTACTGGAGAATCTTCATTAGTGTTTTGGATTCTAGACAAGAAATCAGCTACTGTGTTTTGCTTTCCAGGTCTATCTAACACAGTAATGTTGAATTCTTGTAAAAGTAAAAGCCATCTAACTCTACCATTAGTGACAGGTTTGTTCATTAAATATCTTATGGCAGAGTGATCAGTATGGACAAAGGTTTCATAGCCGGTTATGTAGTGTCTAAACTTATTAATCGCATGTACCACAGCTAAGAACTCTTTTTCTGTAACAGTATAATTTAACTCAGTGGGAGTCAAATTTTTACTGGTGTAATAAATGGCATAAGGGATCAAGTCCTTTTGTCCCAAAACAGCTCCTAGAGCTGTATCTGAAGCATCAGTGGAAATGTGGAAAGGGAGTTTCCAATTTGGCCCCCTTAAAATGGGTGCTTCAGATATTCTAGTCTTTAAAGCTTCAAAAGCAGATTGACACTCAGGATCCCATTTGAACTCACAGTCCTTGGTAAGCAATTTGAAAAGAGGAGATGCTATCTTAGTGAAGTTTTCAATAAATCTTCTGTAATACCCAGTAAACCCAAGAAAACTTCTAACATCCTTCTGGCAATTTGGAATAGGTAACTTAGAGATGACTTCAACTTTGGATCTATCAACCTTAATCCCATCTCCTGAAATATGATGTCCTAAAACAATCCCTTCAGTAAACATCATAAAACACTTTTCATGACTTAAAGAAAGATTTGTTTCCTTACATCTTACCAGTACTTTTTCCAAATTTTCCAAAGCTTCTTCAAATGTATTACCATAAACTGTGAAATCATCCATGTAAACCTCTACACAATCATGAATTAGATCTGAAAAGATTCCTAGTACAGCCCTTTGAAATGTAGCGGGTGCATTGCACAATCCAAAAGGAAGTACTCGGTAGGCAAAAGTTCCCCAAGGACAAGTAAATGTGGTTTTGTCTTGATCTTCAGGTGCTACCTGAATTTGATTATACCCACTAAAACCATCCAAGAATGAGAAATACTTTTTACCTGCTAAAGTTTCTAGTACCTGATCAATAAAAGGTAGAGGAAAATGATCCTTTAAGGTTTCCTTGTTCAATTCTCGATAATCAATGCAAACTCTCCATTTACCATTCTTTTTGGGCACTATAACCAAGGGAGAAACCCATTGGCTATCTGAAATGGGGTAAATGAAGTTTACCTTGAGCAATTTCTGAAGTTCTTCTTTCACGATTTCCCTAAGGTTTGGATTCATCCGTCTCTGTGGTTGCCTAATAGGTCTGCTGTTTTCTTCAATATAGATGTGATGAATACAAGTCTTAGGATCGATTCCTTTCATGTCAGTGTATTCCCATGCAAATGCTGTAGAATGCTTTTGCAAAAGTTTGGTTAACTCTTCTTGTTGTGGTCTTTCCAAGTTTCTGTTAATGTTCAAAGTTTTTCTTGGAAGGATTTCAACTGTAGAACTACCAAACTCTTCCATTGAGAAGAGAGACATCTGTCTAGAGGAGAGATATTCAATGTCTGCATCTATCTGAAAATGTGCAGAGTCATATTCTAAAGATACTTCAAAATTTTCTAATGTATTTAGAATTTGACTGTCTTCACTAATCTCAGAGATGGTTAGAACAGGTTGTATAGTATCTTCATCATCTACCCATTCATCTTCTCCTATTTCTGTTATAGCTTTTGCTGGGGGATACAAGTTGAATTTCTTGGTGGAATTACCATCTGATATATACATGTCCCCAGACCTACAACTGATGAAAGCATCCGCTGTTGCTAGCCAAGGTCTTCCTAAGATAAGAGGATGTCCTCCTAGATTATTCTTGGGAGTTAAAATAATAAAATCAACTGGATATTCCCAAGAGTCTAGAGAGACTGGAATGTCTTCCAATACACCATCAGGTTTAATGATTGATCTATCTGCAAGTTGCAGTAAAGTAGGTGTAAAAAGAAGGTTAGGAAGCTTTAACTGATCCATGGTCTGTCTACTCATGATGTTGATAGCAGCTCCTAAGTCAATCAAAGTATTTGGGATTTCAACCCCATTAATATGAGTTTTGACAATAGGACTACCGGGATCCACATACTTTTGCATGGTAATTTTGCCCATCATAATGTCTGCAATTTTTCCAACTAGATGTATCCTTTTGGTATCTCTGGTTCTTTTTACTGTTTTCTTCAAACTCAACTCCTTTATTGTCTTTGCTAGAATGGGAATTTCTTTAATGGCTTGTAACAAGGGAATCTTGATACAGACATTCTTCAATTCATCTAGAAAACTATAGTCAGGCAACCAAATTTGCTTTTCCACTCCTTTGTCAATTTGTAATCTTTCAGGAAAAGGAGGTGTAGCTAAAGATGTAGGTTGCTCAACTATGGGAGTTGTAGAGGTTGATTCTTTTTCTTTTTCTTTTTGGATATTTTGGTTTTGAAGTGATACTTCAGAACCTTTATTGACTTTGAGAGATTCTTCCTCAGAAATGCTTGGTTGTTGAACACTTGTAGAAGGTTGATCTAGGATTCTACCTGATCTGAGTTGTACTTCATTGAGAGGAACAACCATATAGGTAGGGAATGGTTGACCTTCCATCATGTAAGCATTTTGAGGGTTCCTATTATTTGGATTTGGTAATGGCTGAGAGGGAAGTTGATTTGACTTCTGCTGGGAGAGTTGAGAATTTTGATTTTGTGGAGGAGGTTGTTGTTGTTGAGGGTATGGCAATGATAGTTGTTGACCTTGATTTGGAAGTTGTGGGGCTTGCTGATTCTGAAATGATGGAGGATATTGATAGAATTGAGCAAGTCTCCCATAAGGATTTTGCATGCTTTGTATCCATGCTTGAAAAGCATTTTGAGGTTGAGACAAAGTTTGTTGCCAAGGATTCCAATTTGGTTGGGGTTGAAAATTCATAGAGTTGTTAAACCCCTGATTTTGTTGCCCTTGCCAAGGTCTCCTTGCAACAAAACAGAGAGATTCAAGTGTGTTTGGATCCTCTTGAAAAACTGCTTTGAGGCCAGGAATTGAAGGACAATCCTTGGTCTCATGAGTTTCTGAGCAAATTACACATGTTTCTACAACGTGTGCATCTAAGGGACATTCCCTTAAAGCATATTTCTTTCTACATTTCGGGCAAAAGATAGCCAAAGCCTCAGCTTCCGCTTGTTGTTTATTGTGAATCTTAAGGGTATCTAGTTGTTCACTAAGACTCCCTAAGATGTCAGTTTTGAATTCATCAAGCATATTGCCAATTTCAGCCCTACTTACTAATCCTGTTGCAGATTTATTTGCTCTAAGGAGAGAGGGATCTCTAGGCCCTTTTTGAGTTTTTGATTTGCCCCTTGAGAGATGGATACAGAGTTCTGCTATATCATTGAGTGAAAGTTGAGAAATATCCCCTTTCCCCATCATGTTTAAGATATCTATCCATTCATCCCTAATGGCTTTTAATAAGAGGGCTTTTAAGGTCTCTTCATCCAAAGTACTCATTTTTGCTCTTTTCAAGTTATATTGAAATCTTTCAAGCAAATCTTCCAAACTTTCATCTTCTCTTTGTATCATTTTAAATACCTCATATTTGTGATTAGTAGGCATACAATAGTCCTGATACCTATCCAAAAAGGTTTGTTTCATTTCATCCCAAGACCTAATGGATTGAGTGAGTAACCCCATGAACCATTTCAAAGCTTGATCTTTTAATGTTGAGGGGAACAATTTGAGTTTCTGAGTATCGTCCAGATAGTCATAAGTTCGACACACAACTTCAAATTCAAACAAGAATGTTTCAGGGTCCTCAGTTCTTAACCCATGGAAATTTGGGAGGACAGATGGTGATATGTTTTTCATAGTAGCTCGGGAATCCTCATTAACAATGGGAAACCCAAATGAGTTATCCCCATCTCTATTTCCTCCTCCAAAGGGACCTCTACCTCCTCCATTATTATTGTTGTTTCCTCCTCCTCCTCTACCTCTACCACCTCCTTCTTCCTCGGCCATGATGGTTCTCCTAGGGATTTCAAAATCTTCTGGTTCCTCTACAAAGGGGAAATGAGAAGAGATTTCTCCTTCTTCTTCAGGTGATTCTACTTCCTCAATTACAATTGGTCTTCCTGTAGGAGAAAGAGAATAGTCTCTTCCTGGTTCAAACTCAATAGAAGGTGTAGGAGAGTCAATTCTTGGCTCTTGAATTCCAGGAATTCTAGGACTAGGAGTTTCGGTTGGAGATAAGGGAGGTGTCTCTTGTCTATCCCTTGAAGCAGATGGACTTGTAAAGATTGAACTTCGAGCTCTAGCTAAAAACCTTCCCCTAGAATCTCTAGCTCTATGCATGTCATTTTTTTTTTTTATTATTTTATCTTCAAGTCAAGTTAATAGTTCTTTTTCTGATCTTCCAGGTCACTCTAGGTGAAAGAAGAGAGCATACTCAAGAAACTACTAAATCAATAACTTTCTCTTTTCTGATCCTCCAGATCACTTTGAAGTGCAAGAGGAGAGCATACTTTGATAGGTTATCAACTTCTTTCCTTGAAATTTTATGTTTTTTTTTTTTTTCTAAGAATATGGCTACTTAATTTCACTTCCCCGGCAACGGCGCCAAAATGTTTAGTCAATTTAGTGTTCCTAAATTGATATCATTAATTGTCAACCCGGGGCTCGTAAGCTGATGAAGTGAAGGTGTACTATATGTACTTAAGCAACCTCTTAGAGCTTTTTGTCGTTTGGGGTGTTGTTTGTGGTTAATTTATCTTCCTAAGATGGAGTGATGATTATAGACAGATGAGTGATAGTGTGTGTAAGGTGAATTCTAGATGAGTGAGAGTGTGTGATTGGTGGTTTCTAACTACTTGCTGAATTTGTAAAGGAAAAACTTAAAGGAGATAAATAACTTGAAATGAACTGAAAGCAAAGAACCACTTTCTAATGGCATTAGTCACTACTCATGTTGCTGCAAATAAAAAGATAAGAAAATCACTTCAAAGACCAATGATAATGTTTATCTCTTCCTAACTCTCTGCTTCTAACACATAGTACTGTGTAAAACACGATTAGGAAGTAGCTAAAGACAAATCTAAGAAATGATAAAGCTCTAAATGACAAATTATAACACTACTATGCCTTTCTCCAACATACTGCTTCCTACATACATGGTTATGTGTAACAAGTGGAAAAAGAGTTAGTGTTATAAGCCAAGACTACTTCAAAACAAGCTGTAATTCATTAGTATTCTGCTCTCTTAAAGATAAACAATTCATGATAAAGAGACCATTAATCAGTTAGCATACAACTTGTGAAACTAAACTAAAAGCTAACTAGAAAACAGAGTAAAAGGGCAGCACTATGAATATGACAACTACAACTACCACTAGATATAAAGAAAATACACAAGCACACACACAATCCCGGGTTAAAAACCTGCAGAAAAACAAATCTGATCAGTCAAAGTAAAGGCTGCAAATGAAATAGAAATAAAAATAAATCAAGCTGTACATATTTCAAGAAAAGGAAATGCTGAATGTAAAATAAGGAAATTGCAAGAATATAAACATGAAATACTATACAAGGGCTGTCATGAACGGGGGCCCTCCATCCATAAAACCCAAAGAAGACTCAGATGCTTGAAAACGTCAACACAGCACTGTTTTCTATTACTCCATATGCAGAAATATACAGTCAAGAGTGCTAGAACAGCACTATAAAAACAGAGTCTTGAGATGCACTAAAATTATAACAAGTACATAAAACAGAGCAGCTAAAAAGTAACATTAAGCGTACGCAGACGCAAGTTTTTATAGGCGTCTGAAAGATGGCCTAATGCGTAAAGCTAAAACTGAAAAATAACTAATCTGTCATGCGTAATAAAGGTTCAGCAACACGTCATAAGCCTCGTGGATGAGCTGGAGGTTCTGGTCGTCATGGGAATTGAATCCAGAGTTGGATTATGTCCCCCACAACCTGCGTAACACGGACAAATCACCGTTTGCACTGACGTGACCCAACAGCTTACGCATCACCGTTAAGCTGCCTTTGTTGACCGTGGCTTGACCCTCGTTGACCGGAGGTGTAGATGATGTGGCTGGCCGAACCAATAGCACAGGAACCTCGAGCACCTTTATTCCCACGTGCCCATGTGGTTCGTTTTGCAAAATGACACGTGGAACCTTGAGATTAACAAAAAGGCTGCGGAATCATCAGATGGCTGCGGAATCGCTGAATGGCTGCGGAATTGCCAGACAGCTGCGGAATCTCTGTAAATATGTCAAAATCTAAACAAAACAGTCACACATTAGCAAAGTTCACTTGATCATGCTTAAAGACATCTAATGTAATGATCTGGGTAGGTTTACAATGAAAATGAGGCAAAAGAGAGGGATAAGTGAGGAAAAACTGTAGGTAATAATGGATGATGAGGTGCAAGTTAGAGGCTCTACAGATGCTTCAATGGGAGGCATTGCTAGAGCACATTCCTCGCTAAGAGGGAGTGTTTCTTTCTGGTAGCATCAAATGTGCTCGAAGTTTCAAATTTTGCAAGGAGGCTTGGGCACATGTATTCCAAAGAACCCAGAAAGCGTTTTTGGAAATTCCACCCGGAGACAGTTTTATTAAAATAATTAATTATCTTCAATGGGTCCCTAAGTCTAAACTTTGGAAATTAAAATAATTAATGGGTATTAATCTAACTGTGGGTGTAACTTCTAGAATAAGATGAGGATCGAGAAGAAATGATATTAGCCATTTATTAGCTTCTAATATGGGTTGTTGAATGTCAACGAGGAGATTATTTAAGGAGGCTTGAGGGTCATTTGGAAGACACAGAGAGAGTTGATCAGTCAAATAGAATTGTTGAAGCTAGAGGCAACACAGTGATTTGTAGTGATCACACAGAGAGGGGTAGACGGAGTTTTGGCTGGAGGATATTCTCCAAAGAAAGGTATAATCATAAGAGATGAAGAGATACACACAAAGGAGGTATCGCATAGGGTAACGAGGGTGACGTAGAGCCATAAAGGGCTCACGCAGGCCCCACACAGAGCAACGTAGAAGTTCAAGTTTGTTGAGGAGGCTGGCGTTTCTGAGCCAAAAGGGCTGGAAAAGGCTTCTGAGGGAAAATTTATTCTCAATTGAGCTAACGCAAGGCTTTAGAGGCTAATCCAGGTCCCACGTAGGGGCAACGTAGAAGTAGTCAGGGAACTTGTGTAGCACTGTGCAACTCACCTTTGAAATTTTCTCAAATTTGCACCTAACTCATGACTTTCCTTCTTCGATGTATTACAATTCCCTTAGATCCTTGAGAATGGAATTTGGAGGTAGGGATATTGTATATTCCTTTATTTAAATTGTTGTGGAAAATTGCTTCTTTCCTGCAGAATTAGGGTTTACTATTTGCAAGCTCTTATTTCAGTAGTGTTTTTGCTTTCCTTGCAAGTTAGAATATGTGTGCTTTCAATTCATTGTAGATAGAATAGTTTGCCTTATTTATTTCACATAACCTAGGATTTCTTTCTATTTTGCATTTCCTACAATTTCATTTCTTCTTGTGCCATAGAATAATTATATTGGTCTGTGTACAACTAGATTTCACCTCAATACTTCCACTTGCATAAAATTCAACAAAGGGAAGAGATAGTTCGTGTTGCACATATAATTTTGACCCCTCTTAATTTTTACAAACCTTGGGTTGATAATTAAAGTTGAAACCTTTTGGAGTTGCAACATTGTTGCTACAATATTGAGGGTCACCACTTTTTGGCGCCATTGTCAGGGAGGTGTTAAAGTATGTATTATCTTTTTCTTTAGTTGCTATTCTCTCTCTCTCCTATAAAAAGGAAAAAAAAAGCTACTAACATCTTATTTTAAAAGAATATTTACAAAAAATAAAATTTACAACTCTTTCTTTTTTTCCTTGAAGAATTAGGGATAAAACATGAAAAATATTACCTTCCACTAGCGTCCAACCTCTCTTGGTTGATTGTATCCTCTTGCCCTATCCACAACGACTAGTGAGTCCCTTTTCGGTGAGAAAACAAGGATATCTAAGGAGCTTGAAAAAGGAGAAAGACCTTCACATTCCACCAATACCATGGGTAACAACAGAAAACCAGAAGTGTTCAAATTTCCCATCAGAGAAATAGATGGAGAATCTAAAATGAAAAATATTAGTCCATCTATCCTACCACACTTCTCTAGTTTGATTTCATAAGATCCTCACACTTTCATGTTTGATTTTTTTGTAGCATGTGGAGATTATGACTATATAATTGATGAGAAGAAGCTCAAGTTTTTCCCTTCTACCCATAATTATGTAGCCCTTTGATGCATCATGAGCTTATAAGGAGACATCATCACCACATGGGAGAAAATGTAAAAACATTCAATAACAAGTACCAAAATTATTCTATAGAAAGGGATACCAAAAAATAGATATTCATAAATCTCCTTCTTTTCCCTTCCAAGACTTGCAATATTTCTTCAGGTGTCCTTTCTTCCCACATTTCCAGCACACTATCCCCAATCTGGACTTGGATCTGCCTTTTCTTGACTTACTGCGATATCCTGGGCTCTTTCCTCTTTCCATTTTTCTTCCCCTAGTCTCTACAGTCAAAGCATTACCTGATGTCTCACCGGAGCTTTTCCATCGCATTTCCTCGCTAAGGATTGCACCGACAACATCATCAAACTTTAAAGTACTAGATCCAGAGACAGAGTTACTAATGGCCATAACTAAACCATTCCAACTTTCTGGCAATGAGCATAGAAATAACAGAGCCCTAACTTCATCATCAAAAGTTACCCCTACAGAACTTAACTGACTTGTAACTATATTAAAATCATTTAAATGATCAGCAACATATCCACCCTCTAACATATTCATATTAAATAAACACTTCATAAGAAATACCTTATTTGAGGCCGAGGGTTTTTCATATAGTTTGGTCAATGCTGAAATTAAACCCTCTGTTGTTGTTTCCTTTGAAATATTAAACGCTACCGACGCCGCTAGGCACAGCCGTATTGTTCCAAGTGCCTTTCTGTCGAGAATATCCCATTCTGTGTCTGTCATACTCGTCAGCTTCTTTGTCTTTCCGCTCAATGGTAGGTACAGATCTCTCTGATACAGATAATATTCCATCTGCATCTTCCATAGCTGGTAGTTTTGGCCATTGAATTTTTCGACCCTAAACCTACCATCTTCCGCCATTTCTCCCACTCGAACCAGGAACCCTTCTCTCCTGCAAGTTTATCAGCCAAATAGACCTTCGGCTCTGATACTAGTTGTTAGAAAATTATATATTACAAAGCAATGGAACACATAAAATATCACAGAAATATAAACACAGAAAACGCATAAAATAAGAAAGACAAAGATATACGTGGTTCACCCAGTTTGGGCTACGTCCACGGAGAAACAACCAATCCTTCTTTCATTATATTATCCAGCAAACTGAAGAGATACAACCTACAGCAGATCCACTATAACTCCCTCTTCGCTCTCAATCTCCTCTCTTTTCTTCACTCCGAATACAGATACACATAGATGCAATACAATTCCCTCATATATAGCGAGGAGTTTCCTTCTAGGGCAAAAAACCCTAAATTAAACATAACTTCTACCGTCAGATCATCCGCCTAATGACCAGCCCAGATTGACTAGAAATTACTATACTTTTACATGGGAATTTTAGATCTATTTTTAGCTTCGGGGGCGCTGCCCCCGAACCCTCGTCGGGGGACCGCTGGCCCTTGCACCCCCCCCGTGTGGAGGGGTGTACAGTCTTCTGGGGTATACATCCGGCTGAAACCTTTGAATACAGAAGATAATCAGGCTCCACACCCAACAACGACTATATAATTGATGAGAAGAAGCTCAAATTTTTCCCTTCTACCCTTAATGGTGTAGCCCTTTGATGCATCATGAGCTTAGAAGGAGACATCATCACCACATGGGAGAAAATGTTAAAACATTCAATAACAAGTACCAAAATTATTTTATAGAAAGGGATACCAAAAATTAGATATTCATAATGTTCCAAGGAGAAAATGAGTCTCTAGAATATTTTGAGGAAAGATTCCAGATGAGTTACAGAATGGCACATAATGGCACCTTGGATCTAGACTCCTTAAATAAAGCCCTACTGCAAGGACTCAGGGAAGAACTAATGAAAAAAATCAACCTACTAGACAATGAAGACATAGAAATTTTGTTATGATGATATCAAAACGATATCAAAATCATTCAATCGTTCCTAGAAAAAGAGGTAGAGTAAACAAAAGCTCAGTAAGTCCCTCTTCCTCCTCCTTAATTACTAAAAATGGGATAGGAGGTATGCTAGAGGATTTGAATACCAAAATATTTCATACGTTTTCCATGTACATGGACACCCTATGAATAAAGAGAAAACAAGAGGAAGCATAAAAGGCATTAGCCATATTCTATCCTCAATCCACTAAAATTCATATTAGGAAGGAATTTCCTTTGAATATCATATAAATATGTTATGTATGTGAGGAAAATCATTCCATTGATGAAGTGTCCATCATTGTTGGGTTTGAAGGTTATATACTAGGGAGCATAAGGGAGCATAAAGTAGTTATGCTTTGCCAACCAAAAGAGGCCACAAGCCCCTAATTATATATAACAAAGTATCGACTTCCCCTATCCTTTAAATGCTAATTTCGTTGCTCATTATCAACCTTGGTATCCTCCTAACCCTTAAGCTTGGCCTATGCCCACTCCTTATCCATATCCTCCTCAAAATGTTACTCCTACCTTCTAGCCATACCCAACAAAACCTCCTTAGTGGGGTAATCCATCACAAGGATGAAGGTCTCAAGTGGCCTAACCACCTACTCTAATTCCTCCTCAATAATCTCAGGCACCCAAAATCATTCCTCCAAATAAACCATAGATGATTTCCCAACCCCTTGAAGGCTGGAAATTATTTGCCTCAACATCGGGGAATACCACCCAGTCGGGAACTTAAGACAACTATGTTTCCGTTGGAATTGGTGGCTTCAACTGGGGATAAAGGGACCAATTTCCCGTTAAATAAATATAAATGAATAATGAAAATAAAATGAGAATAATGGAGTGATTTAAAACTAAATATGATATTAATAAATAAACTTATTCTATGTATATCCCAAGAGAATATCTCTTTATATGTGATTCATAAAAAGATTTCACAAAGCATGCAACAATATAGATCATTAAACACTTTATGAAAAGAAAACAGATAAGATAAACTAAATTAATTAAATAGTTAATTAATTTAGTTGGTTAAAACTAATCACATATAAGATCTCGTTATTTCATATACAATCACAAATGATACAATCCTACACATCAATAGTGACAATGTCTGATTGTTTGCAAAAGCATACATATAATGAAACAACTTATAAGAAATTCACTATCTATCTCAATGAAACATAGCAGCAATATAAAGATAATAGTACCTGATACATCAAGACTCTACTCATGAAAAAGATAGCTTTCGGTTCAGCTTCTTCAATTAGATAACTTTGGAATAAACAATAGTGCAAGTTCAAAGTTGTCTATAAAAAATTCAGAACCCCTTTCTAAAGACATGAGAGGGGTTTAAATAGTCTATTAATATTACAAAATAGTAAAATAAAAATAAAATTCTTCAAAAAAGATCCAACAAACTAAGCTAAGATAAAGAAAAGATAAATATAGCATTATGCTGTAACAAGAAATTCATGACTGTGCTGCAGGCTGATTCTCCATTCGTTTTGTGAGTCCACATATGTACGTCATTGGCTTCAGTTGGGTGGATGAATCGGTTGCATGCGCATCTGCGCTGTAAATACTACATTGCTAAGTGCTGGAAGAAGTTGAGCTGTTGCATTAGAAAGACACCTTAACACAAACCATTGATTATGTGTCTTTATCAAGAAATGCCAATAACTCTAAAGGTTTACTTTTGATAAACTTTGGATGTCTTCAACCTTTTTCTTTTATGTTTCCTGCCATGACTTCTTTAGAGTTTTGACATTTGGTAAGGTGTCCTTTGGGCATTCTTGTATTAGATTGGCCTGCAATAAGTTATCGCTGATATATTCAGTGAAATTAGAAGAAATATTTTTGGCTCTGATGATAGCCATTTATGCTTGCTTCATCTTTATGTCCCAGTCACCGAAAACGATATCTTTTTGAGATTCTTCAATTTGAGGAAGATCAGTTGATCTTCCTTCAGCACTATCTTGCCAATCTATATGCTCAAAGATTTTCTCATCAACTTCTTCATAGAATTTCCTCAGATCGGACAACTGGTTAACCAAAGAATCACTGGTCTTACACAAATCATGAATTAAAGTTAATTTATGACAAAAGATAACATGTTGTTTAGAAAGGAGTGTATCCAGTTCTCCTGCTTCTTTTTGAACTTCATTTATTTCTGGGTTTTCTTTCAACTGGTTAATCTTTTGTTGTAGTTGTTGTACCTGTGCATCTTTATCTTTGATTTCAAATTCAAATTGTAGTTTCAAGTCATTGAAACTTTTTTGTAATTCGGCAAGGTTTTCTTGCCATTGTTTCTCAATCACTTGCCTTTCATTATGGAGACTTTGTTCTAATTGAACAATCCTTTGGTCCTTTTCCTTCATAAGAAGTTGAATTTCTACTACTTTATCAATAGTAGCACTAGCATAAGCTCCTACAAACTGTGAAAGTCTGTTTAATTCTTCATCAGGGGTTGTTTGGGCTCCTTTCCAGAGAACTTGAAAAGGAGTCTCGTTTGAAACTAATGCTTGTGCATGTTCCATGTTCTCTTCTTTCTTGACCTTCTCATAACTGCTTTGTGTTTTGGACTGTAAAACACATCCAAAGGAGGGATTTCTTCAATTTTTAGAACTATCTCTCGCATAGGAAATATTGGGATAATTTATATATCTTACACAACAATAGTTTTATCGGGAGCCTCAATAGTGAATGAGGTTGTACCTTCAGTTTGTGGAATCTGCACTGTTTCTTTGTTGATTGTAGTGTTTACATCCTGAGTTTCCATTAGGAAACCAGCTCACAAAAAGATAGAAAAGATAGATCAAAGCCTTAGAATTCAGCCTCTTCGAGGGGACAATCTCCTTTACATTACACAAATGAACAATTCTTGGATGATACAAATGACAAGACCTCCTTTCTATATATAGGAGTCTAAGGGGTCATAATATAATCAGGGACGACATAACAATAATAATGTAAGGGCACAATAATAACAATAAGGGATACAATGACAATAGTAATGGGGGAATCACTAGTATTATAGGGGCCTAACATGCCCCTCTCCTTCCGAAAAGCGTTGTCCTCAACGCTTGAGTAGTTCTAGATGCTTTTGTATAAAATTCTCGTCCTCCCATGTGGAATCTTCAGCGGATAAGTTCTTCCACTTGATGAGATACTCCAAAATTGATCGATTTTGTAGCTGCCGCGTTCTTATTTCTGTCACTGCTTATGGTTCCAATATGATTTTTCCTTCCTCGTCAAGTTCTGGAAATATTGTTTGAACTGGGAGCTTGTCACCTATAACCTTATTTAAGCATGAAACATGGAAAATTGGGTGCACTTGGGAAGCTGCAGGAAGCTCCAATTTGTATGCCATAGTACCAATCTTTTGCAACACCTTGTACGAACCATAATACTTTGGTGATAATTTATTATCCTTCTTAGCTTGCTTGAGGGACATTTGTTTATATGGTTTTAGCGTAGGAATACCCAATCACCTACATCAAAACTTCTTTTGCTGCGATGTTGATCTACCTGTTGTTTCATTCTATTTTGCGCCAATGTGAGGTTATCCTTTAAGAGTTGGAGAACTTGTTGTTGATGCTCGATGTGATGTTCCACTGCTTGAACCTTAGGATTTTCTCTTAAATTTGATGTGATGGATGGTGGATGATATCCATAAAGTGCCATAAATGGGGTAATTTTTGCTACAATATGGAAGGAAGTGTTATACCACCATTCAGCCAGAGGCAACCATTTGACCCATTGTGTCTGTTTATTAGATACAAAGCAAGGAAGATATCCTTCCAAACATTTGTTTTCTATCTCAGTTTTCCCATCAGATTGAGGATGATGAGATGAGTTACTAGCAAACTAAGTACCGAGACAAGAAAATAATTTTGTCCAAAAATTTCCAGTGAAAATGGGATCTCTATCACTTACAATAATCTTTGGGTTTCCACGTAGCTTTTGAATTGTTTCCAAAAATGCAGTAGAAACTGTACTGGATTTAAATGGATGTGATAATGTACAAAAGTGTGCATACTTGGTAAGTTTGTCAACTACCACCATGATGACACTCTTTCCTTCGGACTTAGGTAAACCTGTGATAAAATCCATTGAAACTTCCTCCCAACTTGGCTTGGAATGGATAAAGGTTGTAATAGGCTGGGGTCTTAATTGTTTCAATTTTATTTTGTTGGCAAACCAAACATTCCGCCCCAAACTTTTGAATATCTGATTTAAGGCCATCCCAAAAAAATTCCTTCTTAACCCTGTGGTAAGTTTTTAAAAATCCTGAGTGCCCTCCTAAGGGAGAAGTGTGCAATTCCATAAGAATCTTTTGTTTGAGTTGGGAATTCTTACATAGGTATAAGCGATCTTTGTGCTATAACGAATCATTTTTCCAGCTAAATGTATAAGATGTATTGGGATCTTGCTGTAGCTTTCGAATGAGTGCCCACACTTCTTCGTCATCCTTCCATTCCTCCCTTGCTTAATTTATCCAATCTGGTTGGATAATAGAAATGGCGCACAACAATGCTTCTACATCCTCATCCTTTCCTGAGAGTGCATCTACCACAACATTTTGCTTCCCTTTTTTGTAGATGATTTCAAAGTCATAACCCAACATCTTTGTGATCCATTTTTGTTTCTCTTTAGAGGATAATCTTTGTTCTAAAAAGTATTCAAGACTATCATGATCCGTTTTTACCTTGAAGTGTCTTCCCATTAGGTAAGGTCACCATTTCTTAAGTGCATGTAGTATTGCCAACATTTCCTTCTCATAAATAGCTTTGTGTAAATACTTTCCCTTGATTGGACGACTTTAGAAAGTAATGGGTCTTTCATATTGCATTAAAACAACACCAATTCCATTTCATAAAGCATCACATTCCACAATAAAGCCTTTTGTGAACTTCGGCATAGCTAAGACCGGTGCTTGGCACATTGCCTCTTTAAGATGTTCGAAGGCCTTTGTTGCTTCTGGAGTCCATGAAAATGCATCTTTCTTCAATAATGTTGTTAGAGGTGCTGCTCTTCTCCCATAATTCTTAACAAACTTGTGATAATACCCCGTCAACCCGAGAAATCCTCGCAGATGCTTTATGGATGTGGGGATTTTCCATTCCTTAATGGCTTTAATTTTGCTAGGGTCTACCTTAACACCTTCATGAGATACAATATGACCCATATATTCCACCTCTTGTACTCCAAAGAAACATTTGGAGCTTTTTGCATATAATTGTTTCCCCTCCAATAGTTTGAGCACCCTTTCAACATGTTCAACATGATCCTTCCAAGACTTGTTGTAGATTACTATATCATCAAAAAATATTAACACAAATTTTCTAAGGAAGGGTTTGAAAATGGAATTCATCAAACCTTGAAATGTAGAAGGTGCATTGGTAAGGCCAAAAGGCATGACCAAAAACTCATAATGACCCTCATGAGTTCTAAATGTTGTTTTCGAAATGTCTTCAGTCTTCATTCTGATTTGATGGTATCCTAAACGAAGACCCAACTTGGTGAAGCAAATTGATCCATGCAATTTGTAGGAATTTACAGGGTAAGTTCCTCATAAAGAATACCAAAAGGACACCGCTCACAACCAGATCTCAAATCAATACACCAGTATTTTTGACGTGGTTAAAACCCTCAGAGTGCAAGGAGGGAAACAGTCCACGGCCTGTCCCAACGTGGGTACAGACAATTTATTAATCAAAGAATGAAAATTTACATAAGCTTCTCTCATGCACGGATTACCCGAACAATGACCCTCCATGCGCTTTAAATAGAACTCATGGACCAATCGGGTGTCAAGCCACGGATCAAGTGTCGGTAATACCGAGGTGAGAGTGAACCGTCGGATCACTACATATCGTGACCGTCGGATTGTAAGTTACAAAATGTACAACGGTAAAGAAACACACTTTACCTAACTCTAACCTAACTCTATACTAGACCAAGTTGAACTTAACTATATCCTATGTGTCGGAATATCCTAACATCCCCCCTTAAGAACAACTTGGGATAGGATTGAAGGATTTACAAATATGACACAATAGGAGAAGGAAGGAGGCACTAGAGCCTATCCCCCCTTAGTGACAACTTCCTGAACTCCAAGCATATATCGAAGTTTAGTGAACTTCGCCTCTGTGAGAGCCTTTGTGAAGATGTCTGCAACCTGATCATCTGTTGGACAATATTGCACTTCAAGAACATGGTCATGAATGAGCTTTCTGATGAAGTGCATGTGTAGTTCAATGTGTTTGCTGCGCTGATGCTGGACTGGATCTTTGCATAGCTGAATGGCACTTTGATTATCACACCAAAGTGTGGTTGGATGCTGCTGCTCAAAGCCAAACTCTGATAGGATCTGACGAAGCCACAAGGCTTCCTTACTAGCTTCCACGGCACCACGATACTCTGCTTCTGCTGACGAAAGAGAAATGGCAGCCTGTTTCTTACAAGCCCATGTAATAGGTCCTGAACCAAGAGTGAAGACATAACCGGCAGTAGACTTCCGATCATCAAGGTCACCAGCCCAATCAGAATCAGTGAAACCAACTAACAGAGGAGCTGCTTTGGCACTGTAATGAATCCCAAACTGTACTGTACCTCGAACATAACGAAGTATTCTTTTAGCTGCTTTCCAATGACTTTCACGGGGGTTTTGCATAAAACGAGCAACAAGGCCAACAGCAAAGGAAAGATCAGGACGAGTATGGGTTAAATACAAGAGTTTTCCGACAAGTTGACGGTATAAGGTAGCATCAACTTCAGGAGAAGTACAAGAGACTGAAAGTTTGACTCCAGACTGAAAGGGAGAAGGGGCTGGCTTACAGTCTTCCATGTGAAAATGACGAAGAATATCACAAGCATACTTGGACTGGGAAAGGAAAATACCCTCTTGGGATTGCAAGACTTGAAGACCGAGAAAATAGTGTAAGTGTCCTAAGTCTGTCATTTCAAATTTCTTTTTAAGGCTGGACTTCACATGGTTTATAAGGTTGGGATCACTACCAGTAAGAATAAGATCATCAACATAAAGAACAAGGATGATAAGAGAGTTGCCCACTTTCTTGGTGTAGACAGTATTGTCAGAATGACACCTAGAAAAGCCAGATTCTAAAAGAAAGCTATCCATTTTGGCATACCAAGCCGAGGAGCTTGCTTGAGGCCATAAAGGGATTTCTTAAGTCGACAAACGAGGCTGGAGTCTGTTTGTATGAAGCCAATGGGTTGTTCCATATAGATTTCTTCCTGCAAGTCCCCATGCAAGAAGGCAGATTTAACATCCATTTGATGGACTTCCCATTTTAAAGAGGCAGCAAGGGAAAGAACAAGGCGGATAGAGTTCATTTTGGCAACTGGAGAGAAGGTTTCAGTGTAGTCAATGCCTTCAACCTGTGAAAAGCCCTTAGCAACTAGACGAGCTTTATGTTTATCAACTTTCCCATCTGGTCCATACTTGGTTCTGTAAACCCATTTGCATCTAACAAGTTTGCGTCCCTTTGGTAGAGGAACAAGATCCCATGTATCATTTGTCATCAATGAATGATATTCTTCATTCATAGCTGCTTCCCAATGTGGATGGCCTGAAGCTTCTGCAAAAGTGTCAGGATCATGATTTACTGGAGCTTGAGCCAGTAAAGAAGAGGCTCTTTCAAACTGAGAACGTGTACGTCGCTGATCTGTAGGATCACCGGCAAGATCACCTGCTGCATCCCGAGTAGCACGGACCCATCTTGGAAGTTGAGGATCCTGAGAAGGTGGGGAGGATTATCATCCTCGCTTTCATCATCAGAAGAAGAAATGTTTTCAAAGATAGAAGAGATAGGAAGAGGTGGCACATCCGCCGGACTAGGCTCGCAGGCCGATTTATTTTCATCAAATTTTACATCTCTTCTAATGATAACATTTTTGGACTTAAATGGAATAAGTCTATAACCTTTTACATCTTCAGAATATCCAACAAAAGTACATTTCTCACTCTTAGGTTCTAAAGCTTTATGCTTTTCATCTGGAATATGGGCCCATGCTTCACTTCCAAACACACGAAAGTGACTTACATCTGGTTTAATGGAACTCCAAGCTTCTTCTGGAGTGATATTCTCTAGAACCTTAGTAGGAGTGCGATTGATTATATAATTTGCACAATTAATTGCTTCGGCCCAAAAACTAAGACTGAGTCCTTTAGATTGCAGCATACAATTAGCCATTTCCTTTAAGGTGCGATTTTTCCTTTCAGCTACACCATTTTGTTGTGGAGTGTATGGAACAGTATGTTGCATTTGAATTCCATTTTCGGTGCAAAAGTTGATGAATGCATTTTTAACATATTCTCCACCATTATCAGTTCTTAGCTTAAGAATTTGATGTCCAGATTGTTTTTCAACAAATGCTTTGAAGGCCAAAAAGGTGGTAAATACTTCGCTCTTGAGTTTTAAGAAGTATACCCAAGTGCGTCTGGAGAAATCATCAATGAAAGTTAAGAAGTACTTGCAGCCAGAGAATGAAGCAACAGGAAGAGGACCACATAAATCACTGTGCACAAGCTGTAAAGGGGCTGAGGCGTGCCAAGAGGCACGTTTGTCAAAACTGTCCCGATGATGTTTTCCGAGTACACATCCGGAACAAACACCATCTTTGCAAGATACCATAGGAAGACCTGTCACCATATTTTCTTTACATAGATGCTGAAGGGAGCGATAGTTTAAGTGACCAAATCGCTCATGCCAAAGTTTGCTCACTTCATCATTATGAGCAACAAATACTGAGGGAAGATGGGATGACCCAAAGTTGTGAAACTTATACAACCTTTTGGAATCATCAGCAAGACCAGTAGCTAGAATCTGTTTAGGATCTTTTAGATCCTTGATTACAACATCATGAGGTGAAAATTCAACAATTTTACCTTCACCTGAATGAGTTATCTGATAGACAGATAGAAGGTTGCAGGATAAGTTTGGAACACATAATACATCATTAAACTGACCATTGTCTAGATGAACAGTTCCAGTCCCTACAACATTAAGAGATCTATCATCACCAACATATATATTTTTGGTGTTACAATCATTTAAAGAAGAAAACATGGCTTGGTTTTTGGCCATGTGACAAGAGGCTCCAGAATCAATGAGCCACTCATGAGAATGAGAAGAAGAAGAAGATACATTTAATGCATAACCAGACTGAGATGATTGACGATGACATGCAGAAAGTGCCGTTCCGGAAGTTGAAGTTGAAGTAGGCTCCACATGGATGTTATGTTTCTTCATTGCGGCTTCCAAGGCTTCCATCTTCTTAAAGCATTTAGATTCTAAGTGGCCATCTCGATTACAAAAGTTACAATGTCTATCAGTCTTCTTCCATTTGTTTTTATTGGTCTTATCATTTTGCTGAAATGATCTTTCATCTTGAGGCTGAGTTGGTTTAGGACCATTCCTTTGAGGATAAGACTTCTTAGGATTCTTTGAATTTGGTTGCTGCTGGGCGGCTAACGCTTTCGTGGAAGAGTTTCCAAGATTAAGAAGACCAAGGTGTAAGAGTTTTTCTTGTTCTCTTATTAAGGAATCACAAAAGGAGTCAAAGGAAGGGGGCTTGTAGTCTTTGCCTTGACAAATGAAAGCTTCCCTGTAGAATGGAAAGTGGAAACAAATACAGAGTAGGCTGGTCCCAACTTAGTAAGGATGGAATAAATAAGGTTACCATCTTCTTTCTTAACTTTAACACCTTCCAAGAGATATCTAAGGGTCTTGAATTTGGACAAGAAATCTTCAATGCAAGAAAAATTATTAGGATCCAAAGTAAGCAACTCATTTTCAAGTTGATGGGCTCTAATTTCATTTTTAATCCCAAAAACTTTAGCAAGTTTTTCTAATGCTTCATGAGGAGTTTCAATTTCTGCAATGTGGAATCTAAGATCAGGAGAAACAGACATTCCTATCAAACCACGTGCTTGATCTTGTCTATTTTCCCATTTTTCGGCCTTGTCTTCATCTTTGGGTTTCTTCTCTTGGTCTGTGGCTATTCTGAAGAGACCTTTACTTCTAAGTAAATCTCCCATGTAGGCTACCCATTGGAAGTAGTTAGTGCTGTCAAGAATGACTTGGCATGGACTTTCCATTTTTTGAAAAACAACTGAAGCTGAAGATGCTGAAAGTAAGTGGTCCAATGGATAGATCTCGAAAAAATAGGCGGTTTTAAAAAAACGGCTCTGAAAAAGGCTTCCGGATGAAGAAGTTATGGCTTTTTGAAAAAAAATTGTTGACGTTGCCGGCAAAGTGCGCGAATGTGCGGGAATGAAAAAATCCGCCCCCACAAAATGGAGACTTGAACCCAAGACCTCTACTCTCTTAAAAGGTCTTTGAACCAATTGATCTATACAAAATATTTGAGAGAGAGAGAGAGAGAGAGAGAAGGGGGGGGGGGGGGGGGGGGGGGGGGGGGGACCTCGATTTGCGTGCTTGCCTTGGGAAGACTTTTTTCCCTCCCGATCTGAAAAATGACGCAGCTAGGGCTACCGGAAACCTTTTCGCGTGAAACGAAAAGGGGTTCCTCACTGAAACAGATGCTCCGAACGCAACAGAGCAGTCCTCTCGGCCCGAAAGCAGTCAGAAACAGCAGATCTAGGAAACGACAGCCGCATGCAGTTCTACCGGCTTCAGATTTGGATCACCAACGGACGCGGCCCTCAAATAGCTCCGATACCATGTAGGAATTTACAGGGTAAGTTCCTCATAAAGAATACCAAAAGGACACCGCTCACAACCAGATCTCAAATCAATACACCAGTATTTTTGACGTGGTTAAAACCCTCAGAGTGCAAGGAGGGAAACAGTCCACGGCCTGTCCCAACGTGGGTACAGACAATTTATTAATCAAAGAATGAAAATTTACATAAGCTTCTCTCATGCACGGATTACCCGAACAATGACCCTCCATGCGCTTTAAATAGAACTCATGGACCAATCGGGTGTCAAGCCACGGATCAAGTGTTGGTAATACCGAGGTGAGAGTGAACCGTCGGATCACTACATATCGTGACCGTCGGATTGTAAGTTACAAAATGTACAACGGTAAAGAAACACACTTTACCTAACTCTAACCTAACTCTATACTAGACCAAGTTGAACTTAACTATATCCTATGTGTCGGAATATCCTAACACAATTCATCCAATAATTCATCAATGACAGGAATGGGAAATTTATCTTTAATAGTGAGCTTGTTCAGCTCCCTATAATCTGGACACATGTGCCATGATCCATCCTTCTTATGCACCAATACTACTGGAGCAGAGAAAGAACTTTGACTAGGTTGAATTATACCAGCCTCTAGCATTTCTGCAACCATACTTTCAATTTCACTCATTTGGGCATAGGGATATCTATACGACCTGATGTTTGGAGGAACACTTCCTGGAATCAAATGAATAGCATGATCATGATCACAAATAGGTGGGAGACCTTTGGGATTCTTAAATACTTTGGAATGATCGTCCAAGACTTTTTGGAGATCTGGAGAAATAGATGATTTCGATGTGGGAACCTCTAGCGAACATAATTTTGCAATTACACCTCGTTGTTCCTTCTTTAGAAGCTTTGTCATAGCGTTAGAGCTTATTATCTTTCCCAGTTTCCCTATAATACCCCTTAATTCAACTTCCTTTCCTTCCACACAAAATTTCATGAAACTTTCTTGAAAATTAAAGGCTATTGTACCCAAAGATTGTAGCCATTGCACTCCTAGTATAACATCAGCACCACCCATTGGAATGGAAAGCATTGGGCTATTCAATACATATTCTCCCATGGATAGCTTGATATTATGGCACTTTCCAGAGCAATTTATGTTTCCTTCACTTGCAACCATCACTTAGCACTCTGGTGCTAGATATAGGAAGCAATTCAATTCCTTTGCTATCTTACAATGAATAAAATTATGGGTACTTCCCGAATCAATCAACACTATTACCTTTTTCTTCTTGATATGTCCTTCTATCTTGATAGTTTGAGGAGTGTCAATTCCAGCCAATGCATTACAAGATATGGTCAGATTCATTTCTTTTTTATCTAGGGTTTGTTCTTGGAGTATATCCTCTTCTTTTGACATTTCTTGTTCCTTTTCTTCCTCCTCTTCACAATCTATGTAGAATAATTTCTTCTCAGCACACTTATGACCTTTAGTGTATTTGCTATCACAACTGTAACAAATCCCTTTTGCTCTTTTTTCTTCCAATTATTGTGGTGTCAACCTTGTAGGTTGTGGAAGGCTAGGGGCAACAACACTTCCATCTTTATAGTTGTAAGTGGTAGGCTTTCTGGTTGCCATAATTTTGCTTTCCATTTTTCTTGCTAGCCTAGATGCCTTCTCTAATGAATCAGGTTCCCAAAGGTGAACCTCATGTTGGATATTGTCCTTTAAAATCCCTATGAACACATCAATCCTATGCTCCCATGGAATATCTTTTACCCTTATGTTCAATTTTTGGAAGTCCTCAATGTGCTCCATCAATGAACCCTTTTGTTTGAGATTTATCAATTGGCTAAAAAAGGTGTTGCTTTTTGTATCCTCATAATGTGCTAGCATTTCTTCGATAAAAATTGCCCAAGTGACAATTTGTTTACGAGAGAAAAGCCATCCATACCATACAAACTGATTTGGTTCCAAATATAACGTTGCAATCATACCTTTTGTGTGTTTTGCACATTGTGGAAATCGAAAAATTGCTCCATCTATAGTATCCATGTTCAGGGATCCTTGCCATCAAACTTCCTCATATCGATTTTTGGAATATGGTGAGTCTTCAATCCAACATTAGAGTCTATGAAATCCTGATTAACATTTCTTTTGTTCTCATCATGAGTTTCGTTTACTACCCTTTCACCATTAGTGACCATTTCTTGTAGCAACTTATTCAAATTTATCTTCAATTCTTCCATCTTATCATCCATGCCATTAATATTAGCATCCATGCCATCCATCTTAGCTTCCATGCCATCCATCTTAACTTGCATGCCATTCATATGAGCTTCCACGCCATTCATCTTGGCTTCATTTACCTTTAGTGAGAGTGAAATCTATTGTGCTTGGTCTTGTAATTTTGATATATCATGTTGCATTTCTTCTTCTTCTTCACGAGTCATGCTAGAGCTTTCAGGTTGCTTACTAGGTGTTTCCATTTTCTTTCTTCAGGGCATTAATTAATGCTAATAATTCTTCACTATTCCCTTTGAATTTCTTGAAACTAATTTTTCAAACCAATCTTATGCAAAATTTAAAAAAACTACACACCTTTTTTTCACTTTGTAAGAGCTCGACATTGAATATGTTGTATCTCTGTAGCTACGGACCTTGAATATCTGGAAGCTACTCCTATGGTATCCCTTTGAGTCCTCTTCTAACCCCGCAAGTCTGATCAAGATTGGATTCTCCAAGGAAGAGTTATGCCAAATCTCCCACAGTGACCTGATTATAAACTAGCTTAGTAGAGCGAACTTGTACGATGTTCCACGTGTCACTTTTTTGACCTTAGTACCTAAAGCTGATACATAGAAAACTACAGCCCATCTTGTTTCTGAAAATTCTTACGAAATTTCAATCTAATGCTCAAAACAAAAGTTATGACGATTTTCCCTAGGTCATCTGTTTGGAATGTAATTCGGGAGTCTGCAAAAACCCTAACTTTCTCAGATCATATCTCCTCAAATATAGTGTGAAAAGCTCTGAAGTGCGGACCTAAAGTTCAAAAGGATGTCGGCTCAAATGGGTTTTTGTTTTAGCTTCTTAAACGTTGCAGAAAAAATGTTATAGCGAAAATACGATGATGACCCGTTTGGAGCAGCGAAGCCCTAGAATCCAAAGCTCTGATACCAAATGTTAGGAAACTAGCTCACAAAAAGGTAGAAAAGATAGATCAACGCTTTAGAATTCAGCCTCTTCAAGGGGGAAACCTCATTTACATTACACAAATGAACAATTCTTGGTTGATACAAATGACTAAACCTCCCTTCTATATATAGGAGTCTAAGGGGTCGCAATATAATCAAGCCAACATTACTGTAATAACATAAGGGCACAAAAATAACAATACAGGGTTTCTATGGGGCATAATAATAACAATATGGGGACAATAGGGGCACAATAATAACAATAAGGGATACAATGACAATAGTAATGGGGGAATCACTAGTATTATAGGGGCCTAACAATTTCTTCAGTTGATAGGACGCGATTAAATTCCTCCCAAACTTCATCCAATTTATTTTTTTCTTGAACTTTCCTCGTTTTCTCGACAACTAAAGTGGCTATCTCAAAGACTTGAGAAATAATTGGATCCTTTGATGAGGAGGCTGATGTATTTGAAACTTCAAGATTCTGTCAGGAATGTCTTAACAAAACTTCTGGCAAATGGGTTATTCTATGACTACGATATTGATTCAACTCAATCAATTCTTCAGGTTTTAGTCAATTTGCTACTAACTTTTCAACCATGGAATACTCTGGATCCATCCCGAATAAATCATCAAATTTATTAGGCTCGCTTGTGGATTGCCTGATTCTCGCTTGTGTCGTGACATCTTTTATGACCCCATTGGGATCGTATTGTCCATTTGGGATGGTTGGAAAACTTAAAGCATTAATTTGGTCAATTTGAACAAGATCATGTCTGAAATTTTCCAGTGTATATATACCATAAGAGATAGGAAAAGAAGGTCAAGTAGTTTTCTTGGAATCCTTGAGCACTTTATTCAAACCATTCCCAACTATTTGTTATGCAATTTCTTTGGCCAATAATTTATTAAGGACAAAAAGAGGCAAAATATGAGGACTGGAAAGACTGCCAGAAACTCGAATATAAGTAAATGACTCCTCCCCAAACCACCTTCCTAATGACATTAATTCATTATGAGATATTGTAGAAAGTCTGAGCAATGTGTTTCCAAAGACCTCTTAGTGAATGGGGAAAATAATTTCATGACAAATTTTATAAAAATGAGAGTGATACTTGGATTCCCACAAGATATCAAGGTAAACATGAATGGGGGTGGGGTATTGAATTGTCCACTTCCATTCTATATATGGAAAATCATAAGAAAAAAAAAACGTCCATGACATAGGTGCTCATAAAGAAAGGGGGAAGATTTTTATCATTGATATTACGCTTTTGTCTGTAATTGTAGATTTGAGTAGTTAAAGTATTAGATAAATTATTTTCCCAATCCATAATATAACCATCAAAAGAATCCTCTATTAACGGTACCCAATCTTCTAAGAACTTATGTGTATTATGGTAACCGTATAAACGACACATCATAGCAGCAATGAGAGAAAGGGCCAACAATAGAAGCTAATGAATACATACTCCTGTATTTGCGCTTGTGTTTGTTTGGGCCCCTTCTCCATTCTTTGATAAGCTCTGTTGGGTTTTGATTCTCATGCATAAACTTCTGGACAAATTGAGTATCATACTTTTTCTTGCTAGTGGAAAACGATACATTTTCCTCAAATCCTTGACCTTGAATGATCCGATGATTTTCTTTTTCAAAGTTATAAAAGCTTTGTTTGTAATATCCATATGGTCAATGACCCATCTCACCATATCTATATAGGGAAATATTTTGGGACAGGTGGAAATTCTATGCAAAAATGAATTAGCCATATCATTTCATATAGAGCTAGCATCCAGAGTGGGAGCATCTATAGTAGCACTTTTCTTCTCAATTACGTCCTTTGGTTTTTCATCCTCGAATAGTTTGTATACAACCTCCCAAGAGGAGGACCCTGCGTCTGTAGTGTATGTAGTAGCCATAAATAAAGGTGACATCTCGACAACTTCTTCAAGAGGCAAAACTATCTGTGGCTGAATTACAGACTTCTTCTTTGCTTTGATAATCTTGGACATTTCCTTTAAATATTATTTATCGGAATTTACCTATTAAAAAGTAAACAAGGATGAGAGGAAAGAACTCGTGAATGAAAATATTATTTTCAATTGAATGTGAGTTTTAATGAAGAAATGCCTCTACATTACATCAAAATTATAACAAATCGTTTAAAACCTCGAAACTGTAAATCACATAGAGTGACCATGTAATTTTTTAACGTTTGTTCATGTGGCTTTGACACTTGTCACTATATCGGAAAATCACTTTTCGGAAAAACTTTATCGGTGTTTCGGTATCGAGTGATATGAATAGAACCTTGCGACATGCAAACTCCGATATCGCAAGTCATTTGATTGTTTGCAAATCAGAATACGAGATGTCCAATGTCGAAGTGTCAGGACTTGACAGAACACGATATCGGAAATTGACACTTAACATAATGCGATACCGGTTGATGTTACTTGACATAATGAGATATCACTATCGACAAATCACTTATGGTACTTACTTTGAAATCACCGATGTCGATAAAACGATTAGCGTTTCACGTGCGATTTTTAGTGGACCAATTTTTTATAATATTTTTGTTTATTTGTGTAAAAATCCTTTTAAACTTTGATAATTATTTTCAAAGGTTTTATAATAGAAACATAGTTATCGAGGTTTTTTAGACTTTCATATTATTTCCTAAGAAACTATTGAAATGCTTTTAATTCTAAATAAAAATATTACGCTTCGCTATATATACTTTTGAAAGAATTTTTTTCTTTATTTGTTAAAAAAGGTAAAAATATGAAACTTGTCCTATTTTATTAAAACAAGTAAGGATTATTTCCTAAAAATTTAAAGGGTCCCCATTATTTATTCTTCTAAGTCTAAGGATAATGGGGGTTGTTGAGTACTACAACACAACCATATCTTAATCCCAACAATAAGTAGGCTCAACCAGTCTACAATGGAGAAACTACTTACCAAACTTATGTTGTAGAAATATAGGAAATCAACCTTAGGTCTAGGAAGGTCCTTCCAAATGTTCATCCACATCCTCCAATAAATAATCTCAAGGAAGAGAAGGAATAACTTGTACCTCAAGTCACCTAATCAAAACCTCCCTATCATGAAAGGTTGACAACTTGGAATGCACAAGCCCTAGAAGAAGTTGAACTTCTAGGAGAACTAAAAAATCTATGTGTCAAGATCCCTCTCCTTCAATCCATCAAATATGTTCCTATCTACAACAATTTCATTAAGGAGGAATGTCTTAGAAGTATTGGGAGAAAGAAAAAGGATTCCCCTATTATTAATCTCATAAGGAAGCTAGCTGATCTTATGATTGGGAGAGTAATCATACCCAAATATTTAGATCTTGGGATCCCAATAGTAGATGTGCACATTAATGACATTGTAGTTTCAAACACTTTCATTAATATAGGATCCAAAATCAATGTCATTACCAAGGATACCATGCTCAAACTCAACCTCCAAGGATCTATGAGGAGGACCTCTACTATGCTACAACTTGCTAATAGATCCACGGTAGCACCTAAAGGTATCATAGAATATGTAATGGTATCTATTGATTTTTGGAAGAATCCCACTGATATCCTTGTACTTTAACCCAAGAAAAAGTTTAATGGCTACCCACTCATTTTGTGAAGAACCTGGTTAACAATTGTTGATGCATATATCAGTTGTAAGACTGGAAACATGACCATCACAAATGGTCAATCGAGAAAACAACTTGTATTATACCCACCAACTCAACCTCTTGTTGAGGACGAATTTCCTATGTGGGTAGAGGAATAAGGAGAATCTTGCCTCTCATCATCCTACCCTATATGTACATTAGAAACCACCATTAGCAATAGGAAAATTGATGAAGATAATTTAATTGATAAATTTCTACAAAACCAATATATTGTTTCCATGAATATTGATGGCTTAAAAGAGGAATCATATCTATAAGGAAGCCTAGTTGTTCTCAAGATAGTTATTGGGAAAAAAATTAACTATTTGTTATGAGGAAAATAATGTAAAAACAATAGAAATCAACCCCTCTAAAACCTTGAAAATCAACCCCTTTCTCTTAGTTGATCAAGAAAAATAACTTGTCATTGTCTTAAAACAACATATTAATGCATTTGCATGGGACTATAAGGGGATGAAAGGAGTACATCCTTCTGTGTGCACTCACCATATATATTAAGAAGGATCATAAACCCATTTTCTAGCAAGACAAATGAACCCTGCACTAAAATACATTATAAAAGATGAATTACAAAAAGTATTGAATGTAGGATTCATCTATCGAATCTCAAATAGTAAATGGGTGTTTCCCCTAGTTATTGTCCCTAAGAAAATTGGAAAATGGAGAAATTGTGTTGACTACAGAGAACTCAACAAAGCCATTAGGAAATATCGTTTTTTATTTTTCTTTTTTTGATCAAGTTCCTTATGTCCTTGTGAGGAAAATGTTCTTCTCCTTTTTGGATGAGTTCAGTGGGTACAACCAAATCCAGATCAATAATGAAAATCAAGATAAGTTTAGTTTCACATGTCCACATGGAGCTTTTTCTTACATATTTCTCCCATTTGGCTTGTTCAATGTCACTGCCACCTTCCAAAGGGTTGTGCTAAGTATATTCTTTGATCTCATGCATGATTAAGTAGAAATCTATTTGGATGATTTTACACCCTGTTGTCACTCCCAGAGACAACCTCTAGGTTGATAGGAGACCAATGCCTAGGACATATTAATTAGTGTTGTCAAATTTATCTTAAGGAATTGTAGCACCATAGTTTTTACATGTAATTAAAATAATATTGATTCAAACCCGCTCATAAAGATATAATGTATGAACCAACACACACACATGAGTACATAGGAAATGATCCTAGATCAATGGTGGCCAAATCAAATTGAGAGCTTGCAGCAAATAAGTCGTTAAAACATATGTAATGGTAGAGGATAATAGAGGAGAAATCCATCATACATAGCTTAAACATTAATAGTTATGTATATCTAGATTTAGAGAGAAATGAGAGAAATGAAATGTTTATGGAATAGTAAGATACATGGAGCGCTTTTTAAAGACTTAATTTTCACATCAATACAAGCATTATCCATCAATAAACTGATCGAAATGAATCATATACAAGCATTTTTCATCAATAACTTGATCGAAATGAATCTGCATCTAATGAGAAATATGTCCAGCAGCTACGTGACATGAAATTTGTGAAGAATATTTAACATATATGAAAACACAAAGGAAGATGAAGATACTGAAATCCAACAAGTTGGAATCACCAGAAATATCGCATTAATTTTCTGAGAAATGCACATACATCGAGATTCATAACATTACCTTCATGAAACAAGGAAAAGGTCATTTCCAAGAGTTCTTTCCAAAAAATTTGAACCTTATTTAAGTGTTTCTTTCCTCTTTTTATAAGGAGAGGGAGATCTTGAAACACGGTTACAAAATATCTTCATCGAGCTCCAGATGGCTGATCGACTAGTTGTCTTCGCATGCGAAGGCTCTGCCGCCCAAATCATTACAACATATTTAATTCATTTCTTTAAAATACACAAAAGCATAATAATAACAAAATGGAACAACTGAATGATGGCCGAGAAAAATATCTCCATGACATGCCTATGATTACCTCTGATTAGGCCATGCCTTTTACCACAATATTCCTCTTTAGTTACTCAGTCGGTTTGCCTGTCGCTTTCCCCTTAACCGCTTGAATTCCCCACTTTCTAGAGATGGTAGCAATCACATGTGGTGGCTTTAGTGGTGTTCTGGATTCATAGTTGCCAAATCATCCATCTTTTAACACTTTTGCCTTTCACTATCGGAGCCCACTATGTTTGGTAACATTGCCATAATGCAACTTCAGAGTTGCAACTCATCAGAACTTTTCAAACACCAAGTGTTCTAAAGTTTCGACTTCCTCAACCTTCGATATGCCACTATAACTTTATTGTAACCAATCATATGCTACCATGTGTCCTTATTGGAGCCAATCGCATGCTACCATGTGTCTTGCTAGAGGAGAGAGAAAAGGGCCCATCAACCTTTGGCTTCACAATGAAATCCTTCATTATTCCTATATCGATGTTCCCTGACGCTTTCTAACACTATCGACATATTATCATATCACAATTTTTTAAAGGTTCTCACTTTAAGAAGCTATGATTCTAGGATACGCCGATGTTCTAATGTGTTGATGCTCCTCTAACCTCCGATATTGTGATGTGTCGATATGTCGGACCTCCGACATTGCGATGCGCCAATATCTCAAACCTCTGATATGCGATCTCCAACATTGCGATGCACCGATATGCCAGAACTTCAATATAAAACCTCTAATATTGCGATGCGCCGATATGTGACCTCTGATATGTTATCTTCGATATTCCTTCTTTCCTAAGGGTTCAAAACCTTGAAACTTCGGCGGACCATATCTTTTGATCCAGGAGTCCATTTTTGGACTTCCACATATCATTGGAAAGCTTGTTCAGAGCACTTTCTACTAGAGAGGGTCCGATGTAGGCATTGATTCCTTCTATAGCCTGGAAGATGAATGCAATATTCTCTTCTCTTTTGCATTCTTTTGACATCATTTGGCACCATTCGAGCAATTTTGTAGTAAGTGATAACATTGGATCCAATTAGGGACAGTGCCTTGCTAGCAAGGTGCTGAGAACTTGCAGACTAGTAGCCTTATCCATTGGGCATGGATTCATTTTATTCAAGTATATTAAAACAAAAACTTAAACATAGAGAGCTGAAAGTATTATTGATATTTTATAGTGGCTCACCGGTATGTACAATGGGTGAGAAACGAACCTCTTAGTGCTAGAAGTAAATATTGAGGAATTGCCCATTTACAACAATCTCAAACATTTCACCCTCCAAGTTTTCCAGCAAGAAATTATTGTTTCCATTTGCCTCATTAATATTGAAGGGTCCAAAACATAAGGAATCAAATTTGTTATGTTTCCCTTTGTCTTCTCTTCTTACATCCCACCTTGAAACTAGGTTTCCTGACTGGAGAGGTTTTTCCTTAGCCTTCTTATTGAACAAATATTTCATTTTCTATTGGTAGTTGATTAACTTGTGGTTTTAACTTCTCTCTTTTCTCCTTCTTCAACATCTCCATGATACCTTGCACTATCTCTGCATAGTTGGTTATAAATCTCCTAAGGAAATTAATCTTTCCCAAGAACACTTGGACCTCTTTTTTATTTATAGGTAGGAAAATATGGTTGATGACTTCCACATGCCTAATTTGTTAATCATCTTCGAACACCTGCCAGTGTCTCACATTATCAGGCACTGAGGGTATGTACCTAACTTCGACTTCATATCTAAGAAGTGGATTTTGTGGTGGCTTAAAATTACTGGCAGCTATAGCCAAGGAGTCGGCCATTCGATTTCCTTCCCTGGGTAAGAATTAGACATTAAAATACAGGAATAAGTTGTCCATTAAATCCAAAACCTCATTTATATAAGCCCTTAACCTGGGGTGCTTAGTTTGACATTGGTTCTTGATTTTCTTTACCACCAGTTCTGAGTCTCCAAACACAGTCAGGCATTCAATATTCAAATTCCTCGTTGCTTGCAGGCCTAGTAGTAATGCCTCATACTCTGCCACATTATTGGTTTCCACAAGGAATAAAGCTACCCTATGGAGATATCAACAACACTCCCGCTCCATTTCCTTCCTTAGAATTAGCACCATCAAAATACAACTTCCAGACTTTGCTACAATCTCTGAGCTGCTGATCTAATTTGGTTGCTGGTTGTACCTATGTTTCTTCTAAAATAAAATCATCTTCTTCTAGTAGTAAGCAAGAGAGATCCCTTTCTTTCCCATACATAGGAGAATTATTTGGGCAATCATCTTTCGTAATTGTTTTAATGAACCTTGATTCCCTATACAATCATCTTTCTTCTCCACCAAAGATAGGGATGGTAGCATAGGTAAGATCCATCTTGATGGAACCTCCAATCTTTGATCCCCAAGATATGGACAAAATCATACTGAACCTTGCAGGGATATCAGCTACTACAATGTCCATTACTACACTTTTTATTGGGATCTGGGCCAAATTCACCACTAAGTCCTTTATCATTCCCAAGCACTTTACCCTCTTAGAGTCAAAAGAGTAGAGATCTTTGTATGGTCTGGTTATCTACAGACCTAGTTGCTCCATTACTAACAGTGGCATCAAATTATGAGAAGCGTCTAATTCCAACATGCAGTTATGGAGCAAGAGGTCATGTACTACTAGAGTAACATAAAAAGGTGTTGTGGAGGGATCTTGTTCTTCAACATGGGGTCCAAATATGACCATTGGCCTTTCTTCTTGGAGGTTTAAACTATCATGTGATTGGACTGAAGTAGATGGAAACATGAACTGGGAAACTTGGGCCTTATAGGTGGTTTGTTTCAAGAGCCTAGATAACGGGACTGGAATTTTGACTTTCTCAAGCTCTTTTTGAAGATTAAAGATAGCAGGGTCTTTTTCTACAATGCTAATTTCTACCAACTCTTTTTATTTTTCATAGATGGGCCTAGAAGGGGGAGGTGACTTCTCTTCTTTGAGGACTTCGCGATTATGGTAGTTTGGATCTGAGGACTCCTTCTTTAGATATAATTTTTTGGGATTCAACTGCGTTAAGAAATTCATTCATCTATGACCATTTCCATGAGAGGTAGTTGTAACTAACTAATTTCTCATGATTTTTGAATAGTCCACCTAGCACTCATTGCATCAGGTGATGCTCACATGGGTGAAGAAGTTGGATTGAAACTAGTGAAATGAATCACATGTCATCAATCGTCACTTCCGGGGCTTGCACCCGGTAACCAAGACTTCCCGGGAGGTCACCCATCCAAGATCATCTTTGGCTCAAGCACGCTTAACTGTGGAGTTTTCCACACAATCAAGCCCACTTAGCTTGCTACCCCATTTGCAAAACCTTAGCAAGAATTGTGCGTCATGAACCATTCAAGTAGAGCTCCCTTCACTCTTATGTATTTAAGTATTGAGGGTCTTTCGCAGTGCATTATATTAAATATCATTTTTTGGGATTCAACTGCGTTAATAAAGTCATTCATCTATGACCATTTCCATGAGAGGTAGTCGTAACTGACTAATTTCTCATGATTTTTGAATAGTCCACTTAACACTCAGTGGAGCGGGTGATGCTCACAGGGGTGAAGAAGTGGGATTAAAACTAGCGAAATGAATCACATAGCTAATGTCAATCATCACTTCTGGGGCTTACACCCAGTAACCAGGAATTCCCAGGAGGTCACCCATCCTAGATTGCCTCTGGCTCAAGCATGCTTAACTGTCGATTTTTCCCCACAATCAAGCCCACTTAGCTCGCTACCCCATTTTCGAAAGGATGGGGAAACCTACTTGGAAGGATGAAATTCCCCTCCAACCTCAAGTGAATTTCGATCCATTTGAGAAGTGGGTCATGGACTTCATTGATCACATTGGCCTCCCAAGTGAGAAAAATAAGTACATCATCATGCGTACTGACTGCCCAGCCAAGTGAGCTAAAGTGAAGGAAGTGAAAGCCACTTGGAAGGATGAAATTCCCCTCCAACCTTAGGTGAATTTCAATCCATTTGAGAAGTGGGCCATGAAATTCATTGATCACATTGGCCTCCCATCCAAGAAAAAGAAGTACATAAGCATGCATACTTACTACTTGGCCAAGTGAGCTAAAGTGAAGGAAGTGAAAGCAACAACAAAAATAAAAGTGTCGAGTTTCTGAGGGAGAATATATTCTATCTGTTCGGTTATCTAAGAGAGATGATAATAAACCAAGGCTCCTAGTTCACCTCTGATATGATCGAGGGGATAATGAAGTAGCACCACATCTGAAATTGAAAGTCTACTCCATATTACCCTCAATAAAATGGACAAGTGGAGGTTACCAATAGAGCATTGGAGATAATTTTGACCAGGGTAATCAATAACAACAGAAAGGACTAGGCATAAAGACTTGTTGAGGCCGCTTGGTTTTACAAAAGCACCTGGAAGACCACTACTGGATTTATGCCCTATGAGGTAGTGTACGACAAGAAGGATTTTCTCTCAATTGAATTTGAGTATGTTTGGAGGCAAGTTTTGGGTTGGTGGAATTGCAATAGCCCAACATAGGTTTTGTAGCAGGTGTAGGTAAAGGAAGTAGAAACAACATGCTGGAATGCATGGATATGGTATAATGTGCAATGTTAGTATACAAGGGAGAGTTTCATAGTCAACAATGGCACATAATCGAAGGAGCGGCTAGGTGGGAGTTGCTAAGTTCGAAAGTATCAATGCACATGTTTTGATTTTGGCTAGTATAACAATGACAATTTTTATGACCATGGTAAACCATTACCATGGATTTACCTAGGTATTTCCCATGGTATTTTAAATTATGTAATTGAGTATAAATCGACATGATCCAACAAGATTGGGGTTGGTTGGCTCGTTACTCAGTTGGGTATTAGATTGATGATTGTAAATGTGTAATGTTGAACTAAGCTAGTGAGAGGAGAGGAATATTATGGTGAGGTTATATGTATTATATCTAGCACTATTTTTGGTAATGATAATGAATGGATGGAGTTATACATGTTTTTTGTCCCTTGTTTGCATGATTATTTTATTATGAATTTTGAATTGTGTGTTTTTTGCGATATTAATGTTTGAATGGATGTGTTTTCTTTCAAAGAGTAATTAATGCACACCTTTCTTTAAAATTCTCATTGTTGATAATGTTCCACATTTGCTTCAATTATTTGTAAGCAAGTTTCATACGTAAAGAAGAGTTTAGGCATGGTAAAATGATAGCCCAAAATAGATTCTCATTCCCCTTACAACTATTGAAATTTGGTTCTCGCAGTCCCCATAGGTGCCTAGGGTGAGACCTTTGTTGGAAATAATACTGGGGGGGGGGGGTGAATCAGTATTATCAAATTATTTTCAATATATCCTCCTGATTTATACTTTAATTTATTCTTCAGATATTGATCATTAATTTGTTGTCAGTACCATATAATAATGAGAATGAACAAGAAAAACAGATAGTCACACCAAAGAACACCAGATATAAGGTGGAAACCCAATGTGGGTGAAAACCACCTGCTGCAATATGTCTCTATCTTTTTTCAATTAGAAACTTCTTTTACAATGATTTTGTACTAGTGCAGTCCTTTACCAGTACGTAGGCTGCAACTTGCAGAGAGCTACAACTCTCTCTCATTTTCCAGTCTCTCCTGGAAGGGAGCTACAACCCCCTTTGCTCTTTTACTTCTTTAAGGACCACGTTTCATTAATTTTCAGACTGGATCCAAGAAGATCAAATAATCATCAAGTACATGCAAATCACCCAATCTCCTTATACAATCAACCAATGAATCACCCAACTTCTCAGAATGCTGTAAACAGAAAAGTAATACCAAAAATCTAAACCCAGAACTCTGCAGCAATAGATAAAAGATAGCCAAAAAATGTTTCAAGATAGGTCTGCAACTTCACCAATAGAGGCCTGCGAATATCCGCAGCTCTTCTGTGTCTAAACTGCGCAGATCCGCACTGGTCGGTCTTCTGCTCTGCGTATCTCCGCACCACTCGTTCTGCTTCCCTACGTACTTCTGCTCAGATCCGCACCTACACTGTCTGCCAGACAGCGTACCTCCGCAACTGGTTCTTCTGTTTCTCTACGTACCTCCGCACTGTGCCTTCTTCTGCGCTGTGTACCTCGCACCGCACCTTCTGCTGCGCTACGTACCCTCACACTATGCCTTCTCTTGCACTGCGTACCCCCGCACTCACGCCATGAATCGCCTGCGAACCTCTGATTAGGGCCAAATTAACAGTCCTCCAATGTGCTACAGATAGTCAGATCCACAGATCTGATCATGCGCCTGAGAGATCACGACATATCAATAGATTCGCCTTAAGATTTCTCCTTGATTTAGATCTAGCTTTTAAAACCAATCACCCAAAATTTCAGATCTTAAGATATTCAAATTTCACAAGTGTCTAGCCAAATGATCTCCTTTCCTTTTTATAGGCTAGGCCTTTGCTCAAACCATGGTCCAAAACCATCATAAACCAATACAAGGGATCCAAAACAGGGGTTCAATAGTTTAGATGTTATACCACGGGCCAAAACCATAGGATCATGAATGATGGGCTAAATACCACGAGCCAAACATAAGAAACCCCATGTGAGTGCGCTTCTCTGCATTGGAGTGAGTGAACTGGGGGATTGAACCTTATGAACGGATAACCTGCGGGTATGACCGCACTTCCTGGACGAAGAACCTGCGGGCCTGCACCTTTTGAACGATGCACCTGCGAACCTCTTATTTTCCATCATTTTGAGAGCCTGAACAGAGTTTTTCCACTTGAGTGAGTTGCCATCAAGTACAACACCTGTACCATAGAGCCAAACCAGAATCATAATGCCAACAATCTCCCCCTTTGGACTTGATGGCAACCTCAAGATCCTCAACGTCATTCTCCCCCTTTGACATCAAGGGCAAAGGGTTATGCTCCCCCTGAGAACATGCTCCCCCTGACTATAAACCAGATCTGCAAAAGGAAAGAAATTTCTTCAAGAAGAACCATAATCCACCAAACACCATAAATGACCATGAAAGAGATAGAGACATATTGCAGCAATATTCAGATCAGCATCCATGATCTCCTTCTGTACTTCCTCCAAGATCTTCTACCATAATGCCAACAATGCATTATATGCTCCCCCTGAACCTGTGCCATTCGATCTTCGACCAATCCGCAACCCAGCAAATGTACGCGTATACCCCATATGAAACTTGCGTACAACCAACAATGAGATTCAACAACAAGATGATGCATCAACAACCCCCAGCTTTTGCCTGAGGTATTCAAAGGTCTCCCTGGGCAATGGTTTGGTGAGTATATCAGCAACTTGTTCCTTAGAAGGAACATACTCCAACTTGACCTTTTGTTCAAGCACTTGTTCCCTGAGAAAGTGATACTTGATCGGTATGTGCTTGGTCTTTGAATGCATGACTGGGTTCTTTGAAATGCTGATTGCACTTGTATTATCACATAAGATGGAGATAGGTGGTGTACAAGTGATTTGAAAATCCTGCAAGCTCTGCATCATCCAAAGGAGTTGAGTGCAGCAAGATGCAGTAGCCACATATTCCGCTTTAGCTATAGATAAAGCAATCGAACTCTGTTTCTTGCTGAACCAAGATACTAATCTGGAACCCATAAAGAATGCACCACCACTTGTGCTCTTCCTGTCATCCACGCTTCCGGCCCAATCTGCATCTGCATAAGCATGAAGTGTGAGATCTATATCTCTAGGATACCATAAGCCATAGTTTTGAGTTCCTTGAAGGTACTTGAAATTTCTCTTCACTGCCTGAAGATGAGTTTCCTTTGGATTTTCCTGAAATCTTCCAACTATTCCCACTACATGCATGATGTTTGGTCGAGTACCTGTCAAATAAAGTAGACTTCCAATCATAGATCTGTAGGTTGGTTGATGAACTGCTGCTGATTCATCATTTGCACTAAGACTGCATCCTGTAACCATAGGGGTACATACTGGTTTCGAATCTTCCATGCCATACTTCTTCAAAATCTGCTTGAGGTACTTGGTTTGAGACAAGAAGATACCGCCTTCATTTTGTTGGATTTAAAATCCAAGAAAGCATGTCAGTTCTCCAAGCAAGGACATTTCGAATTCTTTCTGCATCACCAAGGCAAAGCTTTGACTCATAGCTTCTTCATTGCTGCCAAAGATAATATCATCTACATACACAACAAGTATTAGCAATTTGTCATTTTCAATTTTTATATAAAGATTGCTATCTGCTGATCCTTTTGAAAAACCTTGTTGATGAAGGTATTTGTCCAAACGGTAGTACCAAGCCCTTGGAGCCTATTTAAGACCATAGAGAGCCTTTTTCAGTCTGCATACAAGATTTGGATCATTCCCAAGAATGAAACCATCTGGCTGCTCAATGTATACTTCTTCTTCTAAGTCTCCATTCAGAAAAGATGATTTCACGTCCATTTGAAATAATTTGAACTTTTGAAAGCTTGAGAGAGCAAGGAACATTCGGATGGCCTCAAGTCTTGCAACAGGAGCAAAAGTTTCTTCAAAATCTATTCCTTCTTGTTGGGCATACCCTTTACAAACAAGTCTGGCCTTGTTTCTAATTACTTCCCCATTTTCATTCAACTTATTTTTGAAGATCCATTTTGTCCCTATGAAATTCTTATCCTTTGGTCTAGGAACCAACTCCCAAATGTTGTTCTTTTCGATCTGCTCAAGTTCTTCATCCATTGCTTTGACCCAACATTCATCTTTGCATGCCTCTCTTACATTTTGTGGTTCAGTGGAGGAGAGTAATGCCAAATAGCTTGAAGCTTCTGCAATTGTTCTTCTTGTTTGTACGCCTGCGTCCTTTTGTCCCAAAATTTGAGATTCTGGATGATTCTTCTGAACATACCTAGATGGAGTCTTCTCTTCTATCCTTATATGTTCCTCTCGTGCCTCTTGAGGCTCTTCTTCATCATCTATCTGATTTGGAGAGTAGTCTTCAGTCTCTTCGATATTTTCATGATTTACCTGCCTAGGGATGTATCCTTTTTCATCAACCACTACATCAATGTTGTCAACAATTCTTCCAAGTCTTTTATTGTAACACTTATATGCTTTGCTATGGGGAGAGTAACCAAGGAGAATGCCTTCATCTACTCTAGGTTCAAGTTTGCCAAGCTATTCATCAGTACTCTTAATATAGCATTTGCTCCCAAAATTTTTGAAATGCTTTACCAAAGGAGTCTCACCATACCAGAGCTCATGCGGAGTTTGAGTGTTGTTCACTTGGACATTTGTTTTGTTGAGAATAACAACCGCAGCAAATGCAACTTCACCCCAGAAGGTTGCGGGAGTTCCAGACTCATCAAGCATAGCACGAGCCATTTGTTGAACCGTTCTGTTCATCCTTTCCACCACTCCATTTTGCTGAGGAGTCCTAGCTGTAGAGAATTCCCTTCTTATTATATGTTTTTCACAGAAATCGAAAAATTCATTTGAGGTAAACTCCCCTCCTCTGTCAGACCTGAGGCACTTAATTTTGTAATCTGATTCATTTTCAACCAAGGCTTTGAAAGATTTGAATTTTTCGAATGCTTCATCCTTGTGTTTCATGAGTCCCAACCAAACCATCCTGGAGAAGTCGTCAATGAATAATATGAAGTATTCTTCTCCTCGAGGTGACCTTGTCCTGAATGGACCACATACATCTGTATGGACTAGTTCAAGAGGCCTGCTGGCTGATCCTTCCTTCTCAGGGAAGTTAGTTCTGGTTTGCTTACCAAACTGACATGATTTTCATATGGTGTTGTCTGGAATTTTGATATCTGTAAGACCACGAACTGCCTGGTATTTGCATGCTTTCCTTATTTGTGAAAAGCTTATATGCTGTTGAGTCTTGAAAATGTCATTCATTTTGCATTATACTTTCACTATTATGTCCATTATATCACCTCCATTTCACCTCCATTTCACTACTATGTCACCACATTCATCCCACTTTCATTATCATTGGGCCACCTTTATGTTTTTTCAATATTTATTATTTCTAAGCCTTTTAAGTGAATTTGTGGTTAAACATTAGAAAATAATGTGCATATGCTTATACCTAACAAATGGGTTGAGGTTGTTGACATGTGTAGGTTGAAAGGAGGCTTCTAGAAGACCCTTATGTGGCACTCTAAGGCCAAATTCGAATTTGGTTGGAAAGAATCATGGGATCATGAGGATATGTGTCACATCTCCTAATTGTATTGTAACTCTAAAAAGACATGTGTCTTATCAGTTCCTATTCTGATTAGGACTCTAGAGGTAGAGGGAGAGATTCATAGATTCTCATTAATGAGATGGCTCTCATCTTTTTGTATAAATATGAGATCTCTCTCCTTCATTTGTTAGTCTTTCCTTTTAGTCTTTTCTTAGTCCTTTTAGCTTGTTAGTCCCATGGCTTTTGAAAGCTTTGGAGAGCTTTGTTGTACTTTGCACTTTTGAAGAAATTGAATAAAGCTTTGATGTTCTCAACATGGAAGGAGATGTGAAGTAGATGTCATGGAGCATATTAGGATGTAAGTAGAGTAGATTTCATTTTGTAAATATTGCTTTGTAGAATGTAAGGTAGATTAGATTTTCATTCATGCAATTTTAATTCATGCAAGTGTGTTTAATTTTGCTTTGATTTCATGACTAGTGGCATGTGTGATCATCTTGTCTATGTTGCTGACCTTTATTTTTCTGTAGTTTGATTTTCATTAGTATCATTTCTTTAACTTGCACTTTACTTTCTGCTCTTAGATATCAAGTTGTTCATCTATTGATGGTTCTTCTTCCATAATCAAATAATTTTATTGGAGCCAAAATATCACTTAGTACAACTTGGTTTAGTTTGCTTTAAGACTCACATTGCTGACTTGTTCATAACTGTTCTCACATGATAAATTTAGCTGAAAGGAAAAAAAAAGGTTAAGAAAAGGTTAAAGTAGTGTGATTTGTCTCCTTTATGTAGTATCACTTAGATTTCACATTTCATTTTCATTTTAAATCAGCAACAGAGATACTGGGCCGATGTCATTAGTCCTTTATTTGATGTCTTTATTTTCCTTTAAGCATTTGATTTCATAGGTGGTAGGGGGCCCCTGCCTTGTATAGTTGTCACTTTAATTTCTTATATTTCTTTTTCTGATTTTCATGTATATTAATGTACAGTTTGAATTACTGCATTTTATTTTCTTTTTAACATGTATATTATTGTACATAAATTGCTTTCAAGTTGATTGTAGATTAGTGATGCACATAGCCTTTTAATGAACTAATGACGTGATAGAATCATCTTGTCCTTTTGCTAAAGCAGCAAGGATACTGGGTCTCATAGTCATTCTCTCATTATTTGATTATTGCATTTTATTTCGATTGAACTAGTTGCATTAAACACTTTAGAAAACCAACAAGAACAAAACCCCAAAAACAACATAAACTATAAAACAACGAAGTAAGAGAAAGGTTAACTAAGCACATATAGTGCACCACACTTCATCAGTTTACGATACCCGGATTGATAATTTATGTAGAGCAATTTAAGACGTTAAATTGACTAGACATTTTGGTGCCGTTGCCGGGGAAGTGTAATTAGGAGACCTTATTTCTTACATCTGAAAAAAAAATTATTAACAATTCTTGAGTATGCTCTCCTCCTGCACTTTGCGTGATCTAGAAGATCAGAAAAAGGATTGTTAAGTAAAAAAAAAAAAAGAGTTAATAATTATTGAGTATGCTCTCCTCTTGCACTTTGTGTGATCTGGAGGATCAGAAAAAGAATTATTATGTAAAAAAAAAAAGAAAAAAAAGAAAAAAGGAGACAAAATAAACTTCAACATTTCAATTGATTCAATAAAAAAAAAAAAAAATGATGATGAAAAAAATGAAACTCAACTGCTTTGATAGGTTCAAATTGTCCAAAATTGTCTGGTTATGCTTTGTAGTGGTCTTCAAAACACTGTATCCTGTTTTAATAAGGTTTTGCAACTTAGCTGCGGAAACTGCCCTGATTCTGCAGCTAGTTGTGAATTCCGCAACTGTTTCAAGGTTTAGCAGGTTACAGGCATCCAATAAAAAAACCGACCACATGGGCATCTCCAGAATTGTCCCGACATGGATCCTATCCTAGTCACCCAGCTCAGATCGATGAAAAACCAGCCTAGGACCTCAGTCAAAGTCTTGTTTTTAGCATGTTTTTCTTGAAGTATTTGCTACCTGAAATTGAAAATCATTAATCCTTTTTATAAAATTTTACAATTTCAGAGAAGAAAAAAAGAGAAAAACAATCTATGGCTATCTCCATTCCTAGTTTTCGCTGTGGCTTCAATAAAAAATCTGCCTCCTTGATCAAGCTTTGGCCTGAAACAAACCTGCAACATAAAAAAAATTGCAGTGCATATATGAAAAAAAAATTAGATTGAAGCAAGGACTTTTTAGAAAAAATATAGTGTCATGCTTCAAAGGGGTATTAAGTGCCTCTGCCGTGCAATTCTCAGGCTCAGGGTATTAATCAACTGATTCTGCATTTCAGTTTTATTGAACAGATCAACCACCATCTTCTTCAGCTTCTCATTCTCATCTCGCACCTTCACAATGCCTTCTTCAACATGAGTATTTTCCCCCGCTCCTGTACCTATTACCTCCCGAGACTCTTCACAGTCCATGCTTTCACCCTCTCCATGCTGTTCAGGGACTTCATTTGTCTCTGCCATGGTGTATCATCATACCAAGTTCTGCTGAAATCTGAATCTTCAACTGGTGAAAGAGATTGTCCTCCTACATTCAATCTAATCATGGTCTCCAATGTGATGCTCGAGTCAATATTGTATGATACACTCAGTCCAGCAAGCATTGGCTGCGTCATGTTGAACAGGTCATGAATAGATACAATCTCAATCCCATTCACAAATGCATAAGATTTGTTGCCCTTCTCTGGAACAAAGGTGATGTTAAGCAGACCTGGAGAATTAGCGAAGGAAAACTCCTTAATGATGTATGCTTGGGTAAGGGCTTGAGCACCACCCGATACTGGAAAACTGTAGGTGGATTCCCCTGTGAAAATATCTCCCTTTTGGACATCAAAATTTCTACCTATGTTGCTGCACAACGCCCAGAGGATATTCTTTTGAGTTGTGGGTATTCAGGGAAGGCAAAGGATGGAGATGGGAGAACCTGGGTTGGAGACATAGGATCCAGATTTGCTCCATCTTCAAAGAATACCCAGCAGGCTACTGCTGCTAATCAGGATCCTAGCCTTCCTTCTGTGACTCCATACAGGCCGAATGCAAATTCATAAAAGGCAGAGATTTCCGTATTCTTTCATACGGTACCAAGGTTGAAGTTTTGTGGGATGAAGTGAATGAAGAAATCGTTTGGGAAATAGCTAGAATGCAGTGTTGGCAGAAGTTCTATAATTGGACAATGACAATCTTGAAGAATTTAAGAACAGAATCCTATTGAAACGATCCAAGGTGATAAGGTACACAGCTGGGTTTGAATAGACACCCGTATTTCCAGACACATCAGTGGGATAAGACACCTTGGATTAGATAAAACACTTTGTTATTGGTGACTCAGTGGAATGGTTATGATTGGTTATAATTATGATAGATATGTGAGGGATATATTTAACTGGATAGCTGGCAAATTTTTGATTGGCAACCATTCTATTGTCTTATGCATCAAAGATATATAAAAGTAGGAATGGATTGTAACAATTTTGGAACTGATTAAATTGTATGGCGGTTGGCAGTGTCTTCCCAGGAGTCCCGTGGGATGAGGGGCACATTTTTTTTTTCTCTTCCACGCACACAGTCACTCCATTTCGCAGCACTTTCTACACTCTGCACTTTCTGCAGCCGATACAGTGTTTCTGCAGCCAATACAACGTTTCCGCAGCTGTTTTGTTAAACTCTAGGTTGCAGGTGTCCTCAAGCAAAACAAGTCACATGGGTAGCTAGGGAAATGTCAGTACATGGATGGTGTCCTATTCATTTGGTCAAATTTGATGAAAAAGACCCCGGTCAAAGGGAAGTCAAATTGTGTGTTATCACAAAGTCGCCACACTAAGTCGCTGCATGTCAAGAAAAAAATAATAATTTTGAATCAATGAAATGAACAAGTTATTTTCTAACTTTTCTGAAGGTATTGATTAATTTTGGACTGATAATAAAAGATGAATGGCTGACTTTTTATTCAAGATTTTTAGCTACAGAGCTGTTCCCCAATTTCGCAGCCAGAAAAACCTCATTGTTCAAATTAGCCTATCTTTCTCATACAAAATCAGATTTTGATGATTTAAATACCATTGGAAAGATCTCAACAAGATCTATACAATGAGAAATATATCATTAGAGTTTGAAATGGCAAAAAAATGAAATAAATTGCTGAAAAGAAGCAACATCAACTTGAGGCACTAATTCCAAAGCAGGTATAAATTCTTTTGATTTTTCCTTTAAGAACTTGTTTCATTAATACAAATTCTTAGTTTTGTGTGTAAATATCATAACTAGAGAGATTGATCACCTCTCTCCTTTGATAATCTTACATTCCATTGCAGAAGAAGTATTAGTTTTTTTGCAGGTTTCAGGAGGAAGGACAAATGACTACAAGAGAATGGTGTCTCTCTAAGAGACCAATTTGTTTCATAAGAGGATGATCAGCAACAAAGAAGAAATATGCTAATGTAAAATCAGATCCAAACACTTGAAAAACTTTCAGATACTATTGTCTCCATCACATCCATCCATCACATCCATACTTCATAATAAACCATTCACCTCATTCCACTCCATATTTTCCATTTACATTCACATACACTTTCCATCTTTTTTTGTCCATTCATAACCCACAAATAAAAGTAAGAGGCTCATTCACATGCTTATTGCCATTGCCATTTCCGTTCTCCATTGCCATCTTCCATTTTCACTTTCCATTCCTTGTCATTTTCATTCTGCAAATAAGCCCTACTTCAATGCAAATTATTGAGTCCATAGTCCTTTGAGTCTAATTTCTTTGTAAAAAAAACACCTTGAGGCTTGCATGCCTTAATGGAAAGTCCTCATGCTAACAAACAATGGGAATACATTAATGTCCCTTGTTCGTTAGATCTTCTAGGTGACTCGACATCAGCAAATTCATTCGTACCTAGCAAGATGTGTTTGGGCATCTTGACTCTCATTGTCATCAATGGTGAGAATTCTCGTGTTGACTAGTGGCATCCATTAATGGCCACTAAGCCAACAATTTCCTACTATTTTCGACATCAGAACATCTTTTCACATAGTAGGAATTGTGCCAATGAGTTTTGAAGACATGAAGACTATTATTTTCAGCAGTTTGGAGCAGATTCAGCAAGTTTTAGTAGAAGCAATAAAAAGTCATCTTATCTCTCTATCCATGACTCCTCTTGATCAACCACTTGAAGAAGAAAATGATCAGAAGTTTTCAACCACCACACATACAACTCATCCATTCCAAAGGGTAAGTGAAGGTACGCCATTTTCTAACTTTTAACCATAGAATTCCATAAAAAGCTAGAATGATAATTGTTGGAAAAACATTTCTCTTCCTCATTTCATAAAATTGCCAATACCATCAGTTGGGGGGGTAATACATTCATATTCATATCTTTCCATGTACATATCATATTCAGGAGCTCACATACTTCCAACATATATTAATTATTACATTTCTATTATGAGCATACAATGGCTTTTGAAAAAGTGCTTAAAGGATAAATTGGATACAAACAAAATCATGGTTGTCACACGAGAACCAACCATCATGCAATCCAATAAAGATATACTTTGCAACAATAATCAAAATATCATTATGCAAAGTTCAAAGATCAAAATATAAGGCAACAAAAAAAAAATGGTTGTAACACAAGAACCAACCATGTTGCAATTCAAGTGAAACACTTTGCAGAAATATGAAGTTATCAAATGATATCATGCAAAGTTAAGCCAAAGCTCAAGGATCAAAAGAGTTAATGTAATATATATTGCATAAGGACATGCAATAGCTTCAGTTGGGGGGTATGTTGAGTCTTGAAAATGTCATTCATTTTGCATTATACTTTCACTATTATGTCCATTATATCACCTCCATTTCACTTCCATTTCACTACTATGTCACCACATTCATCCCACTTTCATTATCATTGGGCCACCTTTATGTTTTTCCAATATTAATTATTTCTAAGCCTTTTAAGTGAATTTGTGGTTAAACATTAGAAAATAATGTGCATATGCTTATACCTAACAAATGGGTTGAGGTTGTTGACATGTGTAGGTTGAAAGGAGGCTTCTAGAAGACCCTTATGTGGCACTCTAAGGCCAAATTCGAATTTGGTTGGAAAGAATCATGGGATCATGAGGATATGTGTCACATCTCCTAATTGTATTGTAACTCTAAAAAGACATGTGTCTTATCAGTTCCTATTCTGATTAGGACTCTAGAGGTAGAGGGAGAGATTCATGGATTCTCATTAATGAGATGGCTCTCATCTTTTTGTATAAATAGGAGATCTCTCTCCTTTATTTGTTAGTCTTTCCTTTTAGTCTTTTCTTAGTCCTTTTAGCTTGTTAGTCCCATGGCTTTTGAAAGCTTTGGAGAGCTTTGTTGTACTTTGCACTTTTGAAGAAATTGAATAAAGCTTTGATGTTCTCAACATGGAAGGAGATGTGAAGTAGATGTCATGGAGCATATTAGGATGTAAGTAGAGTAGATTTCATTTTGTAAATATTGCTTTGTAGAATGTAAGGTAGATTAGATTTTCATTCATGCAATTTTAATTCATGCAAGTGTGTTTAATTTTGCTTTGATTTCATGACTAGTGGCATGTGTGATCATCTTGTCTATGTTGCTGACCTTTATTTTTCTGTAGTTTGATTTTCATTAGTATCATTTCTTTAACTTACACTTTACTTTCTGCTCTTAGATATCAAGTTGTTCATCTATTGATGGTTCTTCTTCCATAATCAAATAACTTTATTGGAGCCAAAATATCATTTAGTACAACTTGGTTTAGTTTGCTTTAAGACTCACATTGCTGACTTGTTCATAACTGTTCTCACATGATAAATTTAGCTGAAAGGAAAAAAAAGGTTAAGAAAAGGTTAAAGTAGTGTGATTTGTCTCCTTTATGTAGTATCACTTAGCTTTCACATTTCATTTTCATTTTAAATCAGCAGCAGAGATACTGGGCCGATGTCATTAGTCCTTTATTTGATGTCTTTATTTTCCTTTAAGCATTTGATTTCATAGGTGGTAGGGGGCCCTTGCCTTGTATAGTTGTCACTTTAATTTCTTGTATTTCTTTTTCTGATTTTCATGTATATTAATGTACAGTTTGAATTACTGCATTTTATTTTCTTTTTAACATGTATATTATTGTACATAAATTGCTTTCAAGTTGATTGTAGATTAGTGATGCACATAGCCTTTTAATGAACTAATGACGTGATAGAATCATCTTGTCCTTTTGCTGAAGCAGCAAGGATACTGGGTCTCATAGTCATTCTCTCATTATTTGATTATTGCATTTTATTTCGATTGAACTAGTTGCATTAAACACTTTAGAAAACCAACAAGAACAAAACCCCAAAAACAACATAAACTATAAAACAACGAAGTAAGAGAAAGGTTAACTAAGCACATATAGTGCACCACACTTCATTAGTTTACGATACCCGAATTGATAATTTATGTAGAGAAATTTAAGACGTTAAATTGACTAGACATATGCCCCAACCTCCGGTGCCATAACCAGTGTTCATCATCCTTGCTCAAATAGCATTGTTGTTGTCCTTCTTCAAATATGTATAGATTATCTGGAGTTCTTCTACCTTTGATCACTGTTTTTCCTGTATCAAGATCACTAACACTACATCCATTTGATCGAAATATTACCTCTGTTTCTTGATCACACATCTGACTGACACTCAGTAGATTATGCTTCAAGCCATCAACATACAAAACATTTCCAGCCTTGACCTTTTCTTTCAACTGAGCAGTGCCTTTTCCTTTTATGGCTGCAGGGGTATCATTTCCAAAAGAAACCTTCTTTCCCTTTTCTAAAGCAGTATATGATTCAAGTTTTTCTTTATCACCTGTCATATGCTTCGAACATCCTCTATCGATATACCATAAATTTTCCTGTCCTTCTGCATAAAAAGCTATCCCACATCTTTCTGGTTTTGGTTCCTTTATTCTCCATGTTCTGGTACTTGAGGCTTGTTCCTTTGGCTGCCAAAACCTGCTCCTGCATTCAGAATCTTCATGACCAAAGTTATTACAAATAGAAAATTCAATTTCACTTTCAAGGGCAGAAAAGTTGTTATAGGTCCTCTTCGTGATTCCAAACATACTTCTTTGTTTTTGAGCTTCTCTAGTCATGATTGTCTTATAGGCAACACATTGAGCTGCTTTGTGACCAAAGTTATGGCAAGAGAAACATTTGGCATTGAAGAAACTCCTGCGATTATCAAATCTATCATCCAACCGATTGTAGTTTCTACTGACATCCATTCTTGAGGCAAATTGGGAAGATTTTACCTGTGGCTAGTTGTAGCTTCTGTTTGTCCTTAAGGTAGCTTGCCCCCGATTTTTTTGATAGTCTTTGTTCGTTCTTGAGTTAAACTGTCCCTGATGATTTCTATTAGGCCTTTGCTCGCTCCTCCTTGCTGCATCAAGATAACTTTTGGAGGTGGATGCTTGAGATGCTTCTCCATTATATCCCAGACCTGTCTTGATTAGTGGAGAATGTTGCACATTGATGATATCATCCAGAGTTTCAGATCCTTTAACAAATTTAAGATTAAGAGATTTTGTTTTCTCAATCTCTTTTCTAAGACCAACAATTTTACATTCCAATTTTTCAAGATGTTTTTCCCTTTTAGCCAGTTGACATTGCAGAGAATCAATAATCACATTTTTCTCTTCTAAGCAAATTTTGAGATTAGACATTTCTTCATAAAAACCTTCTTCATCTATAGCATCCATGTAGTCATCATCTTCAAAAGCCATTAAAAGTTTATAATCATTACCTCATTCATCTTCATCACTATTTGAAAGTCCATCACTATCTTCATGAGTGTAATAACTTTTCTTATTTGCATTCTATTTCTTGTTCCATCTAACAGGTTCCTTCCCCTTGTCATTCTTATCCTTATTAGGACATTTGGCAGCATAGTGACCTACTCTTCCACAAGCAAAGAATTTGAAAGCTATCTTACCTCGGAATCGTCTAGCACCCCGTTGAAGATTTTTGACAAAATTTGATTCTTCTTCTTCTTCAGATATGTGTCCTGACTCATAGTAGTCTCCTTTGCCAGAAGCCTTGAAGGTAGCTTCTCTCCTGTCTGATGGTCCTCCTTTCCTCATTTCATAAGCAGTTTGAATTCCATGCAGCTATGTCATTTTAAGGTTTTGAAGATTCTCTTTTTCTTCTATTGCAGAAACTTTAGATTCAAACCTAGGGGAGAAAGATCTTAGAACTTTTTCAACCACAACAGCCTCTTTTACTTCTTCACCCAAATTTTTCATACAATTAACAATCTCATCTACATGAAGAAAATAGTTAGCCACACTTTCATCATTGTACATTCTGAGATTTCCATACTGAATTCTGAGAGTTTGAAGTTTTGATCATTTTACCTGATCATCTCCTTCATAGCTCAGAACAATCTTGTCCCATATTTATTTTGCGGATTTATACTGCATAACTTTAACAAATTCTGATTGCGATAGACATCCCAATAGAGTATTGACCGCCTTTGCATTTGTTTCATATTTCTTCTTCTCAGCCGGATCTGTAGGAGTTGCTGCTGGAAAAGTATACCCTGTATATATGATATCCCAGACTTCTGTACCCAGAGATTGAAGATAGGCAGTAACTCTTACCTTCCAATATACGAAGTTTGTCCCATCAAAAACCGGTGGCCTGATTGATGCTTCCCTCTCGTAGTTGCTCATGATGAAAAATCTTCCTTCAAGCGATCAAGCTTCTTCAGAAGGACCTGCTCTGATACCAATTGTTGGAAATAATACTGAGGGGGGGGGGGGGTGAATCAGTATTATCAAATTCTTTTCAATATATCCTCCTGATTTATACTTTAATTTATTCTTCAGATATTGATCATTAATTTTTTGTCAGTACCATATAATAATGAGCATGAACAAGAAAAACAGATAGTCACACCAAAGAACACCAGATATAAGGTGGAAACCTAATGTGGGTGAAAACCACCTGCTGCAATATGTCTCTATCTTCTTTCAATTAGAAACTTCTTTTACAATGATTTTGTACTGGTGCAGTCCTTTACTAGTACGCAGGTTGCAACCTGCAGAGAGCTACAACTCTCTCTCATTTTCCAGTCTCTCCTGGAAGGGAGCTACAACCCCTTTTGCTCTTTTACTTCTTTAAGGACCACGTTTCATTAATTTTTAGACTGGATCCAAGAAGATCAAATAATCATCAAGTACATGCAAATCACCCAATCTCCTTATACAATCAACCAGTGAATCACCCAACTTCTCAGAATGCTGTAAACAGAAAAGTAATACCAAAAATCTAAACCCAGAACTTTGCAGCAATAGATAAAAGATAGCCAACAAATGTTTCAAGATAGGTCCGCAACTTCACCAATAGAGGCCTGCAAATATTTACAGCTCTTCTGTGTCTAAACTGCGCAGATCCGCACTGGTCAGTCTTCTGCTCTGCGTATCTCCGCACCACTCGTTCTGCTTCCCTGCGTACTTCTGCTCAGATCCGCACCTGCACTGTCTGCCAAACAGCGTACCTCCGCAACTGGTTCTTTTGTTTCCCTGTGTACCTCCGCATTGTGCCTTCTTCTGCGTTGTGTACCTCGCACTGCACCTTCTACTGCGCTGCGTACCCCCGCACTGTGCCTTCTCTTGCACTGTGTACCCCCGCACTCACGCCATGAATCGCTTGCGAACCTCTGATTAGGGCCAAATTAACAGTTCTCCAATGTGCTACAGACAGTCAGATCCACAGATCTGATCATGCGCCCGAGAGATCACGACTTATCAATAGATTCGCCTTAAGATTTCTCCTTGATTTAGATCTAGCTTTTAAAACCAATCACCCAAAATTTCAGATCTTAAGATATTCAGATTTCACAAGTGTCTAGCCAAATGATCTCCTTTCCTTTTTATAGGCTAGGCCTTTGCTCAAACCATGGTCCAAAACCATCATAAACCGATACAAGGGACCCAAAACAGGGGTTCAATAATTTAGATGCTATACCATGGGCCAAAACCATAGGATCATGAATGATGGGCTAAATACCACGGGCCAAACATAAGAAACCCCACGTGAGCGCGCTTCTCTGCATTAGAGTGAGTGAACTGGGGGACGCACCTTATGAACGGGTAACCTGCGGGTATGACCGCACTTCCTGGACAACAAACCTGCGGGTCCGCACCTTTTGAACGATGCACCTGCGAACCTCTTATTTTCCATCATTTTGAGAGCCTGAACAGAGTTTTTCCACTTGAGTGAGTTGCCATCAAGTACAACACCTGTACCATCGGGCCAAACCAGAATCATAATGCCAACAACCTTGGTTTTTTTGCATCCATTTCCAAAAGGGTTGTTACCCAGTAATAGTTTTGTTGGTCACATCACATGCAATAACCCAAGTCGGAAACTGAAAAGTTCCAACAAGTACAACAACTTGAGGATGGAAAACTGACTTGATATTGATTTAAATAAAGCACGGGATAAAATATTGCAACAATTAAGTGCACTAGATGAATACATAATGCGAGCCTCATTGCACACTGAAGTATTCCAACTGTAAAGAAAAGTACGACATGGAAAGGACATCAAAACCATAGCCTTCTAGGAAGGTGATTGGGCCCTCAGGTATGACTCTAGGTTTAAATACTTAAATGGTAAGCTCATGACCCATTGGTTGGGACCTTATTTGGTTAAGAAGTGCTATGGTAATGGCTTAGTCAAAATCAATACTACTGATGAGAAACAAGTTCCACTCTTGGTAAATGGAAACAGTTAATCTATAAGGCACCCCTTTCCAGAGTTAATTTTATCAATTCAATCAACAAGGAACTAAATTTGATTGGGAGCATAAAGGATCCCAATCTATTCATTCCTTGACCAATAGAGAAAAAAAAAAGAAAAGAAAAAATAACGTCAAGCAAAAACTTCCTTTTAGGCACTTTAGGTAGACTTGTAGGTTGAAAACCTCTATGAGGCAACCTGTAGGTTTGGGAAAAAGGAAAAAAGAAAAGAAAAGAGAGAAAAAATAAGAACCCCATGTGAAAACCTCCTCCAAGGCACTTGGGGTAGACCCACTAGCTGAAAACCTCCATGAGGCAGTCAATAGGCCTAAAAAAAGGAAAAAAAATGATTTTGTTTCACCTTAATTATGTGTCGGTACCATAGGAAAAGAACAACAAGACAAGTTTAGTCTACACATTCGACCCAAGACATTGACTTCAACACTACAAGTGTACCCAAATAACATTCCTGCATTATTGTCCACATAATTTCATCATCCACCATCTCAAACCTCCATCATCAACTCTTTCCTATATGATTTTTCCATCTTCCCTGAACTACTACAAGAAAGCCCTGTAATACTACAAGATGACACAATATTAAGAAAAAATTATAGGTTGAGGAATTTATTTGCACCCGAGCTAGAGGAAAGCACTAAGAGAATATTAGCATCTAGTTCCTCCATCACCATGCATCGTGCTACATTCTCCTTCATGGTTTGTCATTTTTGACCTACAATAGATCAATTTCTTATGTTTCTCCACCACAACCACAACCAAATCCCTCTCCTTCAACATCATTTTCTCCTCCATGAATCATCGATTCTCCTTTTCATTTTAGAATGGTGTTTTAGTGAACATGGGAGACCTCTATGATTGTTACAAGAGACAACATAGTCCCATAGTAGCATGCATAAATCCTATAAGATTGAGTTCAAAGGTAGAAAAAACATTCACAAAGAAGAGCACAACTTCTAAAAAAGGGTCAACAACTCCATAATAGCGGCATCAATACAATCACTCATTTTAGCTTTGACAAATGGGCCTCAGTAGCTATATAGATTCTTGTAATCTACTACAAGACTATTTTTTCACCAACAACACCTTGAAAACACTTGCAAGTACACAAGAAGCAATCTCTAGCATCATGAAAGGGTAAGCATAAGGTATGCAAATCTAGGACACTCACCCTACAAATTCATTTGAAGCAAGGAAACATTGTTTATGAACAAATAGAATGATTGTATAGCTAGATAAACTAACATATGTCTGGGACAACTTGGAAGACAACTCAAATGTCGCAGGATGAATGAGACAAAATCGGTAATATTTTGAAAATGTCATCATTGTTTCTTATCAATGACAAGATAAAGTGGAACTATGTGTTACATGAAGGTTGGTAGGGGTAGGTGGGGGCCAGCCCAATTGTTGCATGCTAAGCTGTCCTCACACGCCACCTGAAATCATCTCCAATTAAGAAAGGCATCAACTTGAGTTCACCACATGTTCCCATTTAACATTTTTCATGCAAACAATTGTTAAAAAACCCACAAAAGAATTTCCATCAGTATAGGAGGGAGTTAGAAGGTACTGAGTCAAGAATTTTAGAGCGATAAGAACAAGTTGTAAATTGCTACATAATACATAGTGTTTTTCTATAGGAGTATATAGCACTACTCGAGACCACTCACAGTGACCCCAAAATAGGCTAAAAGAGAGTGATTTTCTCAAGATATCATAAGTCTAAATTCTTTCCATCATTTTAATCACATTTGGCACCAAGTCTATTGCTTAATTTTTTCAATTTACTAAGTTATCAAATATTCTATGTCAAGGGTGTGAATTAGTAGAGAAGTATTCAGTCAGTTTATTTTCCTCTATACATACTGAGAGGTCTGATCATGTAAAGATAAGACATTTTTTTTTTCAAATTTTCTTGAATACCATGCAAAATATAGAGAACATAATCCCATGTTTCCACAAGAAACCCTAATTCTTGTAGCAGCATAGGAACAACATTTCCCTTGCTATTATAACATCTACAAAACCTCACAAAATTTTTACCCTATATACATAGAAAAATTGGGTCCCCTTGCTTTTGAAAGTTTTCACAGTTATCCCTATTCTATTACATAAAGAAACTCTTTAAATCATTATCAAATACAATCCATGAATAAGTCATTGTTGTGACAGGAAGTTTTTTCTATTCAATCATGTGTATTATCCGATGATACTTCATCTTTCATTCCTAGAATTATATAAAAATTATAACTCATATTCATATTTGAACATGAATTTCAATGCAAATGAAATGCCCTCAACCTCCATCCAGGCAACACTATGTAACCACAATTCAAATTTTGTCGAATAATTTACCAATAATTTCGCGGAAACATTGGATGTATTATTTTGTTATAAAACCCTATAATGTATTCTTCTGTTATCAAACCCTAGCTCATGGCTAGAGCCCACCTACAATTATAAGTAAAATCCTTTTTCAATTTATGTTATTTGGGTTTCAACCCTAGTAAAAAATTAATAAGCAACATATAGTTGTAATCCACAATGAAAGTATCAATTAATGGTTATAGATAATGGGTTACAAAGCACTATTCCCGTATGTCAACACTATATACCATTCCTGCATATAATTTAGACATACAACAAATATCTTTATCTATTATTCTTGTATTTATGGTTTCCATCCTTCTTGCTACCTTATTTAAATTCATATAACAATCAACCTTATCCAAACTTTCTCCAATTAAAAATTTCTAACACCTATCATAACACTTGGTATGCCTGTCGACATACCCGCAATTTCTATATATAAATTATCATAAGTGAACACTTGTTATACTCATCATCACACCTTTGATGACTTGTCATGAAAACTTGCCATAATTTGGTATTCATATGGCCATAGTACCTAGCAAGGGCCTGTGACAACCATGTTGTATACCTATTCATAACTATTAGAAAACTTGTCATATTTTGTATACAATACTTGTCACAAGGCTTGTTCAACCTGTGATAATCCTATCCCATCTTGTTGTAGAACTTCTATAACCTTCTATCATCCTATGATATACTAGTCATAAAACTTGTTATAAAACCTATTGTGATCATGTCACCCATCTATAACAAATATGTGCCAACTATCATTAATCTGCCACTAGGCTATGACTAATTTTCCTGTAATAACTAGATGTATTTTTCATAACCCTTGCCTATGAAACACTGTCACATAACCTACAATACACCTGTCATATATTTGTGATTAAATTTAGTACAACCTGTTATTGCCTTTTGATAAACCAGTCACAAAACTTGTTAGAGAACTTGCTACTATATGTGACTAATCTATCTGTTACAATTGATAAGAAACCTATTGCCAACTTGCGACCAATATACTTGTATAATTATTTAATTTGTCTATTATTCACCTATGACCAATTTAGTGCAACTTGCTTCCAACCTGGTATAAATTGTTATAAATATGTCATCATCCTAACATATGCCTATTATAAAACCCATGGTAACCTTGTCACCCATCAGTTACAAATCTTTCATAATCTTGTAAATATACTTGTCATTTATCTATGCCAGGCATGTTATAAATTATTACACGTGGTATAAACTCGATTAAGGTTCCTTTATGCCATTCCTATTACAAATATGTTATGTTTTGTCACAATCTTATATAAGAAACAATTTTATAGCCATGCATGTTGCCTCTCTAATGCGTACCCTATGAGAGTACATAGGCACACAAATTTCCTCATCACCTTGACCTTCCATTTACCTTGAGCACTTATAGCATTTTGAGTGCTATTTTTACCCAAAATCAAATCCTGAACTTATGACAGCTAATTACAAACTAAACACGCCCATGAAATCAATAATCTATTTGTAGATATTCTATCTCTAAGAAATACAATTCATAATCCATGTATTGATAACACCAAAAAGAGTAAGATAAGTACATGGTAAGATCAATACATATTAGATTATTCCTCATATTTGATATTTCATAAATATTTAAGCATGTGTCCATATAACACATCCACATATGCAAATAGATATACATGATAATAATGTTTTATAATTCATTAGCGAGATAGGGTTTAGAAAAATTGTCCTTCTCCTTTTTCCTAAGGATCATAGAATTCAATCAACATTGTTGTCTTGTTCCATGGTTTTCTTATTATTCATACTCCTTTACCAACCACATGTATCTTGCATTTATATTGTCATCATTGTTGTACCTACATCTATTATCAAGTTATCTTAGCTATCTATTCATCTTAATTCTTTACCATACAAACCTTGTCACCTTGACCTGACATATAGAACCACTTATTATTAGATACCACTTAAGTAGTTATCATAATCTTAATATAATGGCTTCATCACGACACTTTACTTTATTTTATTCACTTTCGATTCTACACTATCCATTGTACCCATTTCAAACCTATGCTTTGGTGATCATGGTCTTGTCAAAAGCTCATCTTGAGCGTATTGTGGGGCTTGTGGCTTCCCTAGAAGATTCTCTTTAAAATTACCGCCCAGATTCAAATTCTAGGATCACCAACATATTATATCAGTCAATGGATTTCTATTGACTTCTCACTCATCAAATTCTGCTACTTGGGTTAAAATTTATGTCCTTCAAAAGTTTAACTTGTTAACCATGATTTTCATTCCTTATGTTTCGTATAATTTTCAATACAGTGTTTGCAAGAATTTTTAGCCTTAGCCCAAAATTTTGGGTTATCATTGTAATTTGTTTGGGATTATCTTTATTTGGAATACGTATAAGCTTCTGAGTTCTAGGTACAAAGATATGTTCATGCAAGTTTTACTCTCTTTCTACCTCTAGTAGAAACTTTACTCTTGGTTTAACTTAGATCTCCACATTTCTTCATTAAAAATAAATTATTATATTGTCTACCTCTTCATGTGGTCAATATGCAAATCATCAATTTGAAAACAGACATGATGATGATGTTGTTATTATTATTATTCCCTGAGCCAAACCAAAATTAAAAGAATGACACACACATGCCCAGGGTCCATGCATTTCGGCCACATCTAACCAAAATGTAAAATGATGTTATATATATACTTCCCCTTTTGGGGTCCACCTACCTAGTGTGTGCATGTTCTCCACCAACAAGCTTTCCACCCTTCCTCGAGGTCCAAGTATTACATAATACAACATACCAAAAGTTTAATTAAAACTATAATCTATATAATGATCGACCCCATATAACCTTTGTGGGCCCACCCCATTGAATCTACGACAACGATTATGGTGGAATATTCCAACGAAGAGAAATAAGTCCACATACCCTATGCATATACCAACCCAGGTTATAAAGACTGCATATATGTACACGTCGACAGATCAACGAACTTCCCAAATAAAAAAGGGAAAAAATATAAATATTTAGAAATGACATGATTTGATTTAAAGGAAATATTGAAAAAACAAATTAAAAAACAATAATACAAACTTTTTTATCAAGGCATTTGATGTAAGGGGAATTAGTTTTAATTGAATATTTGATTTACATTTATTAACTTATTTATTGTTTAAAATTAGATTTTTTTGAAAATATTTGTTACTAGTAAATTTCATTATTACATGTTCTGGTTTTTTCCCTTTTTATTTTTTTTAATTGTTTTATATGTTTTTTTAAGTTGCCATGAAATCATTTTTATTTAATTATTAATCCAAATTATTTCAATAAATTTATAAGCAATCATTCTCTTATAAAAACTTTAGTTATTAATATGAATTATTAATATATCATTTAAAAAACAAAAACTAGGAAAAAAATTAATAACAACTATTTGCAATTTATTTATTTAAATTATGTTATAGGTTAAACTTAACTATATTATATATTAAGATATTATATATTTAAATCTACGATCAACATAAATTCAAATATACATATAATCTAGTTGTTCCTATTTCTAAAATTTTAAATTTTCCTTGTTTTATATATGTCGTAAAATTTTAGATTTTTTAATAATTTTGTTTACATTCTCAGAAACAATAACTAATTATTCATCAGTTTTATATACTCTCACCTTTAATATTTATATTGAATTCTTTCTTTTTGTTTTCTATATTATATTTTATGGTTTAATAATTTTTTAATACAGTTAATAATTATGTTAAAATAAGGTTGTAATTTTGTTTTATATATTTTTCTTTTCTTTTAATTTATTAAAAGATTTATTATTTTTATATAAAATAGTTATTATTATGTTTATGAGAAAAAATTTCGGCGTAAATCATATGATCTTACATTTGTCGACGAACTAATTAGTGTGGTTCATCGTCAGGACAAGTTGAAGAATAAGATCTAGGTTGCATGTTAAATAGTTAGACCAGGACCTCGAATGGCTATATTTGACCAGCAACAGCTCAATTGACCAACTAATGGCTAATCTTGACTTGGAAACGGCAACAACTCAATTGATCAACTAACGGCTAATCTTGACTTGGAAACGGCTAGCAGGACAGGACCAAGGGAAAGGAGAGCAATTTAATTAAAAATTAAAATAAGTTAAAGTTAAATTAACTATTTCAAATTTGTTTTAATTTTAGAGTTTAATAAAAAGAAAATCCTATTGTTAGGATTGTTATAAATAAATTTAAGTTTAATATAATAAGAATTTATAATTTTATTTTATTTAATTGTTTATTTATTTATTAATTTGTTAAAAATAAAAAATAAATAAATAGAATAAATAGAATAAAATAAAATTCTATTGTTAGAATTGTTATTTTTAAAGTTTAATATAATGAGAATTTATATTAAAAAAAAAATTATAATTTTTTTTTTATAAAAAATAATAATAATAATAATAATAATTCTACTCTTAGAATAGTTATTTTAGAGTTTAATATAAGAATTTACATTTTAATTTTATTTAATTGTTTAAAAAAAATATTTGAATATATATAAACAAAGAACTATGGTAAAAGAGATAAGGTTAAAGGATAACAAGGGGAACCTAACAAATAAGAAACCAAAAACAAGCAATAAAAAACGGGAGGGGAGGAAGGGAAGAACACGACTAGGAAGCCAGGGCTGGGACCCAGCAGCTACTGATCTTCCAGTCGTCCTCTCTATTAAGATTGCTCGGCCTTTTTTCAATTTCAAGGGCTTCCCTAAATTTTTGGTGATGGAACTGCGAAACCCTAGCAATAACACTGGCCTCCTCGATACAAACATGATGTTTGGTTTTCTCCGCATGCTCTGCAAGTGCGGAAGACTTGGTTCTCCTATGTTTAAGGTCAGTTGCATGCTCACTAATCCTCTGATTAATAGAGCGCCCAGTTTCACCAATATAGGGGGTCCCACAGGAGCAAGGAATAATATAGACCCCCTTCATGTCCTTGGGGTCGATAGGATCCTTCACTGCTCGGAAAATGTATTATTAATTTTTATTTTTATTTTATAAATTTAAGAGTTTTTTTTATTAAAAAATGTGATTATCTCGTGTTTATTATTTTTTAAAATTTTAATGTTTATTTATTTTTATTATTAGATGTTTTTTTTATGATTTATGAAGTTTACTGGGTATTTTTGGAATTATAAATTTAAGATGTTTATTTTAGATGTTTTTATTGTTTTTTTAAAGTGTATTTTTGGTTTAGGGCTATAAGAAGCTTAGGGTCTTTATCGTAGATTCTTGGGGTGCATTCCATTTGTTATTTTCTTTGTTCTTTATCTATTTTTAAATATTCCTTGTTTATGGCCTTTGCTTCTTTTAGGTAGTTTTTCTTAAACATTTCATCTATTTTATATTTATTTTTTAATTTATGAATTATTTTGTGCTTCTGTTTTAATGACTATAATAGCAATGTTGTCATTGCCACAATTTCTTGTTTTTCTTGTTAATGTTGTCCTCCTATTATTCACATGATCTTGTTCATGTTTCTTAATGTGTATATATTCTTATATGCAATTATATATGGGCTAACCTAAGTTTGCTCTCATGTGGAAACAATCTTAAATAAGTTATATAGATTTACATCTATCTTAATTTACTTCTTCAAATTCATCATTTTAGTATGAAATTAAGCTACAATAAGGCGTTGCCCATGTTGTAGGCCTCACTTTACCACTATAACTAATGTCTCCCTTCAGGGAATCACCACCTTCTATTATAGGTAGCTCTAGGGATGGAGGGAGTGGCATTAATGAAGGTTGAGGTTGATAGAAGGAATTGATTATGTAGGATTGAGTGTCATGGCCACAATAACTAGCCACCATTTTAGACTTATTATTGGAGTTAACAACATTTACTACTTGATTGGCATAGAGGGCCTTGGCTTAATTGACATAATGTGGAAGGTGTAGTTTTTGTCAAAGTTGACTCTAAGCTTAACACCAATTTGTCTATTATATCAACTTGTTGAATACTTGCTTTCATTGTCAAATTCCTTGCCATAATATTAGGCATTTCCCTCCATTTACTAATGTTGACTCCTTTGATATACTCCTCTTGCCCCACACTCCCTTCACACACCTGCTCTCTCCCTGTTCCCCATCCCCCTCCCACCCCAACCCTCCAACCCCAACTTTATGGACCCAAAAGACTTTAACCTTTAGAAAATATGGTGAATCAAATCAAGTTGTTAAGAAAGGAAAAATTCCATGGCTCCCCAATGACTAAGCTAAGGATGCAACTAATGCAGGGCTAGCAACCTCCAAGCTAGACATTTTAATTATGTGCAAAACGCACAATGATTTTCTTGGGTTGTTAAGTTTTATGGTCCTAGTAATTGAAGTACCTAATGACTGTATTTGAGGCTTCATGGGCTACATAATCTGGATTCAAAAGAAGAATAAAAAAGACCAAAGACAATTACCATGGACCAATGGGTTTTGCAAGTGCTAGAGAAGAAAAACATTTTTTCATGTAACTCCTGCTAGTTGCTTAATGGTAAGGATGTGGAGGAAATGGAAGTTTCCATAGAAGGTTACCCTTGAAACTTTCATATTTGAGTGTAAAGGTCCTATAGGGCCACTCAAGAAGATCATGGTGAGAATAATTTGCACATTGAGTTTATATTTAAACATCCTTGTCTATAAGAGGTAAAGGTTATTAGTGTTACCTTAAGATCAACCTTGAATCGTATATGGTCTGACACAATAAATTTTCAAACCTTGCATGAATAAATTCAAAGTTGGTAGTCACTCTTATCTCACCCATCTTCAGAGTATGTGTAATTTATCAAGGTACCAAACCATTTAACAAAGTGGTGTGGGCCTCCTTAAATATGAAGAAAGGTTCCTTCCCTTGCAAATATTTTCTCCACCATTGTGGTGAAGGGATGTGCCTCAAACTAGAATTCATTAGTTGAACACTTGTTAAAGGTCAATTGGATTATCTATAGGGACTTTAACAATGTGGAATCCCAAGTTGACAAAATTAGGTCTAGCATTATTCACTTGTTATCATGAGAGTATAATCCTTCCTAAATGTCCATAAATGTTAGGCTTAATCTAGATGTGACCTTAACCCATTTTGTCTGAAACTTTCTAGTGGTGCCCATATATTATTTAGAGGCCAAAGATTATGAGCCCTAACAGATTAATTTTGATTATATAGCCCTTCATTTCATTTATTAACCATGGCTAAGGTCCTCAAACCTATGACAGGTACATAAAAGCTTCTAATGACGAACACATCCAAAAAGAGGTCAGTAATTTGGGTTTGTGTGGTAGTTTGAGGATTAGATGAAGGACCAATACCCTAGAAACTTCATTTTTTTTCAAACACCAAAGATCCATCTATCATGTGGAAAACACCATACTAGTTTTCATGTCCCAATTAAGAACAAAGATAATTCCTAGAGACATTTTGTGGTGGTTTGAAAAAATGGTCGTCCCATAAAATTACTTTAGAGATGAAGGACCTTATTTCCCCCATCCCCAATCATGGTTAAGGCCCTAAGATCAATCCTTTATAAACAAAAAATTTCTAATGGCATCCCCTTCCTATCCATGTGCAAAAGGTCCCTTTTACAGGGCTTGTGTTGTAGTTCAAGACTTTTATCATAGCCTATTAGTGTCTAATTTCATACATTTCTCCCCTAACCATAGTTAATGGCTCAAGTCCCTTGATCCTTTAAGGCTTCGTCAAGGACCCAACATATCTATTTTCCTCCCTTGACCTTGACCAATGCCTTAAGACAACCATTCTAGCATGCATGACTTCATAATGGTACTCATATTCCACTTTGAGGCCAAGACCACCTCTAAACAATATTATTATGGTTTGAGGTTATGATCATTGCTAATGAGACTTAAAGATCCATTTATGGTATAAGGCCCTTGTCTTCCTTAATTTTGGTTAAGGCCCCCATACCCATGTCCCTATTGTGCAAAAAATTCTAATCATGCCCATATCCATCTTGTATGAAAAAGATACATTTTAAAGTATCTATTGTGGACATGACCTATTAACTCAAGAAACTCAAGTTATGTCCTAATTGCCAAAATTTCTTCTTCGACCATGCTCTTAGATTCATACCTAGCTCATAAAACCTCATATTGGTGCACATACCTCAACAACTCCAAAATTTTGGTCATGTACTCTTCATCTGTCATAGAACCCACCTTAACCTCATAGAAATCCTTCGCCTTTCCATCGTAGTAACTCTTAGATAAGTACTTCTTTCTTAAGAGTCTTTTAAACTCTTGCCAACTCAACTGCTATGTCTTGTTACCTATAACACGCTTCACATCTTCCCACCAGATACCCACTTTTCCCTTGAGATAGAAAATAGCTATCCTGGCTTTCATATTCTTTGAATAATCATGCAGCTCAAAGAACTTCTTCATTCCAAGCAACCATGTTTCTACATCTGTTGGTTTCTTCAGATCTCCATCAAATGTAAGAGGATTTTTTTTCTTGAACTCATATGGAAACTACTACTTCTCACTCCTCTTGTAAGGATGATAGCAGTGATGACCATGATGTCTATTTGAACCAAAACTAGAATAGAACCCATAAACACTACCTCTCATATCCGGTGTATCCATCCATCTGCCACCTTTGACTATGTCATCCCTCTCTAACTTGTGTCCTTCATGAGACCTGCTACCATATGCCCCATTATTTCTCTCCTCGTATCCATAATTGACGTGTGGTTGTCCCTGTCTCTATGAATATGATAAGTTTTGAAGGATAACTGCATTAACCTCTATTTTCTTTTCCTAAGCTCTGGCAAGCCTTTCTTGTGACTGAATAATCCTAGGATTATCTTCCTTGCAACCTATGATTTCTACCTTCATCCTTCTTAGTTTATTTGATATATCAAGAGAGTACTTATCTCCTCGCTGCTCAGTTGATCTATTAGGAGAGTCATGCGAACTATAATCCACCATTTTTCTTGTTATCTATGATATCATGTCATGTTAGATAAACCAAATATAAACATAATCAAAATCATACCTTAGTGCGAAGTTCAGGGGAGGCTTTTTCGTCTACAAAATCAATACATATTAGCACTATATATATATTATCACACACCAACGTCATAACATTCCAACATCATCATGATGACACAAGATTGCAACAATGACCATCACAATGCATGCATAGCAAACATATCGACAACTAACATGCATGCATAATAATCACATCTACCCTAAGGTCCATTGCTACAACTTTGCTTTGATACCATCCTGTAAGCACCCCTCCCACATTTACCCAAACTCACTAGCTTGCCGGAGTAAACATGAGACAAGTGTCACTATGGCATCAACCGACCTCCAATGTTCCAGTTAAGGAAGTGAGGCCTACAAATTGACATCCTAAAGGGACTACAGATCACTCAGGAATTGGACAACCATTTTAGGTGATCAATATCTAAGCGGGAACCCTTTTTCACTGACCTAACATCCCAACCGCACGCATAACACGGAAAGGGTGTGGTTATAGGCCTCCAACTGCACACATAGGCATGCTTCCATGATGTTATGGCTTAAATCCATTAGTTCAATTCCATTGGTCCCGAGATCTAATTCAATTTTCCAGGCTAGCCTCTAGACCACTTCCCATAACTTCCTGTGACTTTCCAAAATCATATTTTACATAATGACAATGCTAAACATTCAAACTTGAAAATAGAACTTGACCTAGATTTCCTACAACACACTATCCATTTCTTCAAACATATGGAAAACATGTAAGTTATAGGTCATAATGTATATCTTATCATAAATTGATCGTTTTCATATGAGAATCACCAAGAGGGCTCTAAGCCCTCTATAGCTAGTTGCAATAGCACTTGCTAGTCCATGCATTCATCAATCATTCAACAACTTATCCAAACATGTCAAGAGCCATATATAGAATACATCATATAACTAGCAAATAACCATCATAGAAATCATGAAAAATCAGCCATAACATCACCATCATCATCAATACAAATGCTCATAGCTCACAATAGGAAAATATCTCATATTTACATATGAAAATGCCAACAAAGTTAGGGACTTCCACGTACCACCCGACCATAGATTGGGCTGAACCAAATCTCTCTTTCAGCCAATCACCTCCATGCCATATTCCAAGAATGAATGTGGGATCTAATGGAATAGACTAGAACAAAACCAAACTAGGGTTTCCAAAGGCCTAACCATCTCAACCCTCAACCATAGTGATTCCACCTCTTTGATCCGAAAATCACTAACATCGATGAGATTGGTCTCTACCCAAGCTATCTAAGGCTCCAAGAACTAGTAACTCAACCCACAAACTTCAAGGGCTCCAAAGTGTTTGTTCCAACTGCTGCTCCAGGGATAAGTAACTCAACCCACCAAGGGCTCCAGAGCATTTGTCCCAGCCTACGGCTTTAGGATCCAGTAACTCAACCCAAGTTGTTCTAAGGCTTCTAGAGCATTTGTTCCAACCCACATCTATAAGGAACCTAGGCACCAATAAAAGAAACAAGTGTAAGAAACCCACAACACCATGGCTATCTATGAAATGGCAAGGCAAGGCTAAAACCCACTATCAATCTAGGAAAATCTCCATGCCAATGAAAATGCATAACCAAATACTCACATGCATATACCATGCATCCAGAAATCAAAAAGGAAATCACACATGCAACCTGTTACCTGTAGAGACATCCAACTGTAGTTATTCATCCCATTATTTCCTTGTGCTTCCCTACTTTACTTTGCATTATTTCTACCAATTCTAAGTGAATTCACAAGTTCTCCAAGAATGCTCCAATATTTCTCTAAGTGTGCAAGAGTATGATAGAATGAGAGAATGAACGAGAACTCAAATCAAAATTGTCAAAAGCTAAACCAAAAAAGGTTGTGAACTGTTTCTCTAAAGACTTTTTATCATTTATGCCTTTATTTTTTTCATTTTCCTTCATTTTCCTCTAGTTTCCTTTGCATGCAAATCTGTCTCTTCACCTTCACTTTCTCTTATTTTTCTTTATTTTCATAAATAAATGTAAATTATTGCCTCTTTTCCTTTGCCAATTCCTTTTCCAATTTCCATAGCCATTAATTAATCTCAAGTGATGCCCACTATAGTGTTTTTACCACCATTCACCTTGGAATACATGTCCTATGACCTTGGTATTATTTTATTTACATGGAAAATCAACCATGGGTTGTTACAAACATGATGACTTCATGAAGCAACACTTGAAGGGCAAAGGATAAGAAATTCCCAATAGTATAACATTATGAAAAATGGAATTTAACTTTTCTTTTTAACATAATAAGTAATTAACTTCAAAAATAAGCATTTTGACATTTTGGAAAGACAAAAGAGTGAATATTTTGGAAAGACAAAAGCATGTAATCACTCTTGTTTTCATAATGACCCTTTTTACGAATGGCTAAAAGAGAAGAAAATAGGACTTTGAAAAGCATGTTGATATAGATCCTCAATTTTGTTGGGCTTAAGTGATATAGAAGATTGCAACGAATTTATTAGCCTACTAGTAGCTTGTTATCCCTTATTTTTAGAGACAAAAGCATGCAGTCACTCTTCTTTTCACAATGACCCTTTTTTCGAATGGCTAGAAGAACCTAAAATAAATGACTTTGAAAAGCATGTTGATATGGCTCCTAAATCACGTTGGGATTTATCCATATAGGGGATATTAGCCAAGTTGTTCACTTATTAGTATATTATTAACAAGTTAGCTTAGCCTTTATCAAGATAGTTAGCATAGTTGTTGATTCTATCAACTATGATCAAACCATATTATTTATCTTATAACTATAGTTGATCTAAAGATAAAATACGTTCTTTTATTGAGACAAAACTTCAAATAATTTTTTGGGCTCTTGGCATCTCTTTCCTGTATCTATTACTAACATCACATGTTTCACTCTTAACATACATATCCCTCACTAGATCAAATTTACATCAACAAAGCCTAGTTCATGTACCACATGATCTTGTGTGCTCCTAACTCTCCATAATACATCTCCAAAGCTTTAGCCTTACTTACAATTTCCTTTTTGCAAATCTGCTCAAGTATTTCCTCATAGAACACTAGCTTTGCAATGCCATACAACACTATGCATCTCCTTTTAGCACATTATTCGACATTCTCCCAACTCTAATGATCACATATTTAGTGAATATTTGTGTGTTAGTTTAAATATTTTAACACCTTGTTGGAGATGCGATATGCTTTCATTTGACAATGGTTCAAAGGATGGTGCTAGAGTTGGTGTGTTACGTCCCTATACTACTAGTGTAACCCCTTATTGTTATTAGTACAACCCCCTTATTATATTGTTGTGCCCGTGTAGTCCCAATATTGTTATTATTGTTCCCCATAGAAGCCCACTATTGTTATTATTGTGCCCTTACATTATTATTATTATGTCGGCTCTGATTATATTATGACCCCTTAGACTCCTATATATAGAAAGGAGGTCTTGTTATTTGTATCATCCAAGAATTGTTCATTTGTGCAAAGTAAAGGAGGTTGCTCCCTCTAAGAGGCTGAATTCTAAGGTGTTTATCTCTATTTTCTATATTTTTGTGAGCTAGTTTCATAACATTTGGTATCAGAGCTTTGGATTCTAGGGTTTCGCTGCTCCAAACAGGTCATCATTGAATTTTCACTATAACTATTTTTCTGCGACATTTCAAAAGCTAAAAAAAAAACCCATTTGAGAAGACATCTCACTGAGTGCAGGTCCGAATTACAGATCTTGTCTTGCTATATTTTTGGAGATATGAGCTGAGGAAGTTAGTGTTTTTAAAAGATTCGGAATTCCATCTCAAATAGGTCATCATTTCAATTTCACTATAATTGTGTGTCTACACAGTTTCAGACTCTGAAATTAAAACCCATTTGAACCGAAAACTTGGTGAAGCTCGGGCCCAAATTTCATATCTTGTTTTGCTATATTTTCATAGATAGAGTCCAAGAAATTTAGGGTTTCTGCAGGCTCCTGAATTACATCCCAAATAGGTGACCTTGGGAAAATCATCATAACTTTCTCTTTGAGTATCAGATTGAGATTTTGTCAGAAGTTACAGAAAGCAGACATAATGTAGTCTTCTGTATATCGGTTTCAGGTCCTAAGGTTGAAATAGTGACACATGTCACTTTGTACAAGTTCCCTCTACTGAACTAGTCTATAATCAGGTCATCGTGGGAGATTTGACATAACTCTTCCTTGAAGAATCCAATCTTGATCAGATTTGCGGGGTTAGAAAGATGACTTGGAGGCATATTACAGGACAAAATTTCGGAATGTGGTGATATGAAATTATAGAGTTATAGCTGTTTCAAGATCGAGCTCCTAAATTCATGAAAAGGTGATATGAGGATGTTTGATGGCAAGGATCCGGTAAATTGGATACTATAGATGGAGCAATATTTTGATCTACATGAGGTGAAATTGTTACAAAAGGTACGTATTGAACCTTGATATTTAGAACTGGATAAATTTTAATGGTATAAAGGGCTTTATTCTCATAAACCACTTGTTACGTGGTCAATTTTCATGGAGAAAATGATAGCACATTATGAGGATACAAAGAGCAATACCTTATTTAGCCAATTGATAAATCTCAAACAAAAGTAGTCAATGGCAGAGCATATTGAGGACTTTCAAAAGTTTAATATAAGGGAAAATGATATTCCAGAGAAGAAGAGGATTGATATCTCCATAGGGACTTTAAAGGATGACATTCAACATGAGGTTCGTCTTTGGGAACTTGATCCATTGGAGAAGGCATTCAGGCAAGGAAAATTTTAAGGATGGAAAATTTTCTTGAAGTTTAAAAACATTGGCGAATCTCACTAATCCCTAATATGCAAATTATAAAATGTTTATTGATATATTTGTAAAATTATTCAAATTTATAATGATTTTATATATATTATATATATAATGTTGGCGATTGTTTAGGTAAAATAATTTTATATTCTAAAATTTGGGCGAATCATCTTTTATAAAAATTGGAAATTGGCAAATCTTTTTTGTGGAAAATCATGGAAAATTAGCCCACTGGGCGAATATTAGCCCCTAAAAGTTTCCATGCATTCAGGTTGGAAGGAAAAGTGGAAAGCAAAATTATAGAAACAAGGATGTCTACCCCTCACAACTATAAAGATGGAAGTGTTGTTTCTTCTAGCCTTCCACAACCTACAAGGTGGATACCACAACAATTGGAAGAAAAAAAAGCAAAAGGGCTTTGTTACAATTGTGATAACAAATACACTAAAGGCCATAAGTGTGCTGAGAAGAAATTATTTTACATAGATTATGAAGAGGAGGAAGAAAAGGATCAAGAAACATCAAAAGAAGAGGATATACACCAGGAACCAACCCTAGAAAAAGAAGAAATGAATCTGACCATATCTTGTAACGCATTTGCAAGAATTACCACTCCTCAAACTCTCAAGATAGAAGGACATATCAAGAAGAAAAAGGTTCAAGAAGTGAAAGATAACATCGATAAAGAAGAAATGAATCCGACCATATCTTGTAATGCATTGGTCGGAATCACCACTCCTCAAATTATCAATATAGAAGGACATATCAAGAAGAAAAATGTTCAAGAAGTAAAAGATCACATCGAGCATCAAGAAATGAATCTGACCATATCTTGTAATGCATTGGAAGAAATTACCACTCTTCAAACTCTCAAGATAGAAGAACATATCAAGAAGAAAAAGATTCAAGCAGTGAAAGATCACATCGAGCATCAACAACAAGTTCTCCAACTTTGAAAGGATAACCCCACTTTGGTGTAGAATCTAATGAAACAACATGCAGATCAACATCACATTGAAAGAAGTTTTGATGTAGGCGATTGGGTATTTTTACAAATACATCTCAAGCAAGCTATTTATGAGAACGAAATGTTGGAAATACTACATGCACTTAAGAAATGGCGACCATACCTAATGGGAAGACACTTCAAGGTAAAAATGGATATACATTTAATAACAAATATTATCTTTAGAAAACAAAAGAAATGGGTCACAAATATGTTGGGTTATGACTTTGAAATCATCTACAAAAAAGGGAAGCAAAATGTTGTTGCGGATGCACTCTCAAGAAAGGATGAGGATGTGGAAGCATTGTTTTGTGCTATTTCTATTATCCAACCAAATTGGATAAACGGAGAAAGGGATGAATGGAAGGACGAATAAGTGAGGCTACTCATTCAAAATTTGCAAAAGATCCCAGTTCAAACAATATTGCTAGAACTTGACGAGGAAGGAAAAATCATATTGGAACCTGGAGCAGTCACAGAAACAAGAACTCGACAACTATGAAATCGATCAATTTCAGAGTATCTCATCAAGTGGAAGAACTTACCCAATTAAGATTCCACATGAGAGGACAAGAATTTTATACAGAAGCATCCAGAACTACTCAAGCATTGAGGACAACACTTTTTGAAGGAGAGGGGCATGTTAGGTCCCTATACTACTAGTGTAACCCCTTATTGTTATTAGTACAACCCCCTTATTATATCGTTGTGCCCATGTAGTCCCCATATTGTTATTATTGTGCCCCATAGAAGCCCATTATTGTTATTATTGTGCCCTTACATTATTATAATGTCGGATCTGATTATATTATGACCCCTTAGACTCCTATATATAGAAAGGAGGTCTTGTCATTTGTATCATCCAAGAATTGTTCATTTGTGTAATGTAAAGGAGGTTTCCCCCTAGAAGAGGTTGAATTCTAAGGCGTTTATCTCTCTTTTCTATCTTTTTGTGAGCTAGTTTCATAACATGGTGTGTTGGAATTTTGGGCATCAAGAGAATAAGGAAAGGGCACTAGGGATTTCCTTGAAGTAGACAATCCTGATAAGAATTTGACGCAGTATGCTAGGTTGCATACAACATGACAAGGGTTGTCATGTATCAATGATGTGGTAGTATACCATGGTGACACATAGCCAAGGGATGTCACATGTATACGACATGGAAGTGGTATGAAGATCATGTGGCATTAAGAAGTCAATCTTTAAGTGGGCATAACTTTGTGTCAAGAGCTCAATTTTAGATAAAATTTATATCATTGGAAATCTTTTGACAACCAAAAGGAAATGCTAATGATGGATATGAGTTTTGAGGAATGTGGAGAAGAGTAAAATTATTATAACCCCATCTCCATAATTTAACATTGGAGGTCAGGTTTGGATACCCTACATCCTTAATCAGGGTTTAAGGGATGGGTATGTTACAACTAATTCTAGAAGTCTACATAAGAATAAGAGATAAAGAGAAATGAGAGTTGTTAGGGATGCATATATATTTATAGATTCATGGAGATATTATGGAGATAGTTATGCATTTAGTTGAGCTAATCATCTAATTATGTTATTGCTTTAATGGTCACCTATTATTATATAAAGGGACTTAATTGTATGATAAAAACACATGGGAATAGTTTATTAATATAATTTACCCTTTTAGGGATTTTGGAGCATATGTTCTCTGGTGTCCCTTGCTTTTGTTAATGTAGTTTGCATATAGGCATGCGTTTAATTTATCATTGTGCACTGTAATTCATTAAATATATGGAAAATTGTTAAAATGGTTTTGAGTTGTATCTTGTTATCAGATAGAAGGAGGATATGTTGGGATTCAATTGAGCTTGAATTCCCTTTGGGAAAATGTAAACCCATAGTTAGCTCCCACTCTCAAACCCCCTCATAATATTTGTGTAACACCTTCCTCCCACATCTACCTAAGCAATCGTCCAATCGGGGTAAACATGCGACAAGAGGCCACTATGATATGATTTGACATCCTAATTCACATTCAGGAAGTGGAACCAATGGAAACACACCATACAGACATTCAACACCGACATTAGGATCCTCAGGAACCAATCCAACACCTCAAGAATCTTATCCCTGGGTCCCACTAAACCTTTGGACAACTTGACCTCTAGATGCTCTCATGCTATGGGCATGCCGGCATCCAAGGACCTCTGGACGCTCTCACAGGCCCACCTTCCAGTGTCTAGGGACTCTTTTTACTAGATCTTTGCTAGCATCCTTGGGAATTAAGCCACATTTTTAGTCCCATAGCCTAGGTCACTGCCCAAATTTTCATGATACCTTCAGAACACTAATTTAACAAGGAAATGATAGTGCAAAAGAAATCACTTGAATAAGGCCTTGATTGGACCCCTACTACCCATGACAAGAATTTCGTCAAACATATCATGAATATGTAATCTATAGGTGTAAATAACAGATCTGAGCATAGGGGTCTCATACTTAGCTAAGAATCGCTAAGAAACATTGATGCCTTAACACATCAACTACAATTTCATCCATTAGGTCATAGATACATTGATCATTCATTTACAAGCAAAAACATGATGAGAGCTATACATAACTTCTGTCATAAAACACATAAATACCAAGCATAATAGTAGCATAAATACTCATGGAATCACAACCATATAAACCACATATAATCCAATATAATACTCATAGAAATAGAAGTAGAAATAACCTCATATTGATGATGCAAAATCCAAACCCGAAATGGGACTTCCATGTTCCACCTGACTGTAGAATGGCTGAGCCAAATCTCTCTTCATCTATTCACCCCCGTGCCATATTCCAAGCATGAATGTGGGATCTCATCGAACACATCAATCAAAAATCATCCAAGGCTTCAAGGGGCCATTCACCTCAACCTATCAAACAATGATTCCACCTCACGGTCTGTTAATTTTAGGTATGTTCTATGCTTAGAGAAATTTATTTCAATTTTCACAGTTAGCTCCATATCTTTTCCATATTGGCAATCACACCAGCATTAAAGTAAGCTATAGATAGAACATAAACATAAATTACAGAAGACAAGCCAAGACAAGAGGACACAAGATTTGGCGCTAGCTAGGGACAAACCCCAATATGGGGAAACCCTTGATCAATTCTTCTTATATGTTCTTCAATAGTTCAGCAGAGAGAGAGAGAGAGATAGTACGTTTACAACAGAAGTCAACACTTTGACTTATCTAGATAAGAGAATAGATCATTTCTAAGAAGATGATACATGAGATTAGTTGAAGACATGCTGTTTCAACTAATTCTCCAAGGTGACTCCTTCACCTGTCATTGTGCTGCATTTCGTCATCATGTTGCACCTCACCGCACTGCACCATGCTGCACCCATCATCACTATGCTGCATCTCATCATGCTTCATTAATCATGACTGTACCCATCACTGTACTGCATTATGTGCCATCATTGCACCATGTTTCCATCCTGACCTATGCGTTGGCTGCACCTTGCTTGCATGTTGTCCCTTGCTTACTTGTTGTCCCTAGAATGCTTGTTGTTGCATGCTAGTTGTCGCTTGCATGCTAGCTGTAACATTGCATGCTTGGTGTATTTGCTGCTAAGTACCATACAACTGTCCCAATGTTAGTTAGTAGTCGCTTGCATGCTGCTCGATGCTCCGGCTATTTCAGCAGTTCCCGGCAGTTCTAGCAGTTCTGGCTATTCTTGGCTGTTCCTGGCAGTACCGGTAGTTCCGGTTGTTCTCGGCAGTTCCGGCAGTCCCGACAGTTCCGAATTTTTTGACAGTTACGGCTTTTCCGGCAGTTCTGACATTTCCGACTTTTCCAGTTTTTCTGGTAGTTCCGGCTTTTCTGGTGTTTCCGGCAGTTCCGGCTTTTCTGACTTTTCTGGCTTTTCTGGCAGTTCCGACTTTTCCGGCATTTCCGGCATTTCTGGCTTTTCCGGATTTTCCGGCTTTTCCATATTTTCCAGCAATTCCGGCTTTTTTGGCTTTTCCGGCAGTTCTGGCTTTCTGCCCTCTGGATCAGGGCAACGTTATTCCTTAGAATCTCTCCTCCTACTAAAATTTTCCAGCTTTTCTGGCAGTTCTAGCTTTTTCGGCATTTTCGGTTTTTCCAGCAGTTCTGGCTTTTCCGGCAGTTTTGACTTTTTCGGCTTTTCCGGCTTTTCCGGCAGTTCTGGCTTTTTCGGCTTTTCCGACAGTTCCGAATTTTTTCCCTCTGGATCAGGGCAACATTATCCCTTAGGATCTCTCCTCCTACTAAAACCCAAAGACAAGTAGAGAGAGGAAGAGATTCCAAGTGTGTGTTGAAATGACTTGAAGGCCACCTCTATTTATACTAAAACGTTGAGCACATGTGGGGTTTATTTGGTCGCTGGCCGACCTTGACGAATTGTCTTATAACACAAATAAATTCATAAATCCATGAATACTTATTGGAATCGGATGATATTTAGATCAATCCTACACCTCTCGATGACAGGGATCCAAGAAAAATATCAGCTACCATAAATAAGATGACCCACATGGAGTTTGGCCCTAGTTGCCAATTTTAACACGGTCGGACATCACAAAACCATCATCAAATTGGTCTCTACCTAAGTCTTCCAGGGATCCAAAGCATTTGTTCCAACCAAGGATTCCAAGACTAGTAGCTCAACCCACGGGTGTCGTCGGGCTTCCAGAGTGTTTGTCCAACCAGGGCTTCCAAGTCTAGTAACTCAACCCACCAAGAGCTTCAAGAGCATTTGTCCAACCAAGGCTTCAAGGACTAGTAACTCAACCCAATCTGTTACAAGGCTTCCAAATCATTTGTCCAACCAAGTCTTCGAGGAACTAATAACGCAACCAAACTAAAGGAAACATGAGAACCAACAAAAAAAAAACAAGGAAATAAACCCACAATATCCATGGCTATCCAAGAAATAGAAAGGTTAGGCAATCCACCGTCAATCCTGGCAATCCTTGATGTCAGTGATAGATCATGACCAAAAATCCACATGCATATGCCATGCATGCCAAAACTAGTGAGGAAACATACGTGCAACTCGGTACTTGCAAACAAATCCCGTTGTAACTGTTGATCCCAATGCCTTCTCCACTTTTCGTCTCTTCCTTTTCCTTCTTGCTCCAAGAATCCAAGTATGCCACACCATCCAAGAGTTATCCAAGAAAACTCTAAGTCTCCAAGAGTATGAGAGAGATAGAGAGAGAGAGAATAATGAGAGAGCTCCAATACTGAACTAGCAAAAAGGTTACCAACTGATCCTCAGAAGCCTTTTTATGAATGAGGCCTTTATTTTCTTGATTTTCCATTATTTTCCTTCATTTTCCTCCTCACATGCAACCTTTAACCTTTCACCTCCTTTTTCTTCTAATTTCCATTATTTTCATAAATAATGTGCCAAAATGCCATTTTGCCTTTCCAAAACCTTAGTCATTGTATTTGCCAATTTCCTTAAACACTAAACAATCACAAGTGATCCCCATCACTAGGATTTTTCCCAACATTCAGCTTGGAATAAGTGTCCCATCAACCATGGTTATTAGTTTGCTTTTATTAAATTTTATTACATGGAATTTTCACTAGGGTTGTTACAATTTGATTCTAACCCCATATATTGGTGTCATGTATCCAAAGGGAGTAAGAGGAAGTAGGTTATGGATTTTCAAGAGAATAACTTGTCTATATTATGTTACAATGAATTCATTATATTAAATTATTTATATGATAGGTTGTTATGAAATGCTTACATGGACATTTGATATAAGTGTTTGATGGGTAGACATGATTGTGCACTCAAATCTTCATTAGAGGTGGTTGTGCTATAGTTACTAGTTAATAGATCATTATTCAACAAGTTAAATAATTAGCGCTCTCATTATGAAAAATGATGATGTCCAAGAAATTATTATCTATTCCATAGAGATATTTTAAGAAGTTATTTTCTAATCTTAACTCAGGAGATGGATAATTTTTAGTTTTGAATGGATTTGGATGATAGTATTATTTTGTAATTTATTTACAATCTTATACATATGAGATGTTAATGGGGCATTATGTTTACAATAGCTAAGGAAGCTAATTTGATTCTATATAATGTTATCGTCTCTTAGAGAATGCATAAAGGGATTTAAAATAAAGAGGGAGGACATAACAAAGGAGCTAGGGAGACTTAAGGGATGTATGTAGGATGCTAAAAGGATGGTGTAAGGATAGAAAAGGACATAAAAGGGATGATAAAGAGACCTGCACGATGAATGGGGACACAACTAGAATGTAAAAAGATGCAAAAAAAGATGTTAAAAGACATGAAGAATGCAAAAATCACACAAAAACATGCCATTAGATGAAAGGGATACATGATAAGATGTGTTAGAGATGAAACATATGAAATTAATGTAGAAAAATGATTTTTTATTTTATTTTATTACATCTCATTTTTTGTTTCCATTTGCATATATATATATATATAAAACAAGCAATTATCAAAAGAAGATGATGCAAATCAACTTATTATAATAATCATCATATAGAGCTAAAATATATAATCTAAAAAACTTGTAAATTAAAATTATTTATTATTATTATTATTATTATTATTATTCTATCTAGAGGAATCAATAACTAGGTTAGTTTGTACTCACATGACACGAGGTTGATTCCAACCACTACCACCGTAACCTCTAGGTGTCTACATATGCCCTATCTGTAGTCACATGTGGATCAAGGGGATTTGAACCTCAAACCTCCTCGCACATAACACTTCATTTTGATGGTCATCACTAATCCCTGGGAGCTAAACAATATTTTTATTATTAAAAATATGAATTTTAGGAAAGATGATTTGATTAAGCTTAAATGTATACACAATTTAATATTTCATGCTTTTATATGTGTGGTACCCTTGATATGGTGTGTAGGAAACCACTAAGGAATAAAAATTTCATCAAGGCCATATATAAACCTATATTTACACAAAAATGATAAGGATCATATCAAGTATAGGTACACATATTACTAGTTTGATGTATGTTCCAATATTTTATGCTAGATATATGTACTCATTATTCTAAAAGAATTGTATATCATTTTTTTTGTTTTCAAATTAAATTAGTTGAATTCAATCATTTATCATAACTAAAAAACAAATTACTAATTAATTAATTGTATACATATAATTATACATTAATGAATTATCATAATGTTGTTTCTGATATATCTATTCTAATTTCGAATTTCAATATGAATTCAAATATATATGTTTAATTTTAGATCTTATTTTGAAGTATGAAACAAAATTGAGATAAAAATGTTTAAAGGAAAAATTTGCCAGAAAATTCAAGGGATTTTTACTTACATTTATGAATAGAAATTTTAGTAAACCCATCAATATAGAATAACATGAGGTGAATATACCTTGATGATTACTTACATTTATGGATGGATTTTTTTAATAAATTCATCACTGTAGAATAACATGAAGTAAATGTACCTTACACAAAATGAATGGAACAAACAAAACTATATGGAATTAGGAAAATGCCCATCAACATAAGCCACCACTGATTGAACTAATCCTTTGTGATTAAAATGTTTAGAATCATTTAGCACAACAACTTTCACAACAATTAAATAAATTAACTCCTTATATTTAAAATGTTTAAAAACACCCTATCATATATGAAAATAAGATTCACTCTCAACTTTAAATTTATTAGATATCTTTAAAAACTTTATTTTATTTTTTTCCAATTAAAACTTAAACACCTTAAAACAAATTTAATTATTTTATAAACATTATATGTATTAAAATTTAGCTTTTTAAAAATTAATTTTAAAAGTAATTTAACTTTTTTTAAAATTAATAATTTGAATTTTTAAAAATACTTTAAAAAAATTTAATGTATTAACTTAAATTATTGCTAACATTGTGGTGATAGTTTATTCATATGTATAAGACATCATTAAAAAAATGTTAAATTTGATTTAATTAAGTATCTAATTTTGGAAAGTAATTTATGTTTAGTAACCTGCAATATCATGTTAAAAAATAATTTACTTATTTAAATAAGATATCCTTTAGATATCATTTTTTGGGATTCAACTGTGTTAAGTAAGTCATTCATCTATGCCATTTCCACGAGAGATCATTTTTTAGGATTCAATTGCATTAAGTAAGTCATTCATCTATGACCATTTCCATGAGAGGTAGTCATAACTGACAAATTTCTCATGATTTTTGAATAGTACACTTAGCACTCATTGCATTGGGTGATGCTCACAGGGGTGAAGAAGTGAGATTGCAACTAGTGAAATGAATCATATAGCATCAATCATCACTTCCAGGGCTTGCACCTAGTAACCAGGACTTCCCAATAGGTCACCCATCCCAGATCGCCTCTGGTTCAAGCGTGCTTAACAGTGAAGTTTTCCACAATTAGGCCCACTTAGCTTGCTACACCATTTGCAAAACCTTAGCAAGTATTGCGCCTCATGAACCATTCAAGTAGAGTTCCCTTCACTACCTTAGAAAGTATTGTGCCTCATGAACCATTCAAGTAGAGTTCCCTTCACTACCTTAGCAAGTATTATGCCTCATGAACCATTCAAGTAGAGTTCCCTTCACTACTTAAATATAAATGAGTGAAGGGAACTCTACTTGAATGGTTCATGAGGCACCATACTTGCTAAGGTTTTGCAAATGGGGTAGCAAGCTAAGTGGGCTTGATTGTGGGGAAAACTCCATTGTTAAGCGTGCTTGAGCCAGAGGCGATCTAGGATGGGTGACCTCTCGGGAAGTCCTGGTTACTGGGTGCAAGCCCTGGAAGTGATGATTGACGCTATGTGATTCATTTCACTAGTTGTAATCCCACTTCTTCACTCTTGTGAGCATCACTCGATGCAATGAGTGCTGAGTGGACTATTCAAAAAACATGAGAAATTTGTCAATTATGACTACCTCTCATGGAAATGATCATAGATGAATGACTTACTTAACGCAATTGAATCACAAAAAATGATATCTAATATAATGCACTGCGAAAACCCCTCAATACTGAAATACAAAAGAGTGAAGGGAACTCTACTTGAATAGTTCGTGAAGCACAATACTTGCTAAGGTTTTGCAAATGGGGTAGCAAGCTAAGGGGGCTTGATTGTGGGGAAAAATCCACTATTAATTGCGCTTGAGCCTAAGGCGATCTGGGATGGGTGACCTCCCAGGTGGTCCTGGTTCCTGGGTGCAAGCCTTGGAAGTGATGATTGATTCTATGTGATTCATTTCACTAGTTGCAATCCCACTTCTTCAACCCTGTGAGCATCACCCGATGCAATGAGTGTTAAGTGGACTATTCAAAAATCATGAAAAAAAATTCAGTCTACCTGCGAAAACCCCTAAATACTTAAAAGATAATCCTCTTACACAGGAAGTTATTTTTAATCAGACTTGATAAGTCCACCTAATATCATGTTGAGTTTCAAAAGTACAGTTTAGTGTTTGGATGTTGGAGCTATGTAAACTAATTTGAATAATTATCTTTCAGCTAAATTTTGTGTCCATTTCTTTGAGCATTTTCTCATGTCTTACATTTAAAATAAAAATATTCAAAATTTATTTTCATGGTGGAAGAAATTCAGAAAGAGGTTTTAATCGAACTGGTTGAACCACTTACCAAAAAACAAATTCCTTTTAATCAAGAAACTAATGTTGTCGTTGATGGGTTGTGCAACCTTTCCAAAAGCCTTCCCATCATAATATGCAATTCAAACAAGGTACATAACAACACCTTGAACATGTTAATGAACTATTTTTTCTACGGCTTCAACTGTTAGGAGAACACCAGATTGACATTTGCCTCTTACTTTTTTATTTTTATTTTTTTCTCCAAAGATTTGGTGCTTGGGTGTATTATCATCATTTTGAATCTCCTTGGGAAAATTGCTCTATTACATTGGAACCACTCTTGAGAGGTGGGGAACCCGTTCCAATGGTTTTCGCACTCCCAGGAGCTTTGGAAATGTATAGTAATATTACCTTTTCAGCGGGAGCTGTAATGAGAGCTGGGGAAATTTCCAGGAGCTTTGAAGACTATTTTTTTTGGAGTTCCAACGTTTCCTATAGTTGGGGAATACAAATCCTATAGAGAAATATGATGAGCTGGCCACAAAACATGAGCCTATGTTGAAACCTTCACAGGAATAAAGGCTACAGACATCCTTAACACGAATATACTTAATTGAGAAACTAGAGTAATCTCTTGATGGTTTAAGGAAGCGTGTGGCACCTCGAAGTAAGGGTGATATTTGGCATGTCATACCGATGAGTATTTCTTTTGTTGTTTATGTATATATATATATAGCAGAAGATTGTGCGTGCATATTGTATGTGGCAGTCAATGCTTAAACATTAGAGTTGCTTTGTTTTTTTCTCTTAAGAATAACTAGAGAAACATATGTAAAATTGTTCCTTTGTATTTTTAAGCCAGATTGTTTCAAAGATTGGTCATGTGTTAGAGAACTGATAATGAACTTGACATTTTATATGTATATATATAAGGGAGAGACTCGGAGAGAGAGACACCTAGAGAATATATCTATATATGAGAGAGATTATATATTATATATTTATTTATATTGATTTCAATATTTAAATATTTTGATTCAATATAAATTTTGATTATTATGTAAATTATATAATTAATTTATTTTTTCTTTTTATTAATATTACCACTCCCGATTAGTCGTTTCCTGTAAATTTTTGGGAAACCTCTAGTTGTTCCACACACCTATAACCAAGTTCCCAGCGTTCCCATGTTCCAGAAACTCATGCAACATAGGAAAATTGTGTCATTGTTAGTTTAAGAACTATTTACAACTGCTTTCAGATTGTCTGTCCCTCTTCTATTCATTTCATTCTGCCAAGGGATTCATGCGACGAATTTAGAGGAAAATCATAGATGATAAGAGTCTATGCTTTTCCTCAATTCTGAGAAGAAATTTACTTGAAGTTGAAGTTCAACTCTCTGTTTTCATGGAATCTTCCCTGTCCTGCACCCTAGATTTCTGATCTTTTGAGGTCATAGATGGAGGCGATTGTTGTAAGTTGAAAGGTGAATACACAGGGATCCACTGAAGCCTAGCAAACGAAGAAGAGTACATATTAGAATTGGTAAGCATTTAATGGATATCACGAATTCAAAGAAATTCAAATTTTGAATTAATATAAGACAAGGAAATTAATATATATGCGTCTGCAAAAAAATTCAGGTTTCAGTAATGAACTCCAACGTAATAGAGACAGAGAGGTGGGCCCCAACAAGGACACAAGAAGACTTAGAGAATCTACAGTCGGGATAAGGGTTGTCGTACATGTTCATCTTGTAACCTTCTTATTTACATCATTGGCACATTGCGAGGCTAAACATACACGAAAATAAAAAAATAAACTTCATCATAATCCCTTTCGAATTTTTTCAGAAGATGAAATTCGCCTCGACATGTAAAACTTATTACACCTTATTGCATCTTAACATATAAACAAGGTCGCATAGCTAGCATTCCCTATAGCTTAGTTTAATTATTGAATTTTGAAAGGTATGAATCAGTTTCTATATTTTAACTACTCTTTCTTAATTTAAATATAGTTAAATTAGAGTGAAAGACAATAAAACCATATAGCTTTATATTAATAAAATAACAAGATAATTCATGATTGCATTATCTACTTAAGCAGAGATTATAATAACTCTATTTGTGGATGATTTTTTTATAAAATTTAATACCATATTTGTTCATTTTATCTATTATTTGTATAGATTTGTATGGAAAATTTATATTTTATTGGACAAAAGGTACAATTGTCTTCTAAGAACGCTCTCATGGGAAAAGACAGATGTATAGTGTTCAGGATACCAAAGTATTTTAGTTGAAAACAAAAAGTTTCCAAGGAATATGGTAATGTCATTGCACCCTTGTTTAACATATATTTCTAAAATTTGCAGGCTATTGGTTTAAATGTGGTAGAGGTCATTTAACAACTCACAAGTTATTAACCATTTGCAGTGTTTCATCCAACTTGCTTTAATGTTAAAACATAAAGGTATAATGTAACAAATGAGATTTAACAAAATCCTATACCATGTTTCAAGTGTGAAAGTGTCATATTTTCACTTCAAAATCTATTATCTACTTTTGTGTAGGGAAATTCAACTAACAATGTTGCAATTGATTGTTATGATTGTGCAAGAAACATTCATCTTTGTTCCAAAGTTGCAGTTACCTTAATAAAAGTTTTTTTGGGAACTTTATCTCAACCCAAAATTATTACGAAATGTTCAAGAATACCGAGAACTAATTAGGGTAACTCTTGATAATATGGCAACAATGTCCCATTTTATGCCTATAACTTTCAATCACTAACATGGCTCAACAATTATCTTGTAATTAAGATTTTTTCTCTAAAAAAATAATCCTTTTTAGAATAAAGATATAACATGCATTATAGTTCAAAGTTAACTTATACTAGCAATGCTAGCAAAATAAAAATAAAACTAAGCTTAATGGCCTTAGTGAAGAGAAAGTTATGTAAAAAGTTCTTTAACAAATGCATCTCATATTTGCTACCTATTTTCATTTATAGATAAAATATCATAATAGAGAATTTGACAAAAAGAAAATCTTTGATTTTAGATTTGACAAAAAATCTTCAATGCAATATATCTTTATAATCAAATGGAAAATTAATGTAAAATTACTGAAGCTTAGTTTAAATATAGCTAAATTAAACTAAAATTAGTGAATTCAAGTTAGTGTTAAGGTTTACAATCAGGTCAATTTAGGTTTCACAGATTGGTAAATTGAGATATTTTTTTAATTGTGATTATGCATTACTTGCAGGTATGAATGAATTTGTTGCTAATTTCATTTCTTGAAATATGAATTCTGTTAGGATATTCCGACACATAGGAAATAGTTAAGTACAACTTGGTCTAGTATAGAGATAGGTATAGAGTTAGGTAAAGTGTGTTTCTTTACTATGTACATTTTGTAACTTACAATTCAACGATCACGATATGTAGTGATCCGACGGTTCATTCTCTCCTCGGTATTACCGACACTTGATCCGTGGCTTAACACCCGATTGGTCCATGATCTCTATTTAAAGAGCATGGAGGGTCATTTATAGGGTAATCCGTCTATGAGAGAAGCATATGTAAATTTTCATTCTTTTATTAATAAATTGCCTTAAGTGGTCGCATTGGCTCAGGCCGTGGACTGTTTCCCTCTTTGAGGGTTTTAACCACGTCAAAATACTGGTGTATTGATCTGTGATCTGTTTGTGAGCGGTGTCCTTTGGTGTTATGTCTAAGGAACTCACCCTGTAAATTCCTACATGGTATCAGAGCTATTTGAGGGCCATGTCCGTTGGTGATCCAAATCTGAAGCCGTTAGAACTGCATCCGACTACCGTTTCCTAGATATATTGTTTCTGACTACTTTCGGGACGAGAGGACTGCTTTGTTGTGTTGGGAGCATCTGTTCTAGTGAGGAACCCCTTTCGTTTCACGCGAAAAGGTTTCCGGTAGCCCTAGCTGCGTCATTTTTATGATCTGGAGGTATACAGTGTTTATTTGCAGTTTACAGTTATTTTCTCTCTGTTTATTTCGGTTTCGGTTTATTTAGCCTTTTTTATTACCAGATCTATACCTTCCATTTCTGCGTATGCTCTTTGCCCTGCGACTTTGTGCGATCTGGGCAAATCAGAAATTGAAAGGAAGGATTTTTCGTATGCGTATGCTCTTTTCCGCTACGCCTTAGTGTGATCTCGGAAAATCAGAAACATTGAGGAAAATATTTAGTTTCCGGCTAAAGCTAACTTCGAGCCGCAAGGTTCGTTTTTTAAAATATTTAGTTTCTGGCTAAAGCAAACTTCGAGCCACAAGGTTCGTTTTTTTTTGTATGTCCGTGTTGGGTTTTGTGTTTTTTGTTTTGTAGGGAAAAAGAGCTTTCTCAAAGCAAGCACGCAACCCAAAGCATCAACACCCCCCCCCCTCTCTCTCTCTCACAAACTTTTTGTATAACTCACTTGGTGCAAAGCTGATTTATGAGAGTAGAGTTCTTGGGTTCAAGTCTCCATTTTTTGGGGGTGGATTTTTCATTTCCGCACATTCCCGCACTTCGTCGGCGACTTCATCAATTTTTTTTCAAAAAGCCATAACTTCTTCATCCAGAAGCCGTTTTCAGAACCGTTTTCTTTGAAACGGCCTAATTTTTCGAGATCTTTCCATTGGTACACTTAGTTTCAACATATACAGCTTCAATTTCTGTTAAAAATGGAAAGTCCATGCCAAGTCATTCTTGATAGCACTAACTACTTCCAATGGTGGTCCTACATTGTGGATTTACTTAGAAGTAAAGGTCTTTACAAAATAGCCACAGGCCAAGAGACCAAACCGAAAGATGAAGACAAGGTAGCTAAATGGGAAAATAGGCAAGACCAAGCACGTGGGTTGATAGGAATGTCTATTTCTCCAGATCTTAGATTCCATATTGCAGATTTTGATACTCCTGATGAAGCACTGCAACAGATTACTAAAGTCTTTGGAATTAAAAATGAACTTAAAGCCCATCAACTTGAAAATGAATTGCTTACATTGGACCCCAATAATTTTTCTTGCATTGAAGATTTTTTGTCCAAGTTCAAGACCCTTAGACTTCTCTTGGAAGGTGTTAAGGTTAAGAAAGAAGATAGTAGCCTTATCTACTCCATTCATACTAAGTTGGGACCAGCCTATTCTGTGTTTGTTTCCACCTTCCATTCTACAAGAGAAGCCTTCATTTCTCAAGGACAAACCTACAAGTCCCCTTCCTTTGATTCCTTTTGTGATTCTTTAATAAGAGAACAAGAAAAACTCTTACACCTTGGTCTTCTTCATCTTGGAAACTCTTCTAAGAAAGCATTAGCCGCCCAGCAGCAACCAAATCCAAAGAATCCTAAGAAGTTGTATCCTAAAAAGAATGGTCCTAAACCAAACAAGGGTCCTAAGCAATTTCAGCCTCAAAATGAAAAATCATTTCAACAAAATGATAAGACAAATAAAAACAAAGGGAAGAAGACTGATAGACATTGCAACTTTTGTAATCGAGATGGCCACTTAGAATCCAAATGCTTTAAGAAGATGGAATCCTTGGAAGCAGCAATGAAGAAGCATAACATCCATTTGGAGCAATCTTCAACTTCAACTTCATCTTCAGGAATGGCACTTTCTGCATGTGGTTGTCAAGCATCTCGGTCTGGCTATGCACTAAATGTATCTTCTTCTTCTCATTCTCATGAGTGGCTCATTGATTCTGGAGCCAAAAACAAAGCCATGTTTTCTTCTTTAAATGATTGTAACACCAAAAATATATATGTTGGTGATGATAGATCTCTTAGTGTTGTAGGGACTGGAACTATTCATCTAGACAATGGTCAGTTTAATGATGTATTATGTGTTCCAACCTTATCCTTCAACCTTCTATCTGTATATCAGATAACCCATTCAGGTGAAGGTAAAATCGTTGAATTTTCACCTCACGATGTTGTAATTAAGGACCTAAGAGATCCTAGACAGATTTTAGCTATTGGCATTGCTGATGATTCTACAAGGTTGTATAAGTTTCACAACTTTGGGTCATCAAATCTTCCCTCAGTATTTGTTGCTCATAATGATGAAGTGAGCAAACTTTGGCATGAGTGATTTGGTCACTTAAACTATCGCTCTCTTCAGAATCTATGTAAAGAAAATATGGTGACAGGTCTTCCAATGGTATCTTGCAGAGATGGTGTTTGTTCCGGATCTGTACTCGGAAAACATCATCGGGACAGTTTTGAAAAACGTGCCTCTTGGCACGCCTCAGCCCCTTTACAGCTCGTGCATAGTGATTTATGTGGTCCACTTCCAATTGCTTCATTCTCTGGCTACAAGTATTTCTTAACTTTCATTGATGATTTCTCCAAACGCACTTGGGTATACTTCTTAAAACTCAAGAGTGAAGTATTTAACATGTTCTTGGCCTTTAAGGCCTTCGTTGAAAAACAATCTGGACATCAAATTCTTAAGCTAAGATCTGATAATGGCGGAGAATATGTTAAAAACACATTCATCAACTTTTGCACTGAGAATGGAATTCAAATGCAACATACTATTCCATATACTCCACAACAAAATGGTGTAGCTGAAAGGAAGAATCACACCTTAAAGGAAATGGCTAATTGTATGCTTCAATCTAAAGGACTTAGTCTTAATTATTGGGCAGAAGCAATTAACTGTGCAAATTACATAATAAATCACACTCCTACTAAGGTTTTAAAGAATATCACTCCAGAAGAAGCATGGAGCTCAAACAAACCAGATGTAAGTCGCTTTCGTATTTTTGGAAGTGAAGCATGGGCCCATATTCCAGATGAGAAACATAAGGCTTTAGAACCAAAGAGTGAAAAATGTATTTTTGTTGGATATTCTGAAGATGTCAAAGGATATAGACTTATTCCACTTAAGTCCAAAAATGTTATCATTAGAAGAGATGTAAAGTTTAATGAAAATATATCAGCCTGCGAGCCTAGTTCGGCGGATGTGCCACCTCTCCCTATCTCTTCTATTTTTGAAAATATTTCTTCTTCAGATGATGAAAGCGAGGATGAAAATCCTCCCCCACCTTCTCAGGATCCTCCTTCAGCTCCTCAGCTTCCAAAATGGGTCTGTGCTACTCGGGATGCAGCAATGATCTTGCCGATGATCCTACAGATCAACCACGTACACGTTCTCAGTTCGAGAGAGCCTCTTCTTTATTGGCTCAAGCTTCAGTGAATTATGATCCTGACACCTTTGCAGAAGCTTCAGGCCATCCAGATTGGGAAGCAGCTATGAATGAAGAATATCATTCATTATTGGCAAATGATACATGGGATCTTGTTCCTCTACCAAAGGGACAAAAACTTGTTAGATGCAAATGGGTTTACAGAACCAAGTATGGACCAGATGGGAAAGTTGATAAACATAAAGCTTGTCTTGTTGCTAAGGGTTTTTCACAAGTTGAAGGCATTGACTATACTGAAACCTTCTCCCCTGTTGCCAAAATGAACTCTATCCGCCTTGTTCTTTCCCTTGCTGCCTCTTTCAAATGGGAAGTCCATCAGATGGATATTAAATCAACCTTCTTGCATGGGGACTTGCATGAAGAAATCTATATGGAACAACCTATTGGCTTTATACAAACAGACTCCAGCCTTGTATGTCGGCTTAAGAAATCCCTTTATGGTCTCAAGCGAGCTCCTCGAGCTTGGTATGCCAAAATGGATAACTTTCTTTTAGAATCTGGCTTCTCTAGGTGTCATTCTGACAATACTGTCTACACCAAGAAAGTGGGCAAGTCTCTTATCATTCTTGTTCTTTATGTTGATGATCTTATCCTGACTGGTAGTGATCCCAACCTTATAAACCATGTGAAGTCTAGCCTTAAAAGGAAGTTTGAAATGACAGACTTAGGACACTTACATTATTTTTTCGGTCTTCAAGTCTTGCAATCCAAGGAAGGTATTTCCCTTTCTCAGTCCAAGTATGCCTGTGATATTCTACGCCACTTTCACATGGAAGACTGTAAGCCAGCCCCTTCTCCCTTTCAGTCTGGAGTCAAACTTTCAGTCACTTGTACTTCTCCTAAAGTTGATGCTACCTTATACCGTTAACTTGTAGGAAAACTTTTGTATCTAACCCATACTCGTCCTGACCTTTCCTTTGCTGTTGGCCTTGTTGCTCGGTTTATGCAAAACCCACGTGAAAGTCATTGGAAAGCAGCTAAAAGGATACTTCGTTATGTTCGAGGTACAGTTCAGTTTGGGATTCATTACAGTGCCGAAGCATCTCCTCTATTGGTTGGTTTCACTGATTCCAATTGGGCTGGTGACCCTGATGATCGGAAGTCTACTGCAGGTTATGTGTTCACTCTTGGTTCAGGACCTATTACATGGGCTAGCAAGAAACAAAGTGCCATTTCTCTTTCTTCAGCAGAAGCAGAGTATCGTGGTGCCGTAGAAGCTAGTAAGGAAGCCCTATGGCTTCGTTAGATCCTATCAGAGTTTGGTATTACCGACACTTGATCCGTGGCTTAACACCCGATTGGTCCATGATCTCTATTTAAAGAGCATGGAGGGTCATTTGTAGGGTAATCCATCTATGAGAGAAGCATATGTAAATTTTCATTCTTTTATTAATAAATTGTCTGAAGTGGCCGTGTTGGCTCAGGTCGTGGACTGTTTCCCTCTTTGAGGGTTTTAACCACATCAAAATACTGGTGTATTGATCTGTGATCTGTTTGTGAGCGGTGTCCTTTGGTGTTTTGTCTTAGGAACTTACCTTGTAAATTCCTACAAATTCATCCACCATAAGTGAATTATAACCTAAAACTACTTTTGATTGGTTATTGGCTTGTCTTCTTTAGATTTGAGAAAACATGTGAATAACCCACAACCCAAAAGCATCTGACATGAGTGAAAGTTCACACGCTTAAAAACTGCGAACAAGCTATTTTAGGTGGTAGTTTTGTATGTGCTTGCACATGCACATACACATAACCAACATAAAGCCATGTTAAACCTTGATTTATCAAGAACGTAGAGAGATCAAATCTTTTGAGTTGCAAACCACTCTATCTATTTTACATTGTTATAAGTGGATAAAATACATGCAATTTTGTTATGAGTAAAGTGGATAAAAATTAGCTTTTATTTTTTAAGAATTTTGTATAAAATATAATGTAAAGTTTTGAAAAAATTGTATTATAGTGAAATAATAAAAATTATATATATATATATATATATATATATATATATATATAAAAGTAAAAATGTAATAAAATAAATAAGAATTATTTTTAATCAAATTTATTTATAAAGAATTGTAAAAATTAAAACCACATAAAAGTTCCAAATATAATATAATATTAAATTAAATTAAAAATAATAATGAGGTACATTTTTAACAAAGTTATAATTTTGTTAGATCTAAGACTTTTGTGATCCATCAATTTAGAGAAAAGTCTTCCGGATTAATCACATCGTAAGGATTGGGTCGACGTTTCGAACCAACTAATGTGGTTCATCCTCAGGACAAGGTGAGAAATCAATCGATCTGAGAGAATAAATAGCATGGATGCATCATTGTCTAGTGTTAGCCGTTGGTGAAATAAAATCAATTGGTTAAAAATTCAGCTGTTATGTAATAAATAATTATTTATTATTGAAATAGTCGCAACTTATTAATTAAATAATAATATAATCTAATAGAATAATATTAAAGGCAAGGGTTGACCTAGTCAATGGGACTTAGGAAGAAAACTAGCCATTGAATAGTAATATTATTAATTTTACCTAATATTATTATTATATAAATTAATTATTTACTATAACGCCTAGTTTTCTACATAATATTACTATTCAACGGCTAGTTTCTTCCTAAGTCTCATTGACTAGGTCAACCCTTGCCCTTAATATTATTCTATTAGATTATATTATTACCTAATTAATAAGTTGCGACTATTTCGATAATAAATAATTATTTAATACATAACAGCTGAATTTTTAACCAATTGATTTTATTTCACCAATGACTAATTCTAAACGGCTAACACTAGACAATGATGCATCCATGCTATTTATTCTCTCAGATCGATTGATTTCTCACCTTGTCCTGAGGATGAACCACATTAGTTGGTTCAAAACATCGACCCAATCCTTACGATGTGATTAATCCACAAGACTTTTCTCTAAAGTTGTAATTATTAATATGATTAAATATTTATAGTTACACTTCCAAAGAAAGTTAAACCAATTTTTTTATTATTAAGAATATAGATTAGATGAATCTTTCGAATAAAACAATAAAATATGGAAATAAGAATTTTGGTTTCAAAATTTATGGGAAATATTTTTAGTTGTTGAGGTAAAAGAATAGGTTTCCTAACCATTCCCCACCATTTTCAGATTTAGTGCTTCTAAATCGTAAAATTCTTGATATATTTGATTTATATATTATTAAATATACTTTTGGGCTAAATTTAATCTTAAATTTGTCCAAATTACTCTCACAAATTATTTATTTACCATAATTAAAAAAAATCACTTAAATAATGATTTGAATGTTCATACACAACATTAAGCCAGTGATATCATTTATCATTTTTTCGTGTCCTCATTAAAAGACAAAAAAGTAATGTCAAATCTGTCAAGTATCTATGTAAACTAAGTTGTCAGGTATTCGATATTTTTAGAAGACATAACTAAGTTGTGAGGTATTCGATATTTTTATAAACCCTATAGGAGACCAATTGTGTAAAGCCATCAAAAAGTTTCAATATACTTCTTTGAGTTTACTTGGTCACCAAGCTAACCTACAAGGGGACATGTTTTTGTTATTATTTTATAGTTAGTCCATAACTTTTACTTATTATAGTCGAGACTTCAACCAAGTGAGAGCATCAAGTTAAAAATTAATTGGTAATTGTTCTCTTCCATGAGTAATTTAAGGATGCATTGGTGTTGCTCATTTTTAATGAGTAATGATGACCTTTTTCTGGTAAAGTATGCTAATATATTATAGCTATATATTTTTATTAACTTTTTTTTTAAGGTCTTGTGCATTGTTATTATAGCATGTTAAAAGTTTCTTAATCTGAATATTAATATAGTAATGGGTAACAATGTTAATAGTCCACAATGCATTCTATTTTTCACCTCATGTATATAGTTTAAGGTACTTGGTATAAGAATTAATTAGTTTATAGTGAATCAATTGTATCAATAAAATTGGGAAATCGAATAAATTAAAAGAGAAGAAGTGTTTGAGCAAACTCTAAAGTAAGAAAAGTGAGTATTTTTATTCTTCGTTTGAAAAGAAGATAATAAAAACAATGACATATTATTGAATTCAAATAGAGTTATATAAGGAGATATGTGAATAAGAATACATCTTAACATTTTATGTTGATAAAAATGAGTAATATATTATAGTGATTTTATGTTGTGAGTCATTTAAACTCTATATTTCAAAGGAGATTTAATGTCAAACATTCTTGTGAAAGCTTGTAGGATCTATGTGTCTCTTTTTATTCTCCCAAATAACGAGTTAGTAAAACAAAAAGTCTTCAATGCAAGTAGAACTCAATTAAAATATATGTTTCTTTTGTAAATAATTTTGAATATAACATCAAATCAACTATCATAATGAAAGTTATGTTTTTGATGGTATATCCAAAACCATGTTTACATTATTATACTAGTCAATATTAAAGATAAATTATACATGAAAGTGTTCTAAAGAGTTTCTTCATAAATGATATATTGTTATGAATTTATATTTTTAGCATATTAAGCTAGAATATGCATTTGGATTTAAATCCTTTCTCACTCTTAATTTATGGGTATTGCCATATATTTTGATATGTTTGTTATGTGTATATATGTTTTCTATGCATTTTTCTAGGATGATTTATGAACTTTCATGTATTTGGGAGTTGACTTGTGGAACCAAATGTTGTGAACGTTTTAAGGAAATTGTATTTATAAATCCTATTGCATAATAAAAGACAATCAAATAAGAGTTGGATATTGTATTTTAAATAACTTCATTACAATCTTTTAAATAATTTTAATAACAACGATAACCTAAAATCAAGTATCCATCATGAAAGTCAAATTCCCATGGTATGCCAAAAGTCATGGTCTTTAATTCATGAACTAATCATAAATGAAGAGTATGAGATGAGTATCTAATCATTTTGTCTCTATGTTGAAGAATTTCTTTTGATATTATACATCTATAAGTAAAAAGTAGAAGTCTTTAGATGTCAAACTTGATTCTAGTTAAAATAATTTTGATAGCAATGATAACGTGAAATCAACTACCCACCATGAAAGTCAAGTTCTTTTTATTCACCCAAAATTATGATATAATTTGTACATTAATCATAAAAAAAAATGTATTACAATATGAATATGTAATCATTTTATTTTTGTATTTGAAAGAGCTTCCTTCACAATTATTAAAAATCTATTATATATCAAAATTTAAAAGTAGCAAGATTATATTATTAAAAAAGTGATAACATGAAATTGACAACCTACCATCAAAGCCAAGTTTCAATAGTATACCTAAAACTATAGTCTAAATCATTAATGAAAGTACATTACAATATAAATATGTAATCTTTTTATCTTGTAATTTGTTTATGAATGGAAAATAGTTTCCTTCAAAATAATTAGATATCTATATTAAAATTGGAAAGAAATGAAATTATAATATCAAAAACTTAATTAATTAGTTAAATAACATGATAATATTCTTTTATTAAAATTAAATATTTTTATATAATATTTCATGATTTTTAAAGTATAAAATTTCTTATTATAAAATCTCATATTTATTACGAATGATCTTTATATAATAAAAAACAAGTTATATTCTTTTATTCACATGTTTACATTACATTTTAAAAATCTAAAATATAAAACCAAGTAGGTTAAACACAATATAAAACTCCCATACTTAATGAATACATTGTACATAATGACGTACAAAACTCTTGGACTTGGTAGCCAAGTTAGCATCTCAAAAAGTTTTCCAGAAACACAAACAAATTCGAAGTAAACATACGAGAACTACTTTCGTTTGGATTCCATTGGAGCATGTTGTTTTAGTAGTATTGTTAGGGGATAATCAATAGTGTCTTCCAATGACAAAGTGTATATTGAAATACTATAAATTTAATGTGGTTTACCAATAGCTCAATCACCATTGGCAAGTGGTTGGATGATGGTTTAGTGCGCTATGGATACAGATTGTGATGCAGGGGCTACTTTGCGTATACCCACAGTATGCATGTACAATGCATAATCACATTCTTCCCAAGAATTTTTAACTCTCTGTCGAGTTAAATCCTCATTGCTTATATGGTTAAGGCTCTTTAATAAATCTCATGCGGAAATGATTTATTAACTAATCATAATTTACCCTTAATCCATCCTTTCATTACTATCGGAACTTTATGCACCCTCTTCATTAATCCTTCGATTAATATTTATGCCCCCACATATATAACCAAACCCCACTCTTTATCTTTGGTTATATTGGACTTAAACCACATAACCCTTATCGGCGCTATTTCTATTATAATGTTTATATAATAGAAATCACATAAACATACCTTTCCACTTTTACCGAGACTCCCTTTATCGCTATCGCAATCGCCATCCTTCGCGGGTCTCATTAACACATTCTTTCTTCTCCTCCGATATGCGATTAACACAACCTTCCGAACTTCAAATATATACACCGCATTTATAACCTTATCGGGTCCACCCCATATCGCTTGTCGCATTTGTTTAAGTCCGATACAGCACCACTAAATATTTGCGATGCGATCACTTCATTAATCGCATCGGAGCAATCACATATCACAATCACTTGTGGCCGAGGTTAGTTCATTCATCAGTGAAACATTCCGATGCGAAATTAATCTCCATCATTGATCTTCTTCTTGATCCAACGGTCCACGCTTGATATCGCTTGATCGCAATCGGGCTTTGCTTAAGGCTGGGTTTCATTCACTTAATAAGTTGCGATGCGCTTCCAACTATCTGATCTCTGCGATCTAATTTCAACCATTGATCTGTTGGATCCAACGGTCCCTGTGCACCGATTCTTCAACTCTTCACTACTCTCATACTTGGGTTTTTCGTTGTTCTTCAATGTCTCCTCTGTGTTTCGGGTTTCTTCAATGTTCTGGGTCTTCCGCTATTCCGCTGCGCATTCCTCCTGAGCTTAACTTTTGTGTGATTCTTCCATCACTGTACATCCAAAGCATTTCTTTGAACCTTCCTTCGAATGGATTCAATGATCCATCATGATCCTCTGCCTCACTCTCCTCTTCTCTGTGTTTCGCCGAATCCTGCCTGCACACATCTATTAACAGAATTTTGATTCACTCATCACACATCGTTCAATATTCGAAACACACTTATACAGTTCTAGAATAAACCTCTGTATATATATACATAAACAACTGATTACACATCGAGACTCTCTGTCTCTCAGGCCTGATCTTCAATATCAGTGGCCTCTGTTTCACACTCTGCCCGTAGGCTTACAGTCACACTCTCACTTGCTGACTGGCTAGCTGGCTGGCTAACTAACCTCTCTCTTTTTTTTTTTCAATACATTATTAGAAATTTCACAATTGAGGAATTTTTCCTCAGATTCCATATGATCACAAGGATGCTAGTTATTTAGCTCTTGCTGTATCTCACATGTACTCTTTATATTGTCTCAATATAATACTATATAGATTTTTCTCTCTGAAAAAGAGGAATTGTTCCTCAGTTACTTTTCAGTTGCTCAAAAGTTTCTTCAAACTAGTTCCTAACTAATCCTAACTTGATCTGCTTGCCTAATTTAAAACTAATAATCGCTGAGTCAGCCTTAATGTTAAATGAACCACTAAATAGATTCCCTATATACGCTTGCTAAGAAATAAATATTGTTTTACATGAAATTTTACAATGGCCCCTTCTTGGCTAACGTCTAGACCCTTAGGTCCGACTAGATACTACGAGCTTGATCTTTGAGAGCCAATGCTCCTGCATCAGATTGTGTCAGCTGAGACTTGGTACAAGCTAATAATTATTAAAGAGCAGACAGATTGTGTCAGTTGAGACTTGGTACAAGCTAATAATTATAAAAGAGAAGACAAGCCAATTAAATTTACAAAAATTAAAATAAATAAATTTAAATATTAATAACTTTGAGACTTTGCTATGAAGTGTATGAGCTGAAAGCGATAACGATAATCTCTTGTTGGCGGAAAATCTTGTTAGTATAAGCTTATAATGATTACTCAATAAGACAGAGTACTAAACAACCAATTAGGTGCAAGAAAATTAAAATAATTTATTTTAAAAAAATAAAATAATTTTATTTCTTAAAATTAACTTTAATAAATATGATTTAATTTTTAGTTAAAAATGAAATTAATTGAGAATCAAACTATATCCACTGCTGCAACAAGGATAATAAACTCAACCTCGTTGTCACAATTTTATATTACTAATTTGATCAACATAATAATGATGTTTACCTTATTTTCATGGAGGAAAAAATGATCATATATATATATATAACATTGTTATTCACATTGAGATATAACGGCCACCCCATGCTCATTACACCCGAAATTAGTCCGCTTGGAATTTGTAGTAGCTACAAGGAATTACTCACGATTGCTTTCCAAAAGTGTCAATACTTTAATCTTCTCTATTATTAGGTAGTAAACTACATGAATTGCATTATCCATCCTTGATAAAACTATAGTGGCTCTCGGGGTGAGGCCTACTTATGAGAATTAGTAATTACAAGATGACAGTTTTTGACATGTTGCTTCCACAACATAATCATTTTACTTTGGATATCACGAGAGATATCCATTGAGAACATGGTGTCACACTCCACATCATGAACATGGTGTCACACTCCACATCATGCTTTAATGGATAAGAAACGCTTTCGTGCAGATCAACGCATATTCAACTCTCTCTTTTACATGTTGCCACAAAGAAATTCCTTTCACACCCTTAACCTCACTTTACAACACCACAATATTTCTCATATCGGTCCACAACCATCCCTAGAGGCAATTTGCGCATCTTTTTCCTTAATATTCAAAGTGTTTTCAAGTTATTTATTTAATGACACTGACATTCTATCACGAAAGAGATTACAATATACCAAGTAAATTATAGGCATGAACATAGAATCATGAACTAGGTTTCTACAAATTAATCTCAAAGTCACGTGTGCAAAACTAGTAGTAAATCTACAATTAATTACATAGCCTTGAAACTAAAGTTTATAACATAGCATTGCACATAAGCATAATTTAACATGACATAAGCAAGAATACTTACCTATATGGACTCTCCACATTCTTCCTTTCCATAGACCATGGGTTTCATCCATTTCAACCATGGGTCACCCTTAAGCCAGCGTTTCAACTCCATGGGAAACAATGACCAAATATAACAATACATCCATGGCTAGGGTGCCAACCCAACAACCATGTTGTCTAGGTCTCTAGGCACCCTCGAGGCTAACTGTCAAGGTGTCAACCCATAGCCATGCGACTCTAGGGCTTCAGTAACCCTCCAGGCCATCAAACTCACATATCCACTTCCTTCGAACTTGTACCTAAATGATGTCTTATGGCCATCCACGAATGTCTCAGTTGCTTCCCCCGAAATTGCGCCCAGGTGGCACCTTACAACCCGCCAGGAAGGCCAAACCATCATAGTAATAATGAGTAGTCATAATGTTAGTTTTTGTAGCATCGAATGTGTTCTAGCCACAAAACTTGGTGGGTAGGCTAGAATACATAAGATCTCCATAACCCATAAATTGTTTCTGTAAATTCTGTCTAGAGATGGTTTAATTAGATTATTAGCCAATTTTTAAAAATTTCCTAAATCTAAACTTAGGGAATATGGTTAATTTATCATAATTAATTAATTCAAGGTGAGAATTCTCTAGAAACTCACATGGATCAACTCTAAGATAATCCTAGCCCTTGATTATGTTTTAATCTTAGTCATTGGTGCTCCAACAGAGGATTATAAGAAGTTGTCGATGGGCACTTAGAGAATACACCAGAGACACTTGGATACTTCTATTTTCCAGAGTAGCAGCAGTCAATTGCTGGAGATTTCGAGCTTGAGTGAGGAAACAAAGACGATGAGGGGCAAAGATAGTGAGGCTGGAGGAAATTTTACAGATCTAGTGAGTGCATTTGCATATAGGTCGAGATTACTTCAGGAGACTGTGTAGAGGCAGCGCAAAGCCTCAAGAAGGAAATTTGAGTTGTTGGGAAGGAAGATGTTTTCAATTCCAAAGGTCAAACAGAGTTTCGAGAGCATCCAAGAGAGATTTTCCCAATTAGCAGCAGGGAGGATGGCTAGAATAGTAGTCAATTCGAGAAACAATTGCAGTAGGCAACATCAAGTTGACATAGAGCTTGCGTAGATCTAGTTGGACGACTTGTTTTCCATAGGTAGTCTAGTGCCTAAATTACTAGAGAGAGGGTAAATTCCCTCTAGATATTTTAGCCAGTATTTTCTCTACAAGATAGCTAGATTTTTGCACCCTGATTATTGTACTCAGAATTTCTCACTGCTGCATAATAATAAAAACCCTGAGTCATTGCACCGGTTTTCCCAAGTTGGGTTTTTCTGGGGACATTTGTCCAAAAATAACGGTGAAAGTTTTATGTGTGTGTGTGTGTGCTAGTATTTTTTTAGTTTCCAATGCTATTATTTTTTTGCAATTTATTTGTGAAGGTTGCAGCGTGATTAATTTTGTATTTGTCGTAGCAAATAAATTGTTAAATTAATTAACGATTAGAAGAATTAATTCCAGTTGTTGCAATAGGATTTTAGGTTTGAAATTCACATGGTATCAAATCGTGAATGATCAGCTAGGAATCTTAGAAGAAAAGGAAATAACTTCGCTACTCAGAGGGAGCAGGCTGGAATTCTTAGAGTTAGTGCAGTGCTCAGACAGTCAAGCTGAATTGCTCAGGCAGAAAATTGTTTTTCAGTTGCAGGCCTCAGAAAATTCAAGTTGCTTGGGTTAGTGATTCTAGCAGTCAAAGGGAGCAGTAGAAACTCAGATTTTCACTGAGCAGATTCCTTGGTTGGGCATAGATGGTTTTGCAGCAGTTACTAGAGTAGAATTTGTACCAGGTGGAAGAGAAAAGCACACACATCAGAGGGAAAATTTCTCTCAGGGGATCTCAAGATTTAGAGATCTAATTTGTTTTCCAATTACAGATTAGCAGTAGTTGTGAGCACATATTATCACTCAAGAAGGGAGTGAAAGTAGTAGATCCAACAACCGAGTAGCGAGAAAGAGGGAGATTTTTTGTTCTATTTTCTCCAGTTTTGAATTTCACAGGTTTTGAAACTTTCTGGGGATGACCGTACGATATTTCTAGAGGAGGAGGTGCGAGTTAGCCAGAATGTATATTTGGGTAGTAGTTCAACTTCTAGTTGTTGGAAATGAGTGTCAGAGGAAGTGTGACCTCTATAGTGTGAGTTGCAAAGAAAGGAAGGGTCCTAGCTAGGGACTAAGCTTGGAAGGAGATAGCCTGGTACCAAATCCAGAAGGAGGAGTATGAAACTCCAGTGTGCTGAATGGGCAGGGTCCAACGTAGTTGCAACAAGGAGATCAGTCAAATCAGTTACAGATTCTTGCAGCGGGACCATCACCTTTTCTACAGGAGCCCACAGTTTCATAGTAGCAAGTTTAGTGTTAGCAAACAAAATCTGTCATTAGACAGATGCAAAGCTAGTTGTAGTCACTACCCAAGAGTTAATTGTAGAACTAGTTGCATTGAAACAAGTAGTGTGAATTGCCTAGTTGCAGTATGCAGGTGCAGTTCCAACCAAAATATTCCCAGTGTAGAGCTTTGTAGTCCAATTTCTAGTGCAAGAGGACAGTGCGAGTTGTCAGGAGGGAACAAAGAGATTTCCCATAGGGAGATCGAGACTTAGAGGGAGTCTAGTTTCATAGGGAGCATCCCTACGGAAGCTAGTACTTCAAGATATGGGGAGACCATACTCATTATTGCAGTAGTTTCAGCAGTAGTGTGGAAGCATCGACAAAGCAGTAGCAACAGTAGTATGAGTAGATCAAATTTCACCATGTTTGCAGCCATACCTCCTGGAGTGATGTGGGGTGACTTGGCATTTTAGCCCCAAAGAGCTACAAAGATTGGGCAATGTCCATTGAGGATTCCACCTCGTGGATCAATACCTAGCTACGGGGGCCCACAAAATTCAGTAGTAGGATGGATCAGTGGCATATGATTGTTGAGAGATTAATTTGTCTGATTAAATCTCTTAATATTAATTGTCAACCCGAGGTTTGTAAGCATGAATTGCCTTGCGCTTCTCAGTTCAGGCTATGTTAGAGTTTAATTGTTTCCTTATTAATGATTTATGAAATAAATACTCACAAATATTATCGTCTAATGAGAAAACCCAACAATCAAATTTAACCTAAAATCTTCACAAATTCCAATATTCAAATCTGTACTTAACTAAGTATTCCTAGTGGCAAAAACAAACTTCTATTCACACCAAACCCTAATCAAACTTTGCATGTTGGTACCAGACTCTATATGAAAAATCACTCAATCGTTTTCAACAAGCATTCTATAATGACAATTCTTTGAAAGAAATCAAACAACCCTATGATAATCACCACTCAGCTTATTAAACTATTGATGCCATAATCATTCGTTACCAGAGAAAATAATGATAACTAATCTATAACAATCCAATTACTAATTCAATGAGTGATCTATCATGTTAATGCTTCAATCAACCAATTATTCTGTACTTAAGGGTTTATGTTCAGATCAAGGTTTAGGGTTCAAGTATCAATTGGAAGAATTACTCTATTTTGCTTTATCTTGTTGTTTTGCATTCAATGGATCACTTACAGGATTTTAATAAATGAAAACAACTATGATACTTATCTCACTTAATGCTCAGCTATCAATCCTGAAGGCTATACCTAATTCTATGCTACAATCAAACAAATCACTATGTTGTTGTAAGTCAGAACGATGATCTATTCATGGAGTAAACACCCTAATGTATGAACTGAGAAAGGAGCCATTCATTCAAAGGAGACTGTCTTTTGTATAGAAGTGAAGATGATCGTTTTGATTTATCACCAGTATTAGTAATTGAATGAACAAATGAGATAAATGGTAACTATAGAATGGGTCTTTTGAAAATGCCCCTGTAATGTTTATACCAATTTACAATGCATCAATCCACATTGAAACAAGTCAATTAATCATTTGTGCAACCCAGACATACTTGTATTAAAACTACCAGTTCAATAATTTAATTAATTTCATTAAGTCTCTCGAATGATCTAGCTAGTGCCAACCTCTCTTCAAACACCTCTGTAATGCTACAATTGGGATTGATTTAAGTCAATTCTCTTCAATGAAATAGAGGTTGATTTAGGGAAAATAGACAATGCCTATTTGATTCAATTGAAATCATTCTTCATCTAGAGCTATTTGAAAGAGTTAGGGACTTCGATATCCACTATGGGTGACAATTCCAATCAATATATTAATGACCATATAATGCGTTCCAGGTGAGGGAAAACAAAGCGATGGGGTGGCTCTGGTTCGAAAGGCACGAAATCACACCAAAATCCAATTGTGATTCATAAAAGTGACAAAGACTTCTACAAGCATAACTAGTAATCAATCAATCAATAACAATCCACGCAACAGACTTGTAAATGGAAATGGAAATTGAACGAGTCTAAGTTTGCAGTGCCACTGTTGATTCAAATACAAACAATCCCAGATGGGTGGGCCCAGCCACACCTGGGGCTGATAACCTACAGTAACTTAAATGATTTGGTTCACAATCAAAACATAAACTTCATTCCAATCAACGCATCTGAAAACAACTTCAGAACAAGATCAGCATCACGATTATATTCAAAATGGTTGCGATCATACAGTAAAATTCTTCATAATTTTGGTGCGCCTCCCCCTGGCATACATGCAGAGCTTTGGCTTTATACAGAGCTGTTGATGAAAAAAACATGACTATTTGCCAAAAAAACATAACAACAAACTAAAAGATGTAATATTTAATTCTTCTGGAGAGCCTTCAAATAGCTAACAGTTGATGTTGATGTTGATCAATGCATGAATGGAGGACAAGAACTTATCAAACCGTAACTGTGGCATCAAAATAGGCAAATCCGAATTTGACTGTTAAGTACAAATCTAGACATTTTATATAAATTGGCCTCAGAGAACTCCTCATATCTTCCAAACCGTAAGGAATTTTACAAAAATGTTTGAGGATTAGTAAATTGGTTATACTGGGACCAAAACCCATGTTCCAGATTTTCCTCATTCTCCTTCACTGCACGGAAATCTAGGCGGAAGTTGGCAGTTTGAAAATTATTGTAGATTTGGGAAAATTTATGAATTTCCTTCTAGAGACCCACATGAGTGACCTAGGTGCAATCCAAGTTATGGAAAAGTATTACAACATCATTTTTTACAATAAAATCTCTCGGTTTCTCCGGAAGCATGCTAAAAGTGTCAAAAGCCCCAAATTGGCCATTTCGTACTCTACTGGCTCGTGAAGAAACTTGGTGATGGAACCCTGTGAAAATGTGCTTGGCGAAACCGTCATTAGTAAATCATGGAATAATCATCTTTAATCATAGAAAAGCTAATAAAACTAATGATAATCAACCACAAGACATAGGATGTGTTTTGGCGATAAATGATGGAATTAGGGTACGGAACGGGTTAAAGACCTAGGGTTTTAGGGTATGAATGGTGATATTGCATGATGAAAACATGGGCATTTTTGAGGCCCATCATCCCCCCATGCCTGAGATTTTTCATGTCCTCATGCAAACAAATACTTGCTCATTGACAGATTCTTGACATTGTTTTGTAGATGTTGGTTCTTGTGGGACAACATCGCTTGGGTATTTGAAGGTGCTGGTTCTTATGGAGCAGCACTTGAATGTTTGGAGGTGTTGGTTCTTGTGGTGCAACACTCTTTATACTTAATAGGTCACACTAATTTACTGAGCAATACCAATTGAGGACAAGAAAGGGACGAGTGAAGGAGAGATGAGTGATGAAGATGGTGAATGGGCGAATGATACTTTGTCTTCGTAAGACCAATGTCTATAGGTGGTTTCCTTTATCATTTAATGGCAGTAATGACTTCATCCTAATTTTTTTCATCATGGTAGGAGAAGACATCATAGAGGCTGCTTTATGAATGCATGACAAGGGTTTTGCTTTTAACATGGTCTTGTAATAAGAGTATATGTGGAGTGAATGGAAGGATGAAAAAAGGATGATGGTTTATGAAAGATGAAATGCATGGAATGAGAAGTGGTGAATCATTAAGTTTCTTTCACTTTCTAATGAATTAGAGAATCATAAGCCAAATTTACCTCAAGTTTTACCTTTACTTTTGATGTACTTGCTGAAGTGGAAGATGAACCGGAACACGGCTAAAAGTTGGAGTTGGAATGACTATTGCTGATGTGTATATGGATTTGCTGAAGAAGGCTGAACTAGAGATAGTAAAGGAGGCTGAAAAATGAAGGTCCCCTTCTCCCCCCCATGCCTGAGGAGTTGTATGTCCCCAAACAAAGAAGGAAGATGACTGCTGCAAATGATGATCAAGCTGCTAAGATGACTGCCACAGGAAAAGAAAATGCTGCTACAAATGTCCACACTGCTGCAAATCTGTACTGAGATCACAAAACCATATAGTCTTCAACCGCTACACACCATGTGCAATCCTGCTTATGTGAATAAATGGTGTCGATGTCAAACATAAGCAAGAATCATTGGATTACCGACCATTGAGGAAGTCATTAACCAATGCGAGATATCCCACCTGTGATGACAATGGGAATCAAGGCACTAGGTACATTCTACTAGCCATGAATAGATTTTTCGAAGTCGAATGGACTGCAGAATTCATCCACCAAGAAACATTGATGTATTTCCTTAGTAGATGACAAGGATACTTGCCATTAAGGCATGCAGGCTCCTAGGTACCTTATCTAACCCTAACCTTGGTCCCAGATGATGTGCTGATGTCAATGGGACAAGGCTTGTTGGCAGGTGGGCCTTAAGGAATCCCACATCAACCAACTCGAGTAAAAACATAATGACATGAAAGATAAATGATTTGAAGAACTCATACAAATTTACAAATTTTATTGGGAACCTTGCCCACCAGTTACCTGGTTTTCAAGCAAAGTCCCTGTCTAGTTGCACCAGACACGCTAGTTTTCACAAAAGGACTTATTTTTCTCTTTACTATTTTATTTATTTATTACAATACTGACTTTCCTACTATACTAAAGAGAAGACATCCTCCTTCAAGTGAAAGAGAACTTCCAATGAAGCCATGTGCGAATCAGGTACAAAGATATAATCATGCCCAGATTTAACATATAAACTTTAGATGGTACATGAGCACGAACAGTCAGCAACTTTGAAAGATATGATGCAGAGAGTATTTGAAGATGAGAGTGGTACTTTGACTGAATTGTAACCTCAAAACAATTCTCGATGTAATCTTGGTGGATTGGCTTATTTATTCATTTGGACCACTCTGAATGTCCTCCTCGGTCATGCCAGAAAAACTTGGAGAATCGGTCTCTGGAATGCACACAAGGCTTGTTGCTGGGCATGGTGAAATCTCTTCGATCTCAGGTTCAGCTGAATGCTCCCCATCAGATTTGGTGCATGGATCATCGATCTCCTTGGTAGATAGGCAAGAGTACTTGAGGGAGCTTTCCAAATCCTGTTCTGGGTGTGGAGAGGCATATAATTTCCTAAATGCAGTCAGGATAAACTCTTCCTGAGAAGAAGATACCCCAACTACTGCTAGGATTTGAGAAAGTGCTTCGAGGGACATTCTTCAAGCTCTGAATCATTCTTGAATTTCTCCTGCTTGTTGATGATCCCTGTTTCACAACATGGATTAGTACAAAAGAGGGCTCTTACAGCACCCCAAAAATGTTTTGTCGTTCAAAGCTTGAATTGTTAATCTAAATGAATTAAAAACTGCTAATTGCAAGAAAACTAGCACTGGAAATGAATCTACCTTTAATATCCCTAGGTCTATATGTACTCCTATGCATAAAGATAAAGGAAAATATAAATTCAAGAACAAGTAGTGATCAATCAAACTTTGGAGCAACCCCACAAAAGTGGATGCGTGGCTCTTCACTCACGTCTTACCGTACTCTCTCCACCCTCTAACAATTCTACAAGATCCTGAAACTCAAATGATAGTGATTACCTGAATAAGAAATGACAATCTCCCCGGCAACTGATCCAGGTACAAGTGTGAAGAAGGAGCCTTCCAAGACCTTTTACTTTCGTGATGTGTTAAATTGCATTTTAAAAGAACATTAATGAATCCATTTGCATGCGGAAAAGAAGAGGAACATATCAATCATCAGCACATGAAAACATAAGTGTTGATAATGGAGTTCATCCAGCAGGGACTACGTCTCTAGGTCCCGGTGTCAAGATGGTGTAGGCCACTGCATTAAGTGTTGTCAATAATGGTGATGTACACAAGAGATGATGTCGCAATCATACAAGGAAAAATTCCCTCACGCAGGAGTGGCTCTAAGAGATGTTCCACAACTATAACTCTCAATTAAAAGACTCCTATCAGTATGACACAAAAAACATGCATGATGAGCATCCCACCAACATGGCACAAAGGGATCTCATTGACAAACAAAACATGCATGACGACAACAAGAGTATCCCAACAACATGCAACAAGGGATCTCAAAACATAACATGATGAGTTATGACAACAAGTACATCACTTAGAAGATTCCGCATCAAATCAAGCAAGGAATCATGACAACATGTACTAAACAAGATCCTACATCAACATCAATCAAGGATCTGTACAGCATAATGCATAAAGAAGAAGTACATGAATACATCATATACCTCACAACAAAGGGGCCATCTGAAGCTTGATGTCCATATCCTTAGCAAAAACAATCCATAATGAATAACGTTTTTCACATTGTCGATGCGTAGGCATGGCCCATTACCAATTCGGACTTTGGTTCCCCTTGCATCGATAGTTTTTTTGGCTTGTCACAATCAGGGGCATCTGAAAAAGACATTGTTAACGTGCTGAAGCTTACTGAACCATTGACCTCCCAGCATCGATCGCAAGAAGAAAACTGCTCTAGACTCCCTGGCTCTCTAGCTTTCTGGCTATCTAGCTCTGTAGTGCTCTGGCTATGCCGCTGCAGCTCTGCAACTCTGCCTAACCCTCTGGTTCTTTGGTTCACCTTCTCACGCTACCTCGATCAAGCTCTGTGGCTCTATGGCTCCATAGCGCTCTGGCTTTCACATGTTTTGGATTTTCAAGCTTCTCTGAATAACTCGCGGGCACTGTCTAGCTATCTCTGGTTTTGTCTAGCCCTCTCGTTTTGTGGCTCTCCGTCGAGCGCAGCCTCCTCCTTGGCTCTCTGGCACTTAGGCTCTCAGGCCCTCTCTAGCCTCAGCTCTCTGCATTCATCATGTTTTATAACATGTTTTTGTGACAAGGTTACTTAAAACATGGAGTTTGTTGGTTTAGAATAGAATCCGTTTGAACGGAAGGTTCGATTGGTGCAACAAAACTCCAAAATGGCCTTTTTTTGTTAAAAATCAAAATACACAAAAACATTGAAAAATCTGAAAAACCGGACTTCAAATTTTATGAAATCGGGCTTATAAACCCATCGGGTTTGTGCTATATCACAATCGAATATCGCTCTGTCAATGGCCTTGTATATCAGGGAATCGTCGATCGCTGATACGCTGATCCGATAATCGGCGATATGCCAATTAGCTCTAGACCATTGATCTGTTCCTTGATCGAACGATCCAGATTGCATCATATGTCACTATCGCATCACCCCTTGGTATCTGGAATCGCCGATCTCCGATATGTCGATCGCCGATCTATCGATTGCTGATCGCCGATAAGCCGATTAAATCTGGACCATTGATTTGACTTCCAATCTGACAGCTGAGATCGCATCGCATATCGCTATTGCTACAACCCGGGGTTCTTCGCCGATACATTGGCATACGCTAACGCCAATCACCGATGTCGATCACTAATATCACAATCGCAAGTCGGCTCTGCCCGAGTCCCAATATCGCATGCCTGCCTTCCTCCGACCCGATATACCAAAGATCACTGATCGGGGTTCTAAAGGCCTGGCCTTAAGTTTTCCCTTTAGACTCCTCTGATTGCGATTTTCCTTATAAGGCTTTTAGACTCATTTTTAGAGGAAATGCCTCCTTTTTCAAAGGAACTAAGGCAAACTCTTTTCACAACAACTTCATCATCCAAACTCGGATTGGGGTGTCATTCGCACCGTTGGAATCAAGACGATGAGATCTATGCTCTAGTCCTAGGTCAACATCATTTTGAACACTTTGAGTTTTGAGCGTTCATAAATCCTCTCTGTCCCATGTGTCTTTCTGGAGCCATCTAGATCAATCCTCCCCACTGAGGAGCTTTTGGTCCTCCAAAAGCATGAAAAATAATTTGCAACTTTCTCTATACCTTGCCTGCATCACAAGCATCCTGAAAAGGTCTCGCTTCCATCTCCTTCACCTTTGTTCTTCGGAGCCTTAAGCGACGAATCGACACCTGCTACCTCTACATCCTGTAGTACATTGTTTTGCAAATTACATGCTTGAATGACATGACCAACTAATGACCCAAAACGTCCCATAATTGCCACGAGTTTATAACACACTCGGTGGTCAAGTTTACAACAAGATGGACATAATATCCCAGCTATGACAACAACGCCAACCTATCATGGTTGCTTCAGCAAGTGATGGAAAACACATCATCAATGCAACACATGATTTACATACATAAGGTCAAACACTATTGTTTCGAAAAGTGATGGAAACATAACATCACTTTCAAAGTGTAAAATATGACTCAAAACATGACCAGACATCATTGTTGCTGACCAAGTGATGGAAAACATATAATCACTTTTACATTTTAAAATGAAACAAATGATTTACAAAAGAATTACCATGAAACGACAACATGTCTAGAAACCATTTTTCACTTATCATGGTGAATGGGTCACCTCCTTATGGTGATTTTGCTTGTCGAAAAACTACTCTTCCTGGTTCACGCACCAACGTTTTGTCTTTAAGGCACTACTCTGGATGGAGCCTCCAACAAGTGGCTCATTGATGGCCATTTTTGTCGCAATGACTGCAATAGGTTTTCTTCCTCCATATCTTCTTAACCTGTTTCTTTTCATGTTGTTGAGAGGGTCTTTCACGCCTCATGAGTGCTGCCATTCTTTTCCAACACTTAGAAAAGGTATGGTTAGGTAACCCACAAAAGGTACATGTTTTTCGATGCCTTGATCTTCGTTCATCATTAACAACATGATCATAATCAAAATGAACATTCAAAGATCGAAAGTGATTATACCTTCCTTTGTTGTCTCTAAGGTCAGTATGGCGATGAGAGCTTGCCTCCACTCTCTCCCTACAATGGAAACTACCATGGGATGATGGGGATATTTTCCCATCATTCTCTTTCCTCGACGATTTCAATGATGTCTCGGATGACTCTGACACCTCGAGCACTCTCCTTTAGTGTATCTTGAGCCTGCAAATTGATGTTCATGTACAACCTCCAAAGGTTGAGTGACGCCTTGGTTATTAGCACCAAGTTCTTCTTCTCCTTGTGCCTCATCCTTGTAAGGAGCCTCATGTTTGTCCCTGTAATTGGGATCTCCAAATTTCTAACAGACATCATACTATGAGATGATGAAATTGAAAGGAAATCAACATCTTTTACCTCTTATTTTGATTTGGAAAGATCTGATGAGGTTTCCTCATCATCCTTTGTTGGTGGTTCTCTCGTTCTCTCTCTCTCTCAGTGCATTCCCCAACTTCTTTTCTAACATACCTAAGTCTTGTTCGACATGATAATTCCCCTACTTTGATGGGATTGACAATGCCTTGGCCATTAACGCCCAAGCCTTTTCCTTCATACCCCATTCTCTTTAACAGTTTGGAGCCAATTCCTCTGGTGTGATTTTAAAAAATAGTGAAATCATCATCAGGAAACATACATGAAGATGGAGAACTACTTTTTACCTCACATGGGTCTCGTTGCATCTTTTCCAAGGCCTCGTCCTTGTTAGTAAATTATATATTACAGAGCAATAGAACACATAAAATATTGCAGAAATATAAAAACAGAAAACGCATAAAACAAGAGAGACACAAATATACGTGGCTCACCAAGTTTGGGCTACATCCACGAAGAAACAACCAGTCCTTCTTTTATTATATTATCCAGCGAACTGAAGAGATACAACAAATATGCTATAACACCCTCTTCGCTCTCAATCTCCTCTCTCTTCCTCACTCATAATACAAATACAATATAGACATAATACAATTCCCTCATATATAGTGAGGGGTTGCCTTCTAGGGCAAAAAACCCTAAATTAAACATAACTTCTATTGTCAGATCATCCACCTAATGAACGACCCAGATTGACTAGAAATTACTGGACTTTTACAAGGAAATTTTACATCTATTTTTAGCTTCGAGGGCACTGCCCCCGAACCCCCTAGCTAGGGGGGATTAGGCCCCCCAGACCCCCATAGGGGGACAAGTCCCCCCCGCCCCGCATGGAGGGGTGTACAGTCTTCCTGGGGTATACATCCTACTGAAACCTCTGAATACAGAAGATAATCAAACTCCACACCCAACAATCTCCCACTTGGAGACTGATTATAGCAACTCCACCGCTGCTTCATTTGCTAGACAATGACTCCACTTTGGACCTAGCTGTTTCTCATCTTCTTCATCATACTTGAAGACCAATTAAAACTAAGCAGATTCTCATTTTCTCCCTAGTTACAACTTTTGTTAACATATCTGTAGGATTCTGGCTAGTGTGTATCTTTTCGAGCTTCAACTGTCCATCTTCCAATGCTGACCATATGAAATGGTACTTGAGCTGTATATGTTTAGTCTTGGAATGAAATGAAGAGTTCTTTGCAAGATGTATCGCACTCTGGCTGTCATTGTATTAACTGCCCAACTCTTGCTTCTTACCCAATTCATCCAGAAACCTTTGTAACGAAATCATTTCTTTACTAGCCTCTGTAGCAGCAACATACTCTGCTTCTGTTGTTGAAAGTGCAACAACACTTTGCATTTTTGAAACCCAACTGACAGCTGTTCCACCTACAATAAATACATATCCTGTAGTGCTCCTCCTGTTATCTCTGTCACCTGCCATATCTACATCAACGTATCCCTGTAGAGCAATGTTTGAACCACCAAAGCATAATGTTTGATTTGGTGGTACCTCTCAAATACTTGAGAATCCACTTCATCGCCATCCAATGTTCTTTTCCTGGATTGTTCATGTACCTGCTTACAACTCCCACTGCATGTGCAATATCAGGCCTTGTGCAAACCATTGCATACATTAAGCTTCCAATTGTTGATGCATATGGAACTTTTGACATATGAGCCATTTCTTCCTGAGTCTTGGGACACGCCTCCTTACTTAATTTGAAATGGCTAGCCAAAAGTATACTAAATGGTTTTGCATTCTGCATATTAAATATTTTCAACACCTTTTCTATGTACTCCCTTTGAGACAATGTTAATTTGCGATTCTTCCTATCTCTAGTTATTCTCATACCAAGGATTTTTTTTGCAGCACCCAAATCCTTCATTGCAAATGAGTTTGCCAATTTCCTTTTGAGCACATTTATTTCCTACATGTTAGAACCTGCAACAAGCATGTCATCTACATACAATAACAATATAATATAGCTGCCATCATTTTTCCTTTTGAGATAAACACAATGATCAGAGTGACATCTAGTATAAACTTGTTCAAACATAAACCTGTCAAATTTTATATACCACTGCCTTGGAGCCTATTTTAAGCCATACAAGCTCTTCTTCAACATGCACACTAGTTTCTCCTTCCCTTTTACCTCATATCCTTGTGGCTACTACATATATATCTCTTCCTCCAAATCCCCATGGAGAAAGGATGTCTTTACATCTATCTGCTCAAGATGCAAATCTTCAGTTGCTACTAGACTTAAAATAGTTGTGATTGAAGTCATTTTCACAACAGCAGAAAATATCTCATCAAAGTATATACCCTTTTTCTGTGCAAACCTCTTCACCACAAGTCTAGCTTTGTACCTTTTTCTACCTCCATCTTCTTCCTTTAGCCTATAAACCCATTTATTCTGCATTGTTGTTTTACCTGCAGGCAACTTGACTAAGCCCCAAGTCTGGTTATGTGCTAAGGAGTCCATCTCTTCTTTCATGGCTTGCTCCCACTTCTTCCTGGTTTTTACCTGTACTGCTTCTTCATAACATTCTGGTTCACCAAAATAAGTCAAAAATACATAATATAATGAAGGAGAGTATCATTCAGGGGGTCTACTTATCCTGGTAGATCTTCTAACACCACTTTCAGGTGTTTGAGGTGCTTGTTGCTGTTGTGGTTGTTGTTCTAGCCGTTGATCATTATGATTTTTAGGCACCATCACTTTTCCTATGATATCATCAAGCACTGTGTATTCTCTGTTTTCTTTTTCCTGTTTCTTTTCCTGCAACTGATTCTTATACAAGACCTTTTCATTGAATATTACATCTCTGCTCCTAATGATTTTGTGATTTTCATAATCATATAAGCAATAACCAAAATCATTAACACCATATCCAATAAAGGTACATTTCTTTGATTTTTCCTCAAGCTTTGTTCTATTTTCTTTATTAATGTGGACAAAGGCTTCACAACCAAAAGTCTTTAAAAATGAGTAGTTTACTTTTTTACCTGTCCATGCCTCCTCTGGAATACCACCATCCAAGGAACTTGAAGGCCTTCTATTTATTAGATAAACAACAGTGTCTACAGCATCTGTCCAAAATTGTAAAGGCAATCCTGCATGCAATCTCATGCACCTTGCATGCTCCATGATTGTCCTGTTCATCCTTTCTGACACACCATTTTCTTGTGGTGTTCCTGGAACTGTCTTCTCTCTACAAATTCCATTCTCTGAACAATACCTATCAAACTCTTTGCTGCAATATTCACCTCCATTATCTGATATGAGACACTTCAACCTTTTCCCTGTCTCATTTTCAACCAAAGCTTTCCATTTCTTGAAAGTATCAAATACATCATATTTATTTCGAATACAATAAATCCATGTTTTTTTGGTTGCATCATCAATAAAAGTAACATAATAACGAGAGCCACCGAGAGATGATACCTAAGCAGGTCCCCATACATCTGTATGCACAAGCTCTAATTTTTCGCTCTTCTTTTCTTTCACAACTCTAAGGAATCTGACTCTCTTCTATTTTCCATAAACACAATTTTCATAGAATTTTAAATCAACATGCTTCAAACCTGGCAGCAAATTTCTTGAGTGAAGAATATGCATCCCCTTCTCACTCATGTGCCCGAGCCTATGATGCCAAGCCTATGATGCCACAATGTCGTATCTTCTCCTGTAGAGGTTAAAGCATTAACAGAATTAGAAATACTATTGCATAAGTACAATGTACCAACCTTTTCTCCTTTTTCTATTACCATGGATCCTTTAGTGACCTTCCAGGTTTTATCTGTGAAAGTAGTTACGCAACCTTCACCTCCCAACTGCCCTGTTGAAATCAGATTTTTCTTTTGATTTGGAACATGCCTTACCTCCTTCAATAGCCATTGATTTCCATTCTGCTATTTTATGAAATCTGTACCCATTCCAATGATTTTATAGGGTTTATCATCACCCAATCGAACCTATCAAAAATCTCCTTGAACATAATCATGCAAATGTTTCTTATCAGGTGTGGCATGGAATGAGGCCCCTGAATCTACCACCCAAGCATTAATAATATTTTCTAGTGAAAGAATCAAAGCATCTTGCAACACATCACCTTTTACATTCGCTTCAAGATTAGTTTCTTGTTGCGTGTCACCTTCTTTTCCCTTCTGAGACTTGCAGTCTTTCTTCAGGTGTCCTTTCTTCCCGCATTTCCAGCACACTATCCCTAATCTAGACTTGGATCTGCCTTTTCTTGACTTACTGCGATATCCTGGGCTCTTTCCTCTTTGCATTTTTCTTCCCCTAGTCTCTGCAGTCAAAGCATTACCTGATGTCTCACTAGAGCTTTTCCGTCGCATTTCCTCGCTAAGGATTGCACCGACAACATCATCAAACTTTAAAGTACTAGATCCAGCAACAGACTTACTAATGGCCATAACTAAACCATTCCAACTTTCTGGCAATGAGCACAGAAATAACAGAGCCCTAACTTCATCATCAAAATTTACCCCTACAAAACTTAATTGACTTGTAACTGTATTAAAATCATTTAAATGGTCTACAACAGATCCACCTTCTGACATCTTCATATTAAATAAACACTTCATAAGAAATACCTTATTTGAGGCAGAGGGTTTTTCATATAGTTTGGTCAATGCCGACATTAAACCATCTGTTGTCATTTCCTTTGAAATATTAAACGCTACTGACGCCGCTAGGCACAACCGTATTGTTCCAAATGCCTTTCTGTCAAGAATATACCATTTTGTGTCTGTCATACTCATCGGCTTCTTTGTCTTTCTGCTCAATGGTAAGTACAAATCTCTCTGATACAGATAATATTCCATCTGCATCTTCCATAGTTGGTAGTTTTGGCTGTTGAATTTTTAGACCCTAAACCTACCATCTTCCACCATTGCTCCCACTCAAACCAGGAACCCTTCTCTCCTGCGAGTTTATCAGTCAAATAGACCTTCGGCTCTGATACTAGTTGTTAGTAAATTATATAGTACAGAGCAATAGAACACATAAAATATTGCAGAAATATAAAAACAGAAAGTGCATAAAACAAGAGGACACAGATATACGTGGTTCACCCAGTTTGGGCTACATCCACGGAGAAACAACCAGTCCTTCTTTTATTATATTATCCAGCAAACTAAAGAGATACAACCTACAGCAGATCCGCTGTAACACCCTCTTCGCTCTCAATCTCCTCTCTCTTCCTCACTCAGAATACAGATACAATATAGACACAATACAATTCCCTCATATATACTGAGGGGTTGCCTTCTAGGGAAAAAAACCCTAAATTAAACATAACTTCTATTGTCAGATCATCCGCCTAATGAACAGCCCAGGTTGACTAGAAATTACTAGACTTTTACAAGGCAATTTTACATCTATTTTAGCTTTGGGGGCGCTGCCCCCAGACCCTCGTCGGGGAATCGCTGGCCCTTATACCCCCCAACCAGGGGGGATTAGCTCCCTCGGACCCCTGCAGGGGGGACAAGCCCCCCCCCCCCCGCACCCCTCTGCGTGGAGGGGTGTACAGTCTTCCTGGGGTATACATCCGACTGAAACCTTTGAATACATAAAATAATCAGGTTCCACACCCAATAGTCCTTTGCTTGCAGCTGTCATAGAAAACATTGTTTTTCCTCTTTCTCTTCATGTAGACGCATCTTCAATTCATCATTCTCGATTAAAGATTATGTTTGTTTTGCTTTAATTCTTTCATGGCCTCTTCTGTGGCTTGCAACTGAAGCTGCAATCGCTCCTTTTCCTCTATCTCTTTTTGTAGAGTTTCATACACGATCTCCACTCTTTTGGAAATGTTGACCATGGTCTCGTACATTATTCTTTCATTGTCTGTTGCTGCACATTCCATTGTTCACACTGCAATTCACATCAACACAAAGACCGCTCTAATACCACTTGATCCAGGTCCAGGTGTGAAGAAGGACCCTTCAAAGACCTTTTACTTTCGTGATGTGTTAAGTTGCATTTTAAAAGAACATTAATGAATCCATCTGCATGCGGAAAAGAAGAGGAACATATCAATCATCAGCACATGAAAACATAAGCATTGATAACGGAGTTCATCCAAGAGGGACTACGTCTTCGAGCTCCGGTGTCAAGATGGTGTAGGCCGCTGCATTAAGTGCTGTCAATAATGGTGATGTTCACAAGAGATGATGTCGCAATCATACAAGGAAAAATTACCTCATGCAGGAGTCACTCTAAGAGATGTTCCACAACTATAACTCTCAATCAAAAGACTCCTATCAGTATGACACAAAAAACATGCATGATGAGCATCCCGCCAACATGGCACAAGAGGATTTCAATGAAAAACAAAACATGCATGACGACGACGAGAGTATCCCAACAACATACAACAAGGGATCTCAAAACATAACACGATGAGTTATGACAACAAGTACATCACATAGAATATTCTGCATCAAATCAAGCAAGGAATCATGACAACATGTAATACACAAGATCTTGCATCAACATCAATCAAGGATCTGTACAACATAATGCATAAAGAAGAAGTACATGAATACATCATATAACTCACAACAAAGGGGCCATATGAAGCTTGATGTTCATATCCTTAGCAAAAACAATCCATAGTGAATAATTTTTTTCACATTGTCGATGCGCAGGCAGGGCCCATTACCAATCCGGACTTTGGTTCCCCTTGCATCAATATTTTTTCTGGTTTGTCACAATCAGGGGCATCTGAAACAGATGCTATCAACGTGCTAAAGCTTGTTGAACCATCGACCTCCCAGCTTTGATCACAAGAAGAAAACTACTCTGGACTCCCTGGCTCTCTAGCTCTCTGGCTATCTGGCTTTGTAGCGCTCTGGCTATGTCGCTGCAGTTCTGTGGCTTTGCCTGACCCTCTGGTTCTTTGGCTCACCTTCTCGCGCTGCCTCGATCAAGCTCTATGGCTCTACGGCTCCACGGCGCTCTGGCTTTTCAAGCTTCTCTGAGTAACTCGCGAGCACTGTCTAGCTATCTCTAGTTTTATTTGGCCCTCTCATTCTGCGAGTCTCCATCAGGTGCAGCCTCCTCCTTGGCTCTCTGGCACTCAGGCTCTCGGGCCCTCTCTATCCTCGGCTCTCTGCATTCATCATGTTTTATAACATGTTTTTGTGACAAGGCCGCTTAAAATTTGGAGTCTGTTGGTTTAGAATAGAAGCCGTTTGAATGGAAGGTTTGGCTAGCGCAACAAAACCCCAAAATGGCCTTTTTTTGTTCAAAATCAAAATACATAGAAAAATTGAAAAATCTGAAAAACCGAACTTCAAATTTTATGAAATCGGGCTTATAAACCCATCGGGTCCACACTATATCGCAATTGCATATCGCTCTGTCAATGGCCCTGTATATCGAGGAATCGCTGATCGTCGATCGCCGATACGTCGATTTGCTGATCGCTGATATGCCTATTATATCTGGACCATTGATCTGTTCCTTGATCGGACGGTACAGATTGCATCGCATGTCATTATCACGTCGCCCCTTGGTATCGGGAATCGCCGATCTCTGATATGCCAATCGCCAATCTGCCAATCGTCGATAAGCTGATTAAATCTGGACCGTTGATCTGACTTCCAATCCGATGGCTGAGATCGCATCGCATTTCGCTATCGCTACGGCCCAGGGTTCTTTGCTGATACGTTGGCATACGCCGACGCCGATGCCGATCTCTAATATCGCAATCACAAGTTGGCTTTGCCTGGGTCCCGATATCGCGTGCTTGCCTTCCTCTAACCCGATATATCGGAGATCGCCGATCGGGGTTCTAAAGGCCCAGCTTTAAGTCTACCCTTTGCACTCCTCTGATTTCGATTTGCCTTATAAGGCTTTTAGACACATTTTTATAGGGAATTCCTCCTTTTTCAAAGGAACCAAGGCAAACTCTTTTTGCGATAAATTCATCATCCTGACTCGGATTGGGGTGTCGTTCACACCGTTGGAATCAAGACGATGAGATCTACGCTCTGGTCCTGGGTCGACATCATTCTGTGAACTTCAATTTCCGAGCGTTCATAAACCCTCTTTGTCTTGTGTGTCTTTTTGGAGCCACCTGGATCAGCAACAACGCCAAAATGTTGAGAGATTAATTTGTCCAATTAAATCTCTTAATATTAATTGTCAACCCGGGTTCGTAAGCACGAATTGCCTTGTGCTTTCTCAGTTCAGGCTATGTCATAGTTTAATTGTTTCCTTATTAATGGTTTATGAAATAAATACTCGCAAATCTTATCATCTAATGAGTAAACCCAACAATCAAATTTATCCTAAAATCTTCACAAATTCCAATATTCAAATCTGTACTTAATTGAGTATTCCTAGTGGCAAAAATAAACTTCTATTCACACCAAACCCTAAGCAAAATTTTCATGTTGATACCAGACTCTACATGGAAAATCACTCAATCGTTTTCAATAAGCATTCTATAATGACAATTCTTTGAAAGAAATCAAACAACCCTATGATAATCACCACTCAGCGTATTAAACTATTGATGCCATAATCCTTCGTTACCAGAGCAAATAATGATAACTAATCTATAACAATCCAATTACTAATTCAATGAGTGATCTATCCTATTAATGCTTCAATCAACCAATTATACTGTACTTAAGGGTTTATGTTCAGATCAAGGTTTAGGGTTCAAGTATCAATTGGAAGAATTACTCTGTTTTGCTTTATCTTGTTGTTTTGCATTCAATGGATCACTTACAGGATTTTAATAAATGAAAACAACTATGATACTTATCTCACTTAATGCTCAGCTATCAATCCTGAAGGCTATACCTAATTCTATGCTACAATCAAACAAATCACTATGCTATTGTAAGTCAAAATGATGATCTATTCATGGAGTAAAAACCCTAACGTATGAACTGAGAAAGGAGTCATTCATTCAAAGGAGACAGGCTTTTGCACAGAACTGAGGATGATCATTTTGATTTACCACCGATATTAGCAATTGAATGAACAAAGGAGATAAATGGTAACTATAGAATGGGTCTTTTGAAAATGTCCCTATAATGTTTATACCAGTTTACAGTGCATCAATCCACAGTAAAACAAGTCAATTAATCATTTGTGCAACCCAGACATACTTGTATTTAAACTACCAGTTCGATAATTTAATTAAGTTCATTAAGTCTCTCGAATGATCTAGCTAGTGCCAGCCTATCTTCAAACGCCTCTGTAATGCTACAATTGGGATTGATTTAAGTCGATTCTCTTCAATGAAATAGAGGTTGATTTAGGGAAAATAGATAAAGCCTATTTGATTCAATTGAAATCATTCTTCATCTAGAGCTATTTGAAAGAGTTAGGGACTCCGATATCCACTATGGGTGACAATTCCAATCAATATATTAATGACCATATAATTCATTCTAGGTGAGGGCAAACAAAGTGATGGGGTGGCTCTAGTTCGAAAGGCACGAAATCACACCAAAATCCAATTGTGATTCATAAAAGTGACAAAGACTTCTGCAAGCATAACTAGTAATCAATCAATCAATAACAATCCACGCAACAAACTTGTAAATGGAAATGGAAATTGAATGAGTCTAAGTTTGCAGTGTCACTGCTGATTCAAATACAAACAATCCCAGATGGGTGGGCCCAACCACACCTAGGGCTGATAACTTACAGTAACTTAAACAATTTGGTTCACAGTCAAAACATAAACTTCATTCCAATCAACGCATCCGAAAACAGCTTCAGAACAAGAGCAGCATCACGATTATATTCAAACTGGTTGTGATCATACAGTAAAATGCTTCATAAGTTTGGTGCTGCCTCCCCCCTGGCATACATGCAGAGCTTTGGCTTTATATAGAGCTGCTGATGAAAAAAAACATGACTATTTTCCAAAAAAACATAACAACAAACTAAAAGATGCAATATTTAATTCTTCTGGAGAGCCTTCGAATAGCTAATGGTTGATGTTGATGTTGATCAATGCATGAATGGAGGAAAAGAACTTATCAAACCGTAACTGTGGCATCAAAATAGGAAAATCCGAATTTGACTGTTAAGTACAAATCTGGACATTTTATATAAATTGGCCTCAGAGAACTCCACATATCTTCCAAACCGTAAGGAATTTTAGAAAAATGTTTGAGGGTTAGTAAATTGGTTATACTAGGACCAAAACCCATGTTCCATATTTTCCTCATTCTCCTTCACCTGCACGAAAATCTAGGCAGAAGTTGGCAGTTTGAAAATTATTGCAGATTTGGGAAAATTTATGAATTTCCTTCTAGAGACCCACATGAGTGACCTGGGTGCAATCCAAGTTATGGAAAAGTATTACAACATCATTTTTGACAATAACCTCTCTTGGTTTCTCCGGAAGCATGCCGAAAGTGTCAAAAGCCCCAAATTGGCCATTTCCGTACTCTACTGGCTCGTGAAGAAACTTGGCGATGGAACCCTGTGAAAATGTGATTGGAAAAACCGTCATTAGTAAATCATGGAATAATCATCTTTAATCATAGAAAATCTAATAAAACTAATGATAATCAACCACAAGACATAGGATGTGTTTTGGCAATAAATGATGGAATTAGGGTACGGAACAGGTTAAATACCTAGGGTTTTAGGGTATGAATGGTGATATTGTGTGATGAAAACATGATCATTTTTTAGGCCCATCAATGATGTAGTCAATACCAGAGTGACAGTTGCAGACAAGTAGAAGTCTGAGGCTAAGGAGCGTAGTGCAGTGTTAACAGCAGAGCAGGTGGCTCAGTGAAGAGTTCACAGCAACACAAATTCTTCAATGACAGTGTAGATGCTAGTAGTAGTTAACACTCAAGAGACAAATGCTTCATACTGAACATAATTGATTTAGTATGTCAGATGCTTCTCAGTTGCAGTGGTTGAAGTTGCAACTACAATAGATGGGAGGGAGTTGTAGTGCAGATGTAGAGTTGGTAGCAGTATGGAAGTGTCAATAGCAGCATAGATGCAACATTAGAGTTGTGCAATGGTTGGTGGGTAGAAACATCCATACATCAGTAGCGTGACAAAGGATGATACCAAGACAAAGTGTTGTGGTAGGGTGTGCAACACTAGAACATAGTCCTCACTAAAATGGAGTGTTAGTTTTTGTAGCATCGGATGTGTTATAGCCACGAAACATGGCGAAGGTGCTAGAATACATGAGATCTCCATAACCTAGGAATTGTTTCTAGAAATTCCACCCAGAGATGGCTTAATTAGATTATTAGTTGACTTTTAAACATTTACTAAGTCTAAACTTAGGGAATATAGTTAATTAATTAGAATTAATTAATTCAAGGTGAGAATTCTCTAGAAACTCACACGGATCGACTCTGAGATGATATTATCCCTTGATTATGTTTGAATCATTATTGTTGGTGCTCCAATAGAGGATTGTAAGAAGAATTCGATGGGAACTTGGAGAATACACCAGAGACACTTGGAGAATTCGATTTTCCAGAGTAGCAGTTGTCAGTTGCATAAGAGTTCGCGCTTCATTAAGGAAGAAGAGACAGTGAGGCTAGAGGAAGTTTTCCAGATCCAATGAGTGCATTTACATATAGGATAAGATTACTGCAGGGGGATGCATAGAGGCATCACAGAGCCTCAAGAAGGAATTTTGATTTGCTCGGAAGGAAGATGTTTTTAGTTCCAGAGGCCAGACAAAGGTTCCAGAGTATCGGAGAGACGTTTTCCCAGTCAGCAGCAGGAAGGACAGCTAGACTAGCAGTCAGTTCACCTAACAGTTGTAGCAGACAATATTAAGTTGACACAGAGCTAATGTAGGCCTAGTTGGATGACTTGATTTTTAGAGGTAATCGAGTGCCTGAATTGCCTGGAGAGAGGGTAAATTCCTTCTAGATATTTTAGCTAGTATTTTCTCTGCAAGATAGCCAGATTTAGGCATCCATATTATTGTACTCAAAATCTATCACTATTGCATAATAATAGAAACCCTCAGTTACTGCACCAATTTTCCCAAGTTGGGTTTTTCTGGGGACATTTATCCAAAATAACGATGTCATTTTAATGTGTGTGTGTTTGCTAGTATTTTATTAGTTTCCAACACTATTATTTTTCTGTAGTTTATTTGTGAAGGTTGCAGTGTGATGAATTTGGTATTTTTCCATAGCAAATAAATTGTTAAATTAATTAACAATTAAAAGAATTAATTCCAGTTGTTGCAATAGGATTTCAGTTTTGAAATTTTTACATGATATCAGAGTGTGAGTGATCAACCAAGAAGCTCAAAAATAGAGGAAATAATTTCATTGCTAAGAAGGAACAATCTGAAATTATTAGAGGCAAGGTAGTGCTCAGACAGGTAGGCCAAATTGCTCGTGAAAAAAAATCATTTTTTAGTTGCAGGGCTGCAGAAAAATCGAGTTGCTCAGGTTAGTGATTCTAGTAGTCGGAGGGAGCTGTAGCAGCTCAAATCTTCGTTGATCATATTCCTTGGTTGGGCACATAAGGTTTTGCAGCAATTGCTAGAGAAAAAAATGTATTGGGTGGAAGAGAAAACCACACACACTAGAGGGAAAATTTCTCTTAGAGGATCACAAGATTTAGAGATCTGATTTTTTTTCCAATTGAAATTTGGCAGTATTTGTGAGAATATATTCTCACTCCAGATGGGAGTGCAAGTAGCAGATCCAGCAGCCGAGTAGTGGGAAAGAGGGAGATTTTTGGATTTATTTTCTCTAGTTTTGAGTTTCACAAATTTTACATCTTTACAAGGATGATCATACACGATTACGAGAGGAGGCTCTATGAGTTAGCCAAAATGTAGATATGCGTAGCAATTCAACTTCTAGTTTCCGGAAATAAGTATAGGAGGAAGTGCGATTTGCAAAGAAAGTAAGGGTCCCAACCATGGACTAGGCTTGAAAGGAGGTAGTGGGGCACAAGATCTAGAAGGAGGAGGAGTATGAATCTCCTGCATTCCAAATGAGAAGGGTCCAACACAGTTGCAACAAGGATATCAGTCAGGTCAATTCTGGATTCCTATAGCGGGACCATCACCTTTGCTAGCCCACAATATCATAGTAGCAGGATCAGTTTCAACAGACGCAATCTGTCATTAGACAGTTGCAAAGCTAGTTGTAGTGAGTACCCGAGAGATAGTTGTAGAACTAAATGCAGTGACCTAAGCAGTGCGAATTTTTGAGTTTTAGTATGCATGTGCAGTTTGAGCCAAAATATTCCTAGTGCAGAGCTTCACAGTCCAATTTCCAGTGCAGGAGGACAATTCGAGTTTTCAAGAGGGAGGAGAGAGATTTACCATAGGGAGATCGAGACTTAGAGGGAGTCTAGTTTTAGAGGGAGCATCCCTCTGGAAGCTAGTACTTAAGGATCTAGGGAGATCAGAATCATTATTGCAATAGTTGCATTAGTCGTGTGGATGTATCAATAAAGTAGTAGCAACAACAATATTAGTAGATCATATTCACCATGTTTGCAGCAATACCTCCAGGAGTGAGTTGGGGTGACTTAGAGTTGTAGCCTTATAGAGCTACATAAATTAGGTAGGGTCCATTAAGGAGTCCACCTCATGGATCAATACCTAGCTATGGGGGCCCACAATATTCAGTAGCGGGATGGATCATTGGTGCATGATGCAGTTAGTATCAGAGTGACAGTTGTATACTAGTAGCAATCAGAGGCTGAGGAGCACAGTGCAACATTAACAGTAGAGTAGTTGGCTCATTGTAGAGCTAGAAGTGATGCAAAATATTCATTAATAGTGAAGATTCTAGTAATACTCATGAATATGTAGACAGATGCATCGTATTGAACACAATTCATTCACTGTGTCGTATGCTTCTTAGTTGCAATGGTTGCAATTACAACATTAATAGATGAGAGGGAGTTGCAATGCAGATGTAGAGTTGGCAACAATATGGCAGTGTCAGCAGCAACATGGATGCAAAATCAGAGTTCTGCAGTGGTTGGTGGCCAGTAGAAGCCAGACATCAACAACATGAAAAAGGATGATACATAGACCAAGTGTTGTGGTAGGGTGTGCAACACTAGAACACAATCCTCGCAAAGAGGTAGGGTTAGTTTTTGTAGCATCATATGTTTTCTAGCCATGAAACTTGGTGGAGAGGCTAAAATACATGAGATATCCATGACCTAGAAATTGTTTCTGGAAATTCCACCTAGATATGGTTTAATTAGATTATTAGCTGATTTTTAAATATTTCCTAAGTCTAAACCTACGGAATATGGTTAATTAATCAGAATTAATTAAGTCAAGGTGACAATTCTCTAGAAACTCACACAGATCAACTATGAGATGATCCTAGCCCTTGATTTTGTTTTAATCTTGGTTGTTGGTGCTCCAACAGAGGATTATAAGAAGAAGTCAATGGGCACTTGGAGAATATAACACCAGAGACACTTGGAGAATTCAATTTTCTAGAGTAGCAACAACCTATATCCAGAGAGTTCGAGCTTCAGTGGGGAAGTAGAGATAGTGAGGGGTAGAGATAATGAGGTTGGAGTAATTTTTATAGATCCAACAAGTGCATTTGCAGAGAGGAATATATTACTCCAGGAGATTTCCCAAAGGCAATGCAAAGCCTCAAGAAGTGTTATCGGGAAATCTAGTGTCTATGCAGAGCTGCTAGTCCCACTAAGGATGGTAGCTACCTTAGAAACAAACAAACTAAAACCGCTTTCGTTTTGCTTTATGAGAAGTAGATAAGAGGGGAAAAAAGAAGACCAAACTCTGTCTTGCGCTTGGTTCCTTGCTTGATTCCTCTCCCTTCCAATAGATCTTTGCCACTCGCTTCCTTGTCTACCCAGCTTCAAAGAGCACCTGTAGAATCAAAGCAGCATAACACTATCCAAGAACATATATCTACTATCATAAACAATATAGGACCAGATATATATTGACCACACAAATGCATATATCATCAATCATACAAGAATGTGGAGGAAAACTTGAATAGCTTTATTAATAATCAAGAATAGCAAAGAGGATTACAACCAATTGTTCTGACCTAGCGTCATCCTCTTAGCAAGAAAGCCCTTCTTCACCTCATGAAAAGCTTAGATCACCCAACACTATGATGTTACACCAAGAAACCAGCAGCACTTCCTTACAAGATACAAAATTCCAGCCTCCCTCCTCTGGATCTCTGGGATGAGAGATCCATATATAGATGTTTGCAAGGGGGGTGAGTCAGCTTCTGAGATTTGATTAGTGTCCTCTCTCTGATAGTTTTGATTCCACTTGGAGATTGATGATATCTTACTTATCCCTGGGCAAATGCAGAGAGGCAAGTGTCACAAGAGAAGTTTCTGGAAGATTCCATGATCCTCCACCTCACAGATTGACCCTGCCATTTGTCCATTCTCGCCCATCGCACCCCATAGAAGGGCTTTCCAGTATGCATCGCACCTCCCGTGTGCATTTAGGTGGGATGCAGCGCACTTTGACCATGGAGCAGGTGAGATGGTCCAGTTTTGACCAGTTCTGAGTAGTTTTTCATGGAGAACTTCTGGGAGATGCTGTAATCAGTTGACCTTGTTCTTTTAGGGGTTGGAACAACACTTTTAGGGACTTAGGAGCCCTTGGTTTATGGACATTTATGATTGGGGTTGCAATGCCCAAAAATGTCTATAACAGTTTCCCCCTAAAGCATGAGGTCGTTAATCTTTTGATGTCGGGTGAAATGCTTTATCATGAGGATCCGAAGTTTTTTCAAGCTAGAAGGCGACCTGTAATAAGATACAATACAATACATTATCTTCATAATATTTTCATGATCTAGCTGAGGCGGGCATTCCCATGCTCAACTTTATAAATTCATTTTCATGTACATAAGACAGAAAATCGTCTGAGTGCAGACTGATGATTCTAGTAGAGCCATCATCCCTTGGATTGGATGATTATCTGTGCAGTAATGATGTACATTTGATGTCTTTATTTTCCTGAATATATATCGCAACCCGGATGGATGAAACTAGATCCGGGGTCTTTAATCTCGTTCGATCTTCACTCAAAGTACAAGTCGATCCATGTGAGAGATGTCCTGGAGTCGAACATGGAAAGACATCGCCTGATTACCAGCCAATGATGTAAGCTGTTAACAGGGGCGAGAGGAATCACCGATAATGATGATGACCCTCAAGGTATCATAGTAAAATTCACGTGGTGTGAATAAGGGACTTGGTGTCGAACACCACGCAAAATCTTTCAGTCGAAGGCCATTGATGTAAACCTGTCGCCGGAAGTGAGAAACTTGCCATTGAGGCATGCAATTTTCAAAGTACTTAAAGGGTTGTTCCTAGATTGACTTCCTCGATAATGAGTTGATGTTGACAAGAAGCAATCCGCCATAGGAGGGCCTTAGTGAATCCCACATTAATGACACGGAACGGAGCAAATGATTTTAATGGAGGTGAAAACGATCTGATGACATAAGGTTCAGGGTGGCGGTCATGAAAGTATGGAGCGTAAATGTATTGCAGTGGATGAGACACAGGTGAATTCTCTAAGTGACTTCTCTTGAACATATCGGCGACACTGACATGATCGATTGGTAGAGTTAACCCCAAATGTGGATGGTGCGACGGACCCATGGCGATATGACCAGTGAATGGAACAACCCAACCCGACTCGGATGCGGAGTGAAAGTGTCATGTTCAAGAGCAACTTGCTACCAATAAAGTTTCTTCAAGTTTTCTTCCCAATTTTTCCCCAGTCATTGCTGACCAGTAACTCTTTATTTTTTTCAAGCTTGAGGAGGATAACATATGCTTGTTCTATAATTTTCCCTTCGGGCAAACCCATCGCTATGTTTTAACGAGCCTAGCGATAGTGAAACTCGTTCTTGTCTGTATGGACAAGTTTGTCGCTATTCAGTTTTAACGAGTTTAACAACAAAGATAACTCGGTCCTTTTCAATTTTAGAGAGTCTGAAATGGGACGTAAAGAAAAATCTGACAATCCTTTTTCGTCATATAATCCCTTAAGTCTGAAAAAGTATAAAATAATACAGAAGGGATGAATTTTCAGTAATTTTAATGAGCTAAACAAAACAAGCGCTCGATCTTTTTGTGTAATAATCCCTCAGGTTCAAAAAGATTAAAATCTAAAAGAGGGATAACACTTTCGGTCACTTTAACGAGCTGGAGAGGCCAATTACTCGGCAATCTTTTCATATTTTACGAGTCAGTTGAAAAGAGCTTAAAGGAGACTCGTTTTTTGAGGAACGAGTGATAAATTTGGGTAGCAGCTAATTCCAGGTAAGGTTTGGAATTTTCCAATCACGGCAGTGTCACAAGGATGGCTAACAGGATCACTCTTCATAGTTGTTCCTCAAAAAGGGTAAACAATCAAATGGAGGTGAATGATCGGCCAAAATAGAGTGGAGGTGATGATGAGAACACGACCAAGGCTTCAAAGGCTGATGATAATACATTCATGATGGTTATTTACCGGAAATTGGTTCATTTTTTAATGAGCTTAAACTCTGGGGGAACATTTTCTCACTGCTTATGTTTACTTTTTAACGAGCTTGAATTCCGCGTTAAAACTGCTCGATGCAGGTTTATTTTTTAATGAGCTTGAACCCTGCAGTAACACTGCTCATGATAAGTTTACATGCCCCTAGCATAATAACACAAATCGAGGTGCATGCCCCCCAAGCTTCATTGCATTCATCTCGGTGGTTGGAATGCAGGTTTACCTTCGAGATCTTCGAAAGACTCGACTTTGATTTTACGAGAATGTAATCAAAGACTCGATTTGGAAAGGGAGTTGTTTCATTTTTTAACGAGGTTGACACAGTAAAAGAACTATCCTCATGACTCCTTGTTTCATTTTTTAACGAGGTCGACACGAGATAAGAACCATCCTCGAAATCCATCGTATTTACAGTATTTGATAGAAAATCAAAACTAAAGGATGATTAAGGTTGCTGGAATAATCTTCGTGGTAATCCGAAAGATGGGAGCAATGGTGGTAATCTCCCCATGGTGCCTCTCCTATCATCATCGATTGAATGATGACTTCATCTGTAGAATGTACATGCGACTAAGGATCTGAAGAGGTGCCATATTCCTTAGACCTATCTATCCAAACACTCGATGAGCGTTGATTTGGGTTTGCCCCCCAAGCCAAGAAAATTGATTGCTACAATATTTCTAAAATGGCAATGATCCATGCTGACAAAATGTTCAGGAATCTTCTGAATCCATTAGATATAGAAGATTTCATATTGCAGGTTTCCACTGTGGCCACTTCCGCCAGATTACTCGGAGGCGGTAGGGCAAAAGTACCCATTAAGGCAGGGTCTTTTAGGAGGCCTACTCCAATATTTTGAAGCGAATGATTGCTTCCATGGATCATTGGAATGCTTCCCATAACTTGTGAACTGTTGGGGAGAAATGTTTGTTGGTCGACGATTGTAATTCCTCCTTGGAAGGGAAATGTAATCTTCCTGAAGTAGGTCGACACAACTGCGGCCATGGCATATATCCAGGGCCTTCCCAGTAGGATGTTGTAATCGAGGTTTCCGTCGATTACTTCAACATCAATTTCTACTGTTTTTCCCCCCAGTTCAACTTGCAAGTTACTCAAAATCCCGTCTGGAGTGTATGATTATCCATCAAATGCTTTTAACATCGTTGACGATCGCGACAAGGGCGGTGAGCCTAAATTTTTCCAGCAACTCATTGACATAATACATGTAGATGCCCCCTCATCAATAATTGTTCGATGAACAGTTTTGTTGAGGGCTTTCACTTGAATAAGGAAAGCTAGTTGAGTTGGTAACTGACGGTCATATCCTTTGTGATTAAAGGATACAAGATTGGAATCCGTTGGGTCAATCCCACCTATTACTGATAATAGATTCTGCTTTTGGGAGGTGAAATTTTGCGGTACCTCAAGTGTTGACATAGCGGACGGCGATTGGGCCAGGTCCTCTACTATATTATAATTTTGTGCTACTTTGGCACGAGGATTAAATGTCGATTTGTGTACTACTCCCTTTGGCGGATTTATCATTGGCTCAGGAATGATGGGTGGCACAACTTTGGTCAAAGTTGTTGTCGAACTACTAGGTTGTTCATTAGCCTTGTTATTCGACAGCTGTGGATTCCCGTAATCTTTATTCCTTGTCAAAGCATCATTTTGCTGCTCTGAGATAGAAAACATTAGCACTTGGTATCAGGAAGCATTTTGATTAGCAACCAGTTTGGTTCCCGTGTTTGGAAACGGATCAGTCAATACTGCTGAGGTTTTTGAACTCTTAAAGAGTTTCTTAACTTCAGCTTTATGTGGACAATCTCTCATTCGATGATCCCCATCACATATATGACACCTCGCAGGGGGTTTCCTTTGCCCAGAAGGGTTTGCAGAAGGTTTTTCAGGAGATGACTCATCCTACTTCTTTTTTCTCCCTTTATTTTTCTTCTTGCCCCCTTGTTGCTTTAGTTGTTTGCCCTTGTCGGTTGACACAGCATTTACGTCCGAGGCAAGAAATTCTTCATTTGCATTTTGATCAGAAATCTTACGGGCTTTCTTAGATGTAGCCTTTGTCGATTTCGTGCTTGTCGTACCTATCACGCCATCGCCGGCATGAGAGTCTTTGTTTGATTTAGGAGGGGGAGGAACGGAAAATTCCAGTCTAGGAGCATCAGGTATTTTATCGTAGAGTGTGCCAGACTGAGTATAGATCAAGTCTAGATATTGTGCACGAGCAATAAATTGCTCTTCAGTGACGACTCCTCCCTTTGCCACATCTTCTGTGATAGAAGGTAATAATGACTTAATAAACCATTCAGCTAAAAGCTGATCAGGAACATATGTTTTTACCATTCTGCTACGACGTCGCCACTCATGAATATGATCAGATGTGTGAGTGGCCGTTGTCTGTTTGAAATTGGTAAGAAGCTCTGTTCCTATTTCGTACCTTATTGGTAACTGAAAATGGGTTAAAAAGGTTATGGATAGGGTGCTGAAGTTATCGAATGAAGCTCTAGGCAATTCGATATACCATTTTGCTGCCGGACCAGTTAACGTTCGCTGAAAAAGGTGAAGCCTAATCGAATCATCGTTTAGAGTGTTAGATGAACACCACAGATGAAAGGTCATCACATGATTCGACGGGTCTTCACCCGGATTTCCATTAAATTTAGGAATATCTGACGGAAGTTTATGTGGAATCGCCGGCCACCAAGGGGCGTAAGCAATTGGATCATTCGTTAGCCAGTTTAGATCTGGTAATTCTAGAGTTGCTACAAAGGGCAACTATTGATTCAGGTTAGGCGAAGCATACCCAGGATAAGATGGAATTGCCTGAGCAGTGGGTCTTTGCATACCAGCATAATGTATTTGATGCTGGTAACTTTGATAAGGTTGATGGGCATAACCATTATAATATGGTTGTTGATAACCGCTTTGGAAATGCAGTTGCCCATTAATTACAAAGACTTGTTGCTCAGGTCCTTGATATGATTGCTGGAATGGCGGTTGTTGAGATTGAACCAGTGATGGTTGTTGGACCATTTGCTGTTGTCCAATACTAGATGATTGACCAAGATGAGGAGTCATAGTACTTGTTTGAGCCTGAGTCGCTCCAGATAAGGAGGCACTAACCTGAGGTTGTGAATGAGTCGTTGAGACAAGAGGCTGTTGTATTGCACCCTGAGAAACTTGGGGTTGACATACAACAGGTAGCGCTTGTACTTGTGATGCAGTCACTATAGCAGGTATAGTGGGAATATTCGACACAGGGTGGACTGGTTGCATTGAATATACAACCCTTGGTTGCTGAGGCAGTATTGGTACCCAACCGCTGGATGTAATTCCAGTTTGACTTGAACTTTGTTGTAAACTCCCATATGGTTGTTCTCCAGGAGGGAACAACGAAAAGGCATACTACCCTCCATATGGTGGCAATCCAGTACTTAAAGGGTAGATTGGCCTTTGAAGACACATTGGATCAATGTGTTGAGTTTCAACATAAGAAATACCAGATGATAATCTGGATGAAGAAATAGGAACTGACCATGTCGTCGAAATAGTCCCTGATTGGACTCTGGCTTGTTGTTGATAACTTGCCAGGACAGAGAGTATACCGGCGAACATCGGTTGAGTAGTAGCAGGAGGTTCTGCCGCTGCTATGTCAGATGACACAGTCCTGGATGTCGACGGTTTTTTAGACATATCTAGTCTATCCAAAAGATTTTCAAGCAATTTCGATTGACTTTCTTCCACGATTGTGGATTAGTCGATCAAATCAAAATAAAAGGGAAAATGGTTCCGAATTAAATGAATTTTAGACGCTTTGACACAACTTGTTTTTTCAATTTTTAAGAGTTGAGAAAAAACAAAAGATGACTCTAGTCGCCTTCGATTTTTAATGAGCCTGAAGTGACAAGTGCTCAGATGGACCTTTTCCTTTAAGGAGTCTGAAAAGGAACGAAAGAGACTACTCTGGAAATCTAGACAAAGGGATTACCAAACCAATCACAAAACTGCAGAATACTTTTTACGGTACGACAGTCAATCTTCCTGAATGTTGTTTTCAGTGCATTGCGATTGATATGGCGGCAGACACGGCTTCCTATGGATAAAGAATATAGCCTATTGTGGTCTCCCAATATATACTCGACGGTACGTGGGAGTACAAGTCCGTACTGGCACTTATTGTCTCAAAGTGGAGGAATCACCCAACCAGCAATGAAAACAACAGTTACCAGGCTTTACGACGTCGGAATACGTCTCTAGCCTAGACTTCCAAATGTTGTGCGTTAGGTTCCAAAGCGTTTTTTAGATTCATTAAATTTATTTTACAGTTGATCTTGCTTAAGAAATTTGCCTTTCAGGTTCACCGCGTGATGTAGATATACAATTCCTAAAATGCAATCTAGGATGATAAACAATCGTTTAATCTTCTTTTTGCAATGAAAATCCTAGCTACTAAGGAAAGAGAGATGATATTCTTTCAACATAGAGCAGAGAGCACACACTATATGCACTGTCCTAAATCAAACCAACAAGCCGTCTAAATGCAAATTCACATGCATGTATTTGTTTTCAGCCTTCTTAATGTGTGAATGATAGAAAGAAAGCTAAGCGTAAATCTGAATTATTTTTCAAAGCGACATTACTAACAAGTTTCTTTTCAAGACAAAATGAAGACAATGACGACACTTTGTTATTTGGAATTGAAAACTTGCTTTCGACACTTGAAAAACTATTAATTCAAATCAAATACAAGAGTAACAGTGTAATCGACTATCAAGAACAATCAAATTCTCTTCTATGACTGAAAATGACACTTGCGACACTTCCAAATCAAGAAACGATAGTTCAATTACGCTACTTCTTTGTAAAAGAGAACTGAAAATGGCTCACAATACATAAAAACATTTACAGTTATTTGCACAATGGAGGCAGAATAATGGCAAGGAAGGGGTTTCCAACAGAGGTATACTGACTACAGACAGCAAAACTCCTGAATAAAGCTGAAAAGAGTGAAAAAACCAAAGTCTGAAGGCAAAATTAGCCCTTTCTGATCAGCACACCTGTTACACAGGGATTCCAGTATGCATCCCACCTACAGCACACGGGAAGTGCGATGCATACTGATATCCTTGAAGAGAGGGTGCGATGGTACAGTGCGAGACTTTTGATCCAGTTCTTGATCACAGTTTACAGCACAGTTCAGGGATTTTAGCCGAGCAAGTGGTAATCAGTAAATAAATCACAGGGGTAGATCTAAGGAGGTTACTAGAGCCACCACAAGGGCAATTAGAGAGCTTGTAAATCGATTGTTCAGTTTATAAACAAAACCCGGAGATAGACTGAAGCAGCATTGATCTACTTTGCACTTGCATAGCAAATGCAGTTCGAAGGTTAGCTGGCTTGACTTCAGGCTCTGTCTGTAAGTTTATAAAGCAAACAAATATAGACAAACAAACAATCTATTTGCTCCCCAGCGGAGTCACCATTTTGTTATCGGGAAATCTAGTGTCTATGCAGAGCTGCTAGTCCCACTAAGGCTGGTAGCTACCTTAGAAACAAACAAACAAAAACCACTTTCGTTTTCCTTTATGAGAAGTAGATAAGAGGGGAACAAAGGATACCAACCTCTGTCTTGAGCTTGGTTCCTTGCTTGATTCCTCTCCCTTCCGATAGATCTTTTCCACTCGCTTCCTCGTCTACCCAGCTTCAAAGAGCACCTATAGAATCAAAGCAGCATAACACTATCCAAGAACATAGATCTACTATCATAAACAATATAGGACCAGCTATATATTGACCACACAAATGCATATATCATCAATCATACAAGAATGTGGAGGAAAACTTGAATAGCTTTATTAATAATCAAGAATAGCAAAGAGGATTACAACCAATTGTTTTGACCCAGCGTCATCCTCTCAGCAAGAAAGCCCTTCTTCACCTCATGAAAAGCTTAGATCACCCAACACTATGATGTTACACCAAGAAACCAGCAACACTTCCTTGCAAGATACAAAATTCCAGCCTCCCTCTTCTGGATCTCTGGGATGAGAGATCCATATATAGATGTTTTCAAGGGGGGTGAGTCAGCTTCTGAGATTTGATTAGTTTCCTCTCTCTGATAGTTCTTGATTCCACTTGGAGATTGATGATCTCTTACTCATCCTTGGGTGAATGCAGAGAGGCAAGTGTCACAAGAAAAGTTTCTGGAAGATTCCATGATCCTCCACCTCACAGATTGACCCTACCATTTGTCCACTCTCACCCATCTCACCCCATAGAAGGGCTTTTTAGAATGCATCGCACCTCCCGTGTGCATTTAGGTGGGATGCATCGCACTTTGACCATGGAGCAGGTGAGATGGTCCAGTTTTGACCAGTTCTGAGTAGTTTTTCATGGAGAACTTCTGGGAGATGTTGTAATCAGTTGACCTTGTTCTTTTAGGGGTTGGAACAACACTTTTAGGGACTTAGGAGCCCTTGGTTTATGGACATTTATGATTGGGGTTGCAATGCCCAAAAATGTCTATAACAAGAAGGCAGTTCAATTTGTTGGGAAGGAATACGTTTTTAGTTCTAGAGGTCGGATAGAGGTTCCAGAGTGCTAAAGAGATGTTCTCTTAGTAAACATCAGGTAGGATGGCTAGACTAGAGGTCATTTCGGGCAAAAATTGTAGCAGGTAGCATCAAGTTGACGTAGAGCTTGTGCAGGCTTAGTTGGACGACTTGCTTTTCAGAGGCAGTCTAGTGCCAGAATTGCCCAGAGAGAGGGTAAATTCCTTCTAGATATTTTAGCTAGTATTTTTTCTGCAGGATCGCTAGATTTCGACATCTAGATTATTGTACTCAGAAATTATCACTATTGCATAACAATAAAAACCCTCAGTCGTTGCACCAGTTTCCCCAAGTTGGGTTTTTTCGAGGAAATTTGTCCAAAAATAATAATGTCGTTTTTATTTGTGTGTGCTAGTATTTTCTCAGTTTCCAGTGCTTTTATTTTTCCGCAGTTTATTTTTTAAGGTTGTAGTGTCATTAATTTTGTATTTTTCGTAGCAAATAAATTGTTTAATTAATTAACAATTAGAAGAATTAATGCCAGTTGCTGCAATAGAATTTCAGTTTTAAAATTTTCACACATAATGCTTGGGGAAAGTATTTATATATACTTTTCCCACTCCATGGCTCTCTTTAGCATGCGGCGCTTCTTAAGCCACATGGGCCCCAAGTTATCAATTTATCAACTTCTATTGCTAACACACCATTTCCCGTCATTGTGGAGTTGTGCACCCTTCATACTCCTACCATGGAGTGGGCTCAATAACCATTTTTTTATTATTATTAAAATATATGAATTACAGCGTATTACAAATCTAGGCCTTCTAGTCACTAAACCAACACTGGAACCTATGCCTGGGCACACTAGCCCCACAATATCTAGCATAGATATATGGCATGCAAGCCACATATCATAACCACCTACACATGAAATCTTGCAATATACATCCAACTCACTAGCCTAATATCAATTACATCCATTTACATCATAAATGGGCAAGGGTATTACAATAGGTGTTTGAATTGTTAAAGTCAACCTTAAGGACAATGACCATGGTTCTGTGAAACTACGTTGGGGACTTTCTAGCTGCACTGAGGCCATTTAGAAACCTCTTTATGAAAAATGTTTAAAGAAGAGGAACAACTCATTGGAATACAAAACCAAGCAATGCAATCAAGCTTCCAATGGATGTACTAGTGGAATCTTGGTGAAACCTAAAGCTTTTTGAATGGAAACTAATTATTAGGTCCATTTTCTAAAGAGCATGGTTACCTTCACTATTTGATCATATTTCAAATTGGTTAAAACAACATGTTGGAGGCAATACCAAAGTCCTTTGGAAACCTACAAAAGGCATTACACATTCGTACGAATAATAACTCACCAAGTGTTCAAATAACAAAACATATTTCCAAACTTCCAAAGTTGATTCATTTTTATTAGACACCAATAGCTTAACAAATAGTGCTAGAGTTGATGATCCACCCAATTTCTTCTACAATTTCCTAGAAGTATGAAATGGATGACTGGAAAACAACAATTAGTAAAGGAAATGAGTGCCAGCAAGAGTCGCAAAACGAATTGGTGGATGGATATTGCATATGTTTTGTTCATTGGCCTTTAAAAAAAAAAAAAAAAAAAAACGAGGTGTTGGGAGGGTTATATTCTCTAGACTTACCACACCATTACTTTCTAGGACCATGAAAATGATAGAAAATTGTGCTATATCCTTCAATCACATTATATGGAATTTGGAGATGCTAATGTCCATGTTATTCCACTCTCTAGTAAGGAATTTTATGACAAAGCTATATCAACAACCTGTAGGGTGACTGTTACAAAAACGGGTGAGATTTAAATTCATATTGGGTAGCCTGTTGAGGATGTAGAAAGTAGGATAATTGAGATTAAGAGTGTTGTATGTAGTGAGAAGAATATTGGAAACCAAAAACCTCACATTAATTCCTATAATGGCTTTGGCAATAGATCTTTCAGTTATTCATAACATTCAAAACAATCACATTGAAACTTCATGATGCCAAAGTGCAGCTATATATCAACCCTTCAATCTAGTTTCAATAAAGTAGCAAAATTTTGGCTAGTTTGGTCTAACTTCAACTTAGCCTCGAATGTGTAAATTCATGGAAAGCTATTCTTTTTCAAAGACTATTTCTGGTGGATATCAAGATGAAAATCATTCTAGTGGTTGGAAAATATATTTTTGGGTTGCACCTTTCCAGCCTTAATTAATGCAGATACCTCTAATGTCTTGGAAAGGATTCAAGATTAGCTTCTTCCATACAAAGGCACATTTTTAGAGAGGGCTGGTCGTAAACCATATTTATATGACCCGTTCTAGATTTACAATACTTTGATACTTGTCACTGCGACATTGGGGAACTTAGTAGCTTATATATCACAATAAATAACACAAACATTGGGATAATGGAATTAATCAGTTTACATGGTTGAATGGGCTATTTTATGGTCATGTTTCTGTTATACCTAATGCACTCTACTTTGTCCTCAAATATTTCTCATTAACATCGAGCCTTGTAAGCCTTTGGTATTTATATAACTGTTGTAGCATTTTTTGGTTTTGATAAGTTAGAATAAATTAGTCAAAAAATGAAAATATTTTTCAAAAATGTTAAGCTAGGATATGGACAAAAAGAATACTGAATAAAAATGTTAGGAAATATTTTCATAAATATGTCCATATCAAAGAAAATGTTAGGATAGATGCCCTAAAGAATGAAGGAAAAAATAAAATGTTAGGTTAGAAAGAAAAAGAAAAAAATAAATAGACTCTGAAAGTGTGCAAGTCCAAGTGCCACTACTTTTACTTATTATGCAAAATAATGGTTGTGTGCAGCTTGTCATAAATGCCACAACCCATGATAGTCAAACTGTTTAACCTTGACTATTTCATGCTTTAAATTTCAGGTTTATAGTTAGAAAATAAAGATCTAGCCAAACTGTTTAATCTTGGCAGATCAGTAGTTAGGTAGAGAATAATAAGGAGCTCATCAGTTTAATCTGAGCCCTTGGATGTTATTAGGTTAGAATAATGCACTGCGTAAACCCCCATACTTAGAATTATATAGTTTGTTTTTCAAAAGAAAAAGGAAAGAAAAGGGTATGCTAGCCTAAATGCACTCAATTAAGTGAAATAAAAAATGTTAGGATAAGTAAAGGGTAGGTACAAGAAAGGTTACAAAAGTACAAAGTTGATTGAAGCCTAAGCACATTTATCATGCTTGATCATGTGTTTCAGTGTGCAGGAGAAGTTTTGAAGTGAAAATATGTTCACAAGTTGATTTGGCTAACTCCCCCATCATTTCATTTCATTCCCCACTACATACTTACTAATATCCCCTTTTCCCTTCATTTTCACCTTTGCCCTTTGGTTTCACACAATTTCCTAGCAAATAACCCTCCAAAGTCATTTCCCTACTTAAAATACCCTTTGCCCTAGTGTGAAACCCTTTCCCCATGGAAGAAATCACTTTCCCCTTGCAATTTTCCTAAAAAACCCATAAATAACCCTTTACCCTAAGTATGTGGTTAAATAAAACCCACCGCAGTTAACCCTGGTCCCACTCCTAAACCCATCACGATCTGTCTAACCGCCACTTTATTCATTAAACTAATTACAAATCACTTGTAATTAACCCTCGGGCTCGCTAATATCTGCCCTATCCCCTCTGTGAAACTCCACCGTGCAATAGCGTCCGATCATTCGCTCCCAGATCTAACGACCCACAACGATATCGCGCGCTCCCAATATCCGAACTTTACCCACTCGAGAGCATGTGAGGTTCGTGGTTTTGCTTGGGCCCCTTGTGGTTATGTGTCATTCCCACGTTAACTCGCATGCCCTCGGAGAAAAACCACCCCACGGCCAAAAGCGGTGTGATGAGCCTCCGAAACCACTCCACACATATGATAAAACCATCCATTGTTCACTTTGCGCCAAATTAAAAAAAAAAAAAAAAAGTTAACCGTTTACCATTTAAATGCCCAAACCTTCATTTTTGCTCTTTTCACCCGTTTATAGTGTAAAACCCTCCTAAACCTTCCTGCGACACCATGAGCCTCTGCAACTCATTTTGACCTCCGATTACCGTGCAAATACTACCAGGACTCCATCCAAACACATGCGCCATGCTAAAAAGCCATTGTCACCTTCCTGCAAGCCTCTGTTTTTCTTAACAAATTGTTGTATTTTGCAGGTGATCAGCAGAAGACCAGGAGACTGGATAAACGATTTTTATACATAGAAAACTTGTTTGTTCCAGATTCTCAAGAAATGAATTTGAATGATTTTCCTTAACAAAAGATTCCATGCAGCAGAGCAGAAAGGAGTCATTTATACAGAAAGAAGTCATTATACACAGAGAAATTTACACAGTAAAAGACAAACAGATGATCAATATCCAAACTACCTGATGCTGAGACATGTAAAAACTAAATGATTTACTGTTGAAATACACAGTAAAAACTTGAAATGTATAGTAAAGTAAAAAGGCACAGTAAAGGATATTGACAGGTCATCAAGGTCAAAGAGTATCAGATGAAAGTGTATCAGCGTGAAGATCAAACTACCAAGCAGCTTAAAGGGCAAAATATCAAATACCAAAGCCAACAGAACCTAAATAACAGGGACAACAAGCAGCAGTTCAATAGTTGTCTCTATCTTCTTGTAGGAAGATATTTCCTTTTCCTATTTTTGTTAAAACAGTTTAGGATATTTTCCTAAGTTCTATTGTTGTATAAATAACTCTCTTTATGAGTTATTATGGGTTCATTGTTCACCATTGAACCAGGTTGACCATTGAAGAAGAGTTGTACTCTGTACCTTTGAAGAAGCATTCGTAAACACTTGATGTACTTGACTTTTCTAGACCTTTAATATAAAGCAGAGGATTCTGAATTCAGTTTTACATGGTTTGTGTTTCCTGTATGTTTTTCCAGTTTACACATTATGCCTTTCCTAATATTCTTATGTCTTACAAAGATACCTAGGTAGGAATAATTGTATCTCAATTTACTCCTATAAGCTTCTGAAGTGATAATCATTAAAGAGAATGGATTAATGAACTATCTGTTTAATTAGTTCCCTCTAAATCAATAAATCATCATCACCTTGTTGTAAGCATAAGCATATTCTCTTGAACCTTCTGAAAATCGGTCAGAGGTTTTCATACTTAAGATTATTCAATTATCTGTCTAAAAATTTTCATAATCATATTATTTTTTGTTTCAACTCACCACTATTCAAGCTATTACACTGTGTAAAGTTTTATAGAAGCCCTTTACTTTGGGATTAATATTATTCAAAAGGTTAAACATTAAAGTGTTACATTTGTTTTATTCATTGGTATTCCAAACTTAAACAAAAACCCCCAAAACAATTATCTTAGATGCTTTAGCATTGATAGTTGACCACTATCATCTCAGAGGTACAACAATAACTATTCTCTCTTTGTGTTTATCCATGCTTCATGCCTATCTATTATTCCATTGAAGATATTTAGGTGGGTAGTAGTTGGTGTTGCAGGGTTGATGTCAACAACTTTTCTTCCCATTAATCTCAGAAGTCACATCAAAACTGCCAGTGAAAGATGGTTCCTTATAGTGGTAGGAATATTTTTGTTGCAACTAGGGCTTGCTTTCATATTGAAATTGTATTTCTTCACTATTGTATTGGGGAAGGATTGATTAGACATTGTTATTGATGCTTTCCATAATTCATATTGATAGACTAGATAGACGTGTTGGATTTACTTCTGATGGAGAATATCTTATGGTGAGATATGTTATTTGTAAAATTATTTTTCCCATTTTTGTAGTGAGCACACAATGGGGATAGAGCCACTAGTCAAGAATAAGAACAAGAATGGTGTTGGGTCACTCTGGGCCAGAATCAGGCATTGATAAGGTGGTTAGCACCATGACAAGGAAGAATATGCACTACAGCGATGGCACAATTGATAGTAATAGTCCACATACAAATTGTTGTAAATCACGTTGCACTGGCTACTCGCTCTCCTTATGCTATAGTGTAGCCCGTGAGCCTCGACTACTCTATATCAATACATGTAGCTCATGAGGGAAGTGCGTGATACTGAACAAAATGCTTCAAAATTCTCTAGCATGTACAAGGATCACCACTTCGTTTGGGCTAAAGGTTTCAACAAAGACAATAACATTTTGTATTGATGTTTACAAGGATTTGAGATTAATTTTTTATGCAGTACGTGAATCTAGAATAGATTTGTCTTCTGCAATAATTGTTGGCACTTGAACTGATATCCATTAACTTACTAGAAAGTGTTGGTAATGTTGGGATGTCAAATGACTATGAATGTTTGATTTCCATTGAAGACTCAAGGTTGATTTTAGTAATGAAGATTCAAGTTGATCCAAGGATGATGTGTGAATGAGAGCTTATTACTGTGGATCGAAAGAATGATTATTGTGTGATTCAATGAATGATTACAGTGGTGTGTAAGGATGATTAGACCAAGAATACTATGACTTCAAAGTTAATTTTTTGGTTTTTTTTTTTTTAAACAAAGTAAATTTCTTGATTGTCTTACAAGAAAAGGAGTTATATGGCACATGAGAAATTGAGAACAAGGTCTAGAAAACTTGACATTTCCATTGAATACTATCAGTTTATAGAATTCTATATGATGAGTTTACATATGAAATAAGACACTATATAATGCAATAATATGTGTTGAATGTATATTTCTAAGCCATTTAGTGCAATCATTATTGTTGGCTTGTATTATTCGAATTTTTTTTAATATTACAAAGTCCATTTGTCTTGACTTGATATTCAAATTTGAAAATGAACAAGTAGAACACAAATATCCTTGGAATACAAAAAAGAATACTTTCACTTCAAATTCCTGCATGAAATACAAATAGTTAGGAAGCCTTGTATAAAAAAAGATGCATTGAATTCAGTGAGAAAAAGTTCATGAATTGCATGGTAAGGAGAAAAAGAAAAAGAGGAGTAGAAATGAAGTAAAATTAAGGAAGACAAATAGAGAAGATAACCAGCTAAAAAGAGGAAAAAAATAAAACTCAGAACATAGACAAAGACTAAGTAACCTGTTAGGTGTGTGTTATATTCTTTCCACACATCATGGGAAATTTTGAGCATGGTTTTCGGTTTTGGTCATGATGGTTTTCTGCCAATGGTATTTTTTGTAGATCCAGTCAAGGGAAATGTGACTATGTTCTAATCCAGGGTTAAGGGATTGGGGTTTATGAATTCTTCTACATGTGTGTGTGTGTGTGTGTGTTGTAACATTGAAAGGAATATAATGAAAAATCAATCTGGTTTTCCTGGTTTGGGTTCCAGGAGTAAATATTTATGTATATTTTATGTTCTTGCCATTATTTATTTCTCTGTTTTAAGAATTAGTTTGTAAGTAATTTATATACAGGTTAAAACCTCCATTTGGCATCAGATTTGTTTCAGCTTTAAAGGGACGCCTTTGTTGATGAGCGGTTTTTCTTAGGCCTATGGTAGACCCTATTACGGTGGGAGATCTATGGGATCAATACTTGAAGTGAAAGAATATGATGAGTAGTGGAAATATAGAGATCGATAAATTCAATAGATAAAGTTTTGAGCTGTGGAAGCTCAATATGGAGGATCTATTGGTGGATAGAGATCAATGGATCACCATAGATCCAGGTACAACACCAACAGGAATGTTGGCAGAATACTGGGCGATGTTAGATTGGAAGGTGAAGAGCACAATATGATTGTGTCTCTCAAATTCAATATTGTTGAATGTATCAGGGGAAGCTACGACAAAGTCTTTGTGGTACAAGTTAGGGACTTTGTATTAATCTAAGTCTCTGGTGAACAGATTGTTACTGTGGAAAAGTTGTATAATCTAAGGATGAAGGATGGAGACACAGTGGTAGAGCATATCAACACCTTCAATATTTCGGTAAGTCTGTTGTTATTTTTTGATATTAAAATTTCAGATGAGGATAACTGCATCAGTATGTTGTGTTCTCTACCAGACTCATGGGATAGTATGGTTGTTGGCATAGGTAGCAATACAACTACCTTGAAGTTTGATGAAATAGTCTCATCCTTGTTGTCGAAGGAGATGAGACAAAAAAATATGGAGAAGCCTTGTTTATAAGAGGATGATCCCAGAACCCAAAAAAAAAAACATTCCTCAAGTGGGAGATCTAAATCTATAGGAAGATCTAAATCTCCAAGAAAATCTGTAAAGGTATTCTAAAAATGCGGAAAAGAAGGGCACTACAAAAAGGATTGTAGATCTAAAGCTCCTGAGAAAGGAAAGGGATCTGATGATTCTCCTTTTATAGAGGTGAAAACCACCTCAGATGAAGGTGGGGATGTGTACTTGGCTTCTTCTTCAAATACACATGTAGATCATAAGGCATGGTTGATTGACTCAGGTGCATCCTTTCACTTCACTACCCATAAAGAGTGGTTTTGTGAGTATGATAAATATGATGGTGATAATGTCTTCCTAGGGGATGACAAGAAGGCTAGTATCATAGGACACAAAAAATTGAAGCTGAAGTTACAAGGTGGAAGGATTAGAACATTTCCTGGTATTCTACACATTCCTTCATTGGAGAAAGAATTTTTTTTTTGTAAGATGGATGATGCAGGTATAAAAACAATGTTCGAGAAAGATACATGCAAGATGGTTTTAGGAGTCTTGGTATTGATGCAGGGAGTATGGATTGGAACTCTGTACAAGCTTCTATGCAACACTATTATTGATGGGTGCAATAATTTTGTGGTTCTTGAAAATGGAGCATAAAATATTATAGTCTCTAATGAAAAGAATATGTTATGGAATCAAAGATTGGGACACATTGGAGAGAAGGGACTTCAAATACTACATGGTAATGGTATGGTAGAAGGTATGTGTAATTTTTCTTTGGATTTCGATTTCTATGAACATTTTATATATGGGAAGAAAAATTGGTTGAGTTTCCCCTCTGGCGCTAAGAGGGAAAAAGGGATACTAGAGTTTGTGCATGGACCTGTGTCAGTTCCATCACTGGGGAAGTCTATGTACTATATCTCATTTATATAATAATTCTCGAGGAATACATGGATATATTTCCGCAAGAAGAAATCTAAAGTCTTTGACAGGTTTAAAGAATCTAAATCTCTAGTGGAAAATCAGATAGAGAAGAATATTAAGTTGTTGAGGATAGATAATGGTGGAGAGTTTTTCAAGAAGGAATTCAAATATTTCTATAATAAGTATGGTATAGCTGGCCAAAGACTACTCAATACGCACCTCAGCGAAATGGAGTTGTAGAAAGAATGAATAGGACATTCATGGAAAAGGAAAGAAGCATGTTTAGTGGCACTAGATTGGGGCAGAAATTATGGGCAGAGGCAGTGGACACTGCATGTTACCTAGTTAACATATCACGTTCATTAGCGTTGGAGGATAAGACTCCACATAAGGTATGGACTAGTAAGAAACTCTTTGTCTCACATATCAAGGTATTTGGTTGTGATGCATATGTACATGTTCCAAAGGAGAAAAGAACCAAGTTGGATAGTAAATCCAAAAGGTGGATATTTATTAGGTATAATAAGGGTGGTTTAAAAGGTTATAGTAAATCAATGAATGTTCCAATTCCTGTAGGTGTAAAATTATTTTCTTAATAGTGTCCCAAGACACAAGAAGGGGAAGAGGACATGTTTTGTGTTCCATATGCGAGTGAATTTGGTAGCCTGATGTATGCAATGGTTTGTACTAGACTGAAACTTGCACATGCAGTGGGAGTATTGAGTAGGTTTATGTCAAAACTAAGGAAGGAGCATTAGACAATAGTGAAGCGACTTTTCAAGTATTTGTGTGGAACTAGTGATTATGGTTTGTGCTACCAATGAATACCAATATTGGATAGAGTTTTGGACATGCATGGCTTTGTTGATGCAGATCGAGCTGGAGATATGCATTAGAGAAGATCTAAAAGTGGGTGTATGTTTAACCTATTTGGAGGAGAAGCCATCTGGGTTAGAAAGAGAGAGTCTATGGTAGCCCTTTTAAATACAGAGGTTGAATACATAGAAACCACTCATGCAAGCAAGGAAGCAGTTTGGTTGCATATATTGTGTTCAAGTATGGGATTGGTGCCACGAGCTATAAGGATATATTGTGATAGCCAAAGTGCAATTTTCTTGCAAAGAACCCTACTTATCATTTGAAGAAAAAGCACATTGATGTTCAATACCAGGGATATGGTTGAAGAGAAAAAGGTGTTGCTGGTAAAGGTGGACATTTTGCAGAATGTTGCATATGAATTGACAAACTATGTGAGCACTGAGAAGTTTTGTTGGTGTAGAGAAAAAATGGGCATTGCAACCATAAACAAATGATTATGCACTCCTACGCCCCCCTGTGTGGAAAGAAAATAAGTGGGATAATGTTGGGTGTGTGTTATATTCTTTCCATGCATCATGCGATCTAGGGCAATGCCCTGAAATTTTTTTTAGGGTCATTTTGAGCATGGTTTTCATGCATGATTTTTGTGCACGATGGTTTTCTGCCCATTTTATTGTTTGTGGATCTGGTTAAAGGAAATGTGGTTATGTTCTAATCTAGAGTTAATGGATTTGGGTTTATGAATGCTTCGACATGTATATATATATATATATATATATTTTGCTAAAGCAAGAGTCGGACTTTCTTTTTCATTAATTGGTAAATAAAATACATAGGATATATATATATATTTTGCTAAAGTAAGAGTCGGACCTTCTTTTTCATTAATTAGTAAATAAAATACATAGGATACAACACTCCTCGGAAAGATATAGAGCAAGGAGGAAACTCAACAATAACTAAAAACGGGCCCAAGGCAAATGCCTCGAAACCTACCCCCAAACCTTAGGATGCACAAAAGGAATCCTAGAAAGAGTCGGACCTGAGGCGGAACAAATGTGCCATTCCACAATATTTCGAGTCTGTAAACTCCCAACCTGTATGTCTTTGAAACGTGGGAACAAAAGGGCGAGTCTCTAATACCTGCTACTGATGTTGCACTTCTGTACTCTTAGTAGGCATTAGAAGTAAGTAGAAATAGATCGTTATTGCTTAAAGTTTGTGAGTATAAAATCAGTCATAAATGGTACTTTTATCTCTTGACGAATTTCTGCTTGCATTCCTAGAGTAATATACAGCTGATGTTGCTTATATGTTAATGTATGAATGTGTGGGTTACCATTTGGCACTTTTGTATGGTGGAGTCATTGATTTGTGCTTAACATATGAATAACTGATTATGCGATATGATGTTCACAACTGTTTTGCTTAACTTTTTACGCAGGATGGTTCATCTTAATTGATTTATATTCTTATAATAGCTGAATAATCTTTATTACCAGTTATTATATGAAATCTTTCTAGATCGCATAATGGAAAAAGTTCTACCCCGGGTTAGCGTAGATTAGATGTGTTGTTTTTGTTAGATTAAAATAGTATAAAATTAGTTTAGAGTTTAGAATTAAATTAGCTTAGAAATAATTTCAGATTTAGCATCATCATATTCTACACACACACACATCACCAAACTCTACACACACACACCCCTTAGATTGGGAAGCTGGTCCCATTATCCCCAGTCGGACCCGCTACACCAAACGGGCACGGAGCCGCCAACCAGGTTCCCGACCGGGTGGGTATCCCCCTTGTTGTTGACCCGATTTCAGGGCCCTCAACATATTTGGCGCTAGAAGGAGGGCACGAACTATGAATGGCACCTAAAGCAATATCTAAATACCATTCTGAGAGTAATGCACCCTCATCAACTCCCTCGACTTCTCCAACACGGTTAAACCCGGAATTTGAAGTCACTCGAGTATCCACCGCTGCTACATATTCGAATATATCAGACCAATCTATCATTGAACCCCCTGAAATTCAAACTTCGATTCGTAAACTCCAGGGATTCTCTATTTTTAACCAAAAGTCTGATAAATCTAAAAGCAGCGTGACTTCGCAGTACAACCCTGCCCATCCCCTTACCAGATTAAAGAGTGAAAAATTTGGCATACAACCAAGTGAACTCCCTCTTCCCACCAGGAAAAGAGCAAGGAAAACACCACCAGAGTCTGACAGTAAGACTCTTTCATCCACTTCGTCCATATCAACTCCCTCACCGCGAAGTCAACCACCCACTTTTTCATTCCAACTCACTCACCCATCTTCCACAACCCTTCCTCTTCAAACATCAGAGATCTTAATATCTTCATCTTCTCAACATCAGGGATCATCTTCTGCAATTCCATTGACTAGCAGCTCAACAATGGCCCAGTCTCCATGGAACAATCCTGGGGCGGTTTTAATGCCTCCACCCCTGAGCCCTATACCGGCCCATCTTGAGAAATGGCTGCCTAAATTCAATCCAGAAGCAGGCATGCTAGCCGAAGAACATATCAATAATTTCATGCTTTCTGTTAATCTCAACGGAGTTACTAACGAAGACGCTGTTGTCCGGCTTTTCCCTTATACAATGCAAGGAACAGCCGGGTCATGGTACTTTTCGTTACCTTCCGGATCCATCACAAGCTGGGACATTTTTCAAAGTCAGTTCCTCACCAAGTTTGGTGATGACAGATCCACGGCGACATTGATCAATGACCTATATAATCTTAAGGCTGAGGCTAGAGAACCCATTAAAGATTTTAACTTACAGTTCAATAAGATCCTCAACAAAATCCCCGCTGCTTCACAACCTAGCGAGGAAGTAAGATGTGAATGGTACATCACGGCTTTACCTCCAAACTTGGCTATCTTCGTAGATAGGGCAAACAATACCACCTTAGTTGACAACTTGACAGAGGCGTTAGCAGTGGAAAAACGTGTGGTATCCCTAGAAAAGAGATCTGCTATAGAAGAACGCAAATCTAAGAAGATCTCTTTCAAAGAAGACACCAAGAAGAAGCAAACAAAAGATCCTTTCGATTTGGAAGGATTACAAAAAGTGTTGAAAGCCATGTCCAATGAGATGATTGATATTAAGAAACAAGTAGCAGAGACTTCTTCGAAAAAGCCCTATAGGACTTTTAAAAGAAATCCTCCCATGGAGGTAAAACCACCCAGTGCTGTCTCAAATGTTGAATCTGAAGAAGACGAAGAAGAAGAGAATACCACTGAAGGGCAGACCGACGATCAAGAAGTTGTAGAACTACAAGGAATGTGGGACTTCATCCTCCCACAAGAAGAAGATCAAGAAGAATTTCCTGTTAGCACGAGAAGCAAAAATCAACTTGATCCTCCCCAAACTACCCCAAAACAAAAGGGCGCAAGCCCTGCAACAAAAGATAAGGTCGCAACGAAAAAGACAACTGCTAAAGCGACCCAGCTTAGCCCAGTCCAATCTGATCAAGCACCTCCATCAAGAACACTGACAGTGTCGGATGAAATGGAGTATAACACCATTGATGACATGAAGAAGACTAGGGCTAATATCACTCTTTATGAATTGAGTAAATTGAAACACCAGCAGAAAATAATGATGAAAGAATTACATGCTGTGCCTACTACATCTTTACTTACAGCTGTAGCTTCCCACAATCTGGGAAGGCCTCCAACCAACGCGATCAATAAGATTGATCCAAATGACATCGCCTTGATTGGAGGAAGATCAAGATCTCATACTCCTCCTTTTCTTCTCACCTATGAAATCTTCAATAAAAACGTGCACAATTGCTTGGTCGATTCTGGTGCTTCAACGAATATTTTACCCAGGTCAATTTGTGCCAAATTGAATGTACAACCTCAAAAATCTGCAGTACGTATAGTTCAACTTGATCGATCCCAAGTCGAAGTGATTGGTGAACTTAAGCAGGTGACCATAAGATTGTCGTCTAACCCAAAAGTGTGTCAGGTTATCGACATTCTAGTAGCTGATATCCCTAAGTTCTATGGTTTGATTCTTAGCAGGGATTGGTCGGAGAAACTCCATGGATATTTCTCAACCGACTGGTCGCACATGTGGTTACCATACAATGGTAAACCAAATCAGATAAAGGTTGAACGAGATTTTCACCAAAAATACATAGTGACAGAACTGGAAGGAGAAAATGAAGCCATAACATACAATAGCAGCATTGTAGGCAATTACGCAGTAGATTCTTTCCTCGGCAATTTCAATGCTCATATTTCACCTTACTTAGAGAATTCAGTTTTATCCCAAGTTGAAAATTTCTCCCAAACTGAGGACTCAAAATGCTTTAGTTTTTTAGATAATTCTGTAAATACATCTTTATTTTGGAAATTATATTTTGACGGGTCTAAATCCAATGAGGGAGCAGGAGGAGGATGCGTTCTGATTAGCCCAGACGGGAACAAGATTATGCTCACATGCAGACTTGAGTTCGATTGCACGAAAAATACAGCGGAGTACGAAGCCTTGGTTCAAGGCCTATACAAAGCAATCGGATTGAACGTTAAGTATCTTCAAGTCTTTGGAGATTCTAAGATCGTCGTAAAACAGGTACGTAACACCATACATTGCCTGTCAAGTCATTTAAAGCACTATCAATCGTTAGTTCAAGATCTCACTGCACATTTCATAGCATTCAACATCTCGTCAATTCCAAGAATTCAAAATGCGAGCGCAGACCTGTTAGCTAACGTAGCCTCTAGACTTATTCCTTCCGAAGATTTTAGTCCTTATAGGTTTTCAGTAGAATTAATCTTTAGACCATCCATCCCTGACAACATCACCAATTGGAGAGTATTCAATGACGATCCTGACATCGTAAATTTCCTTACTTCTGAAGGATCCTACTCAAATCAAATAATCGACGAAGACCATCATGATCACCAAATACAACAAAATGGCACTGACAATGCTATACCGAAATCAGTGGTCAAGTTAGAAGATTTATATGATTTGAAAAGTCGGTTTAAAAGGTCCGCCAATGCTAAACTTTACAGTTCTACCCTGAACTATGAGTTAGTAAACCTAGGGACGGATCAGAAGCCACAAAACGTTAACCTAGGCCATGGCCTAGCCCCTGAAGAAAAATCAGCATATATCCGTCTTCTGAGACAATACAAAAACGTTTTTGCCGGGAATTACGACGAGCTAAAGACATACAACACTTCTATCATTCAACACATTATCCCTATGATTGACAATGAAAAACATGTCCAGCAGAAGCTCAGAAAAATACACCCTAATTTAGAAAATCAAATAAAAACTGAGCTTAATAAGTTGTTGAGAGCCAGAATAATTTTCCCCGTCAGGCATTCCAAATGGGTATCCAATATGGTGCCCGTTAGGAAGAAAAACGGAGACATTAGAATCTGTATCGATTTCCGAAATCTCAACAAAGCCTGTCAGAAAGATAACTTTCCCCTCCCACCTATGGAGCAAATATTACAGGCAGTAGCAGGCTCAGAATTAATGTCTTTCCTGGATGGATTTTCAGGATACAATCAAGTACTGGTGCATCCCGATGATCAGTTAAAGACTACGTTCCGAACCAAATGGGGCACTTATGCATATCGGAAGATGCCATTTGGTCTGATCAATGTCGGAGCTACCTTTCAGAGAGCCATGGACATCGCGTTTAAAGGGTTAGTCAATAAATTAGTATTGATTTACCTGGATGATATAACAGTGTACTCCAAAAAACGAAGCAACCATCTCAAAGATTTGAAGCAAATCTTTCAAAGATGTTTGAGGTATGGGATTTCGCTCAACCCAAAGAAATATTTCTTTGCATTAAGCGAAGGGAAATTGCTCGGATTCATAGTGTCGAAATCTGGTATTCACATAGAACCCGACAGAATCAAGGAAATTTCCAAAATATCCATACCCCATAACAAGAAAGCCATGCAATCCTTCCTCGGACAGATCAATTTTGTCAAAAGGTTTGTCCCGGATTTTTCACGTATTATTTTTCCCTTACAAAATATGATAAAAAAGAATTCAAATTTCAAATGGGGTCTAGATGAGCACGAAGCATTCAACTTAATCAAACAAGCTATCATCAATGCTCCATCTTTGGCCACCCCAAACTTTTCACAATCTTTTATTTTATACACTTTTTCCTCAGAGAAATCTTATGCCGCGATTTTGACCCAAGCGAATCAAGAAAAAGCGGAAGCTCCAATCGCATTTTTAGCTCAAACTTACAAGGTGCTGAACTTAATTACTCAGACGTAGAGAAACAGGCATATGCCATTTTCAAAGCGATCAAATATTTTAGACCTTTCTTGCTTAAAGCCCACACTAAAGTCGTAGTACCGTTTCCAGCGGTAAGAAACCTTTTGGTACAGAAGGACGTGGGCGAAAAGAGAGCTAATTGGATTATCGCTTTACAAGAATATGATCTTGAGATCAAACCAGCAAACATCGTAAGAGGTCAAGGCTTCTGCAAGATGTTAGCCGGAGCATTGCAAATTCCTGAGAACTCATCTGAAGAGGTACAAACGTATGAGGTAAGCCTAAACGACGCAGAATCATCATATGCTGACACCATTTATTTTCTTAAGAACGGGTATGCTCCATCACGTCTGGATCATACCAAGAAAAGAGCTCTGAGATTAAAAGCTAAACAATACCAGCTCATAAATGATGTCCTGTTTAAAAGGAATTACGATTCTGTACTTCTTAGGTGTCTTGAGAAAACTGAAGCTGAAAAGGTTTTGCAGGAACTCCACGATGGACCAGTAGGTGGACACTATGCCGGAGATGCGACTGCACATAAAATCTTGCGTGCAGGATATTATTGGCCCACGCTGTTCAAAGATTCACACAATCACGTAAGGAAATGCCAAGTCTGCCAGACTGCTGCAGGAAAACAAAGGAAACCGTCCATGCCGCTACAACCAGTCAACATCGAGCAACCATTCAGCCAATGGGGCTTGGACATAATAGGTGAGATCGTTCCTCACTCTTCTAAGCAGCATAAGTATATCCTTACGGCAACCGATTATTTTACTAAATGGGTAGAAGCAGTTCCTCTCAAGACAGTTCATTCTGAAAACATTATTGAATTCATAGATCAATTTATCATTACTAGGTTTAGATTGCCAATGGCCTTAATGTTTGATAATGCTTCATATTTTTCTGAAAATGCTATGACTGAGTTTGCGCTCAAAAGGGGGTTCAAACTAAAATATTCTGCCAACTATTATCCGCAAGGTAATGGATTGGCTGAATCAACAAACAGGAACCTAATCAGGATTATCAAAAGAACAGTCGACCAAAACCAAAAGAATTGGCACAAAGCGCTGGTAAATGCTTTATGGGCTGATAGAATCACAAAGAAAGCTTCAATTGGCACTTCTCCCTTTAATTTAGTTTATGGGAGAGAAGTGGTTCTTCCGACTCACCTAGTCATTCCCTCTTTGTCTTTAGTGCAATATATCGATGAAGTATCTACTTCCTCTTTACAATTAAGACAAATGGAAATAATCAAATTAGAAGAACAAAGAGAACAAGCTAGGAAAACCCATGCTCATCACCAAGCGCTAATAAAATCCTCTTTTGACTCAAGCATCATAACCAGAAAAAAACTTTCAGATGGGTGATTTAGTTTTGAAATGGGATAAGGCTCATGAAGAAAAGGGCAAACATACGAAATTTCAGAAGTTGTGGCTTGGCCCTTTTCAGATTGTAGAAGTCGTAGGCCCGTCTACATTCGTGTTGCAGGATTTGGCAGGTAGAAGAGATCATGTACCTGTCAATGGACTGATTCTTAAATTATATTTTCCATAGAAGAGAATTCTTCTAATTTTTGTAGGATAGATTTAGTTTTTAGTTTTTATTTTGTTTTGATTTTCTCTTTTTATAAATAAAACCCGTTGTAAATGATCATTTAAAAAGGATTCATGAAAGAGCACGCCAATTCTCTATCAGATTTTGATTTCGCTTGTACAAATAGCAAAATTTTTGAAAATCTGAATTTTATTATTGACAAATAGAGTTAACTTCACCTTGATTACGATGCTAGTTTCAACCTCTAAAAACTTTGACAAAAGCAACCTTTGGTAAAGAATTGTTTTGTATCAGCACAATGAAAGGTATCATCAATAATAAAATAAATATTCTCTGCAAAACTCTTGTTTTCAAAAACTCTATTATTGTCGTCCAGAGCTTTCTTAAGGAAAAACAATGACTTCCTCCCTGCTAAAAGGAAATCGCAGCATTCAGAGAAACAATCCAAGGAAAACACTATATCTCAAAGAATAAGAGGTCTCATCACGAGCCGGCTTATCATGATCACAGATATTATAACTTGCTGACTTTTCCAATACTATCTATCAAAACAGGGCAACGACTTAAGATTGTTGCAATCAAAAGACAAGAGGTCTCATCACGAGCCGGCTTGTTCAGCAAAAGTGTAAATCAAGTGAATGACTGTGTCATAATTTGGCCACCAAACCAAGAAATTGTTCTTTAGAGAATTAAAAAAGGAAAAAGTGTCAAAAATGATTTTTTTTCTCTGGAATGTTGCGAGTAACCTCAAGCAGGAAAAAAGATCATTGCTGGATAACATGGTAACCCTGTCGAGGCTATGAACGCTTGCGGGCAGCAGAGGCTCTACCTACGACAAATGAGCATACTTTTAAGCCAGTACGCAGAGAAGACCTTATTTTATCTTTAATCAAGACCAAGTAATGTCTGGTACAAATGCAAGAAAAAGCCTGAGGAAGCAAGCAATTGGGATACAAAAAGGGTTGAGACAAAGTATCGTTGACAAGGTGAGGGGTAATCTACTCTATCTGTCCATAACAAAATTTAGACATATAAAAATTTTGCTGTTTCGGAAGTGAACGGTCAATAGAAAAGCAGAGATAACTGGTTCTTCACAGTGAATCGCCATTGTTGTGGTCACCAACAACCCCCCTCTTTGTTTGATATTAGTAATAACATCAAGCAAAGGGGGACCCTTAACCAAAAATCCAAAAAATATTTTGTTTAAAAAATCTTTTGTATTAACTCCCTAAGAGCTATATTGCGTCGCAAAGGTAGAGAGAAGCGTTTTCCCAAAGCGCATAAATACACTGAAAAGGAGCGACGCGAGAACCCATCGCATCACGTGCATTAAAAGCGCTCAAAAGGGAAAACCTAAGGAATCGCCGACGGCCGATATGCGACGTCGCACTTCGCAATGTCGCATAAGTAGCACAGAGTGATAAAGCGAAAACCTTGCGATCTTGCGATCTGTGATCTGCAATCATACAAAACTGCGATCTACGATTTGCGACAAATGAGACTATCAATTGCTGCGATGACACTTATTAACATCGCAATCTCCATCGCTGCGATGCAAATCGCAGGAACCATTTATCGCAAAAATTCCTCGGCATGATCTGTAAGTCCAAAATTGAGCGCGCACCTTACGGGAAATTAATGATTGTATGCCTATGTATCCAGAGATGATTGTGTTGCATTTTTCGAAGAGTCAAGTCATAATGGGTGTCATGATTATGCATTCATTAGAACTTAATGCTTTCATGTCAATCTTTTCTTCGTGTCTCTTTTCATTTGCGTGAACTATAAGGCAGCAACTAATATAAATCTATATGCAGGAAACATCTAAGGAAAAGCGCCAGAGCTAGAAGAACAGAGAGGAGATGACTTCGCAAATGGATACCGCATACAGCAGGACCGCGGATTCCAGAGTATCACTCAACAAATACTGATGGAAATAGACTATCCAGGACTCAGAGTCAAAGGCGCACAAAAGCAAAGCGTTTACGAAAGATCCTGAAGCCCAAATTGGGTAAAGCAAAAAGAAAAACGCTTAAGGGGAAAGACGTCTCAGAAAAGCCTGGAACAAAGAACGGAAACAAGTTTCAATTCAGAAAATCGTTCAGGCAACAAAGTCCCCAACTCATTGAGTCATTCGCACGACCGAAAACCGAAATAGCAACAACACAATCAGTTTGAAAGAAATCTGAGTTGTACTAAGTATACACGCCGTGAAGACACTCCTCCAGAAGAACACTTTCAAAAATATCTTCTAGTTTGTCAGAAAGAGGTGCCAGCTCTTGTTATTTCTAATTTTCAAGCTCGAACAAAAGGAAAGAACAATCAGCCGACTCTTTCAGGGCGAACAGCACATCGCTTACAGCACTAAGGAGCAGATACAGAAATGGTTAGAAATTAGATTCAGTTTTTAGAAATAAATTTGTTTTAGTAAAAGGGCGGTCATTTGAAGCCGTTCCCTAAATTTGTGTAATTAAGATTAGTTGGTTAGTAGTATTTAACCCTTCTCATTGCATTGGAGAAGGGTCCGGAAATTTGTCAAAAAACTTGTCCTCAGAACATGCACTTTTGCACCCTCGGAGGGGGTTTTTGATGAATGGACGGATCGAAATTTATTTATGTTTGCATTTTAATACCTACTACTGATGTTGCACTTCTGTACTCTTAGTAGGCATTAGAAGTAAGTAGAAATAGATCGTTATTGCTTAAATTTTGTGAGTATAAAATCAGTCATAAATGGTACTTTTATCTCTTGACGAATTTCTGCTTGCATTCCTAGAGTAATATACAGCTGATGTTGCTTATATGTTAATGTATGAATGTGTGGATTACCATTTGGCACTTTTGTACGGTGGAGTCATTGATTTGTGCTTAACATATGAATAACTGATTATGCGATATGTTGTTCACAACTGTTTTGCTTAACTTTTTACGCAGGATGGTTCATCTTAATTGATTTATATTCTTATAATAGCTTAATAATCTTTATTACCAGTTATTATATGAAATATTTCTAGATCGCATAATGGAAAAAGTTCTACCCCGGGTTAGCGTAGATTAGATGTGTTGTTTTTGTTAGATTAAAATAGTATAAAATTATTTTAGAGTTTAGAATTAAATTAGCTTAGAAATAATTTCAGATTTAGCATCATCATATTCTACACACACACACACACATCACCAAACTCTACACACACACACCCCTTAGATTGGGAAGCTGGTCCCATTATCCCCAGTCGGACCCACTACACCAAACGGGCACGGAGCCACCAACCAGGTTCCCGACCGGGTGGGTATACCCCTTGTTGTTGACCCGATTTCAGGGCCCTCAACATATTTGGCGCTAGAAGGAGGGCACGAACTATGAATGGCACCTAAAGCAATATCTAAATACCATTCTGAGAGTAATGCACCCTCATCAACTCCCTCGACTTCTCCAACACAGTTAAACCCGGAATTTGAAGTCGCTCGAGTATCCACCGCTGCTACATATTCGAATATATCAGACCAATCTATCATTGAACCCCCTGAAATTCAAACTTTGATTCGTAAACTCCAGGGATTCTCTATTTTTAACCAGAAGTCTGATAAATCTAAAAGCAGCGTGACTTCGCAGTACAACCCTGCTCATCCCCTTACCAGATTAAAGAGTGAAAAATTTGGCATACAACCAAGTGAACTCCCTCTTCCCACCAGGAAAAGAGCAAGGAAAACACCACCAGAGTCTGACAGTAAGACTCTTTCATCCACTTCGTCCATATCAACTCCCTCACCGCGAAGTCAACCACCCACTTTTTCATTCCAACTCACTCACCCATCTTCCACAACCCTTCCTCTTCAAACATCAAAGATCTTAATATCTTCATCTTCTCAGCATCAGGGATCATCTTCTACACTTCCATTGACTAGCAGCTCAACGATGGCCCAGTCTCCATGGAACAATCCTGGGGCGGTTTTAATGCCTCCACCCCTGAGCCCTATACCGGCCCATCCTGAGAAATGGCTGCCTAAATTCAATCCAGAAGCAGGCATGCTAGCCGAAGAACATATCAATAATTTCATGCTTTCTGTTAATCTCAACAGAGTTACTAACGAAGACGCTGTTGTCCGGCTTTTCCCTTATACAATGCAAGGAACAGCCGGGTCATGGTACTTTTCGTTACCTTCCGGATCCATCACAAGCTGGGACATTTTTCAAAGTCAATTCCTCACCAAGTTTGGTGATGACAGATCCACGGCGACATTGATCAATGACCTATCTAATCTTAAGGCTGAGGCTAGAGAACCCATTAAAGATTTTAACTTACGGTTCAATAAGATCCTCAACAAAATCCCCGCTACTTCACAACCCAGCGAGGAAGTAAGATGTGAATGGTACATCACGGCTTTACCTCCAAACTTGGCTATCTTCGTAGATAGGGCAAACAAGACCACCTTAGTTGACAACTTGACAGAGGCGTTAGCAGTGGAAAAACGCGTGGTAGCCCTAGAAAAGAGATCTGCTATAGAAGAACGCAAATCTAAGAAGATCTCTTTCAAAGAAGACACCAAGAAGAAGCAAACAAAAGATCCTTTCGATTTGGAAGGATTACAAAAAGTGTTGAAAGCCATGTCCAATGAGATGATTGATATTAAGAAACAAGTAGCAGAGACTTCTTCGAAAAAGCCCTATAGGACTTTTAAAAGAAATCCTCCCATGGAGGTAAAACCACCCAGTGCTGTCTCAAACGTTGAATCTGAAGAAGACGAAGAAGAAGAGAATACCACTGAAGGGCAGACCGACGATGAAGAAGTTGTAGAACTACAAGGAATGTGGGACTTCATCCTCCCACAAGAAGAAGATCAAGAAGCATTTCCTGTTAGCACGAGAAGCAAAAATCAACTTGATCCTCCCCAAACTACCCCAAAACAAAAGGGCGCAAGCCCTGCAACAAAAGATAAGGTCGCAACAAAAAAGACAACTGCTAAAGTGACCCAGCTTAGCCCAGTCCAATCTGATCAAGCACCTCCATCAAGAACACTGATAGTGTCGGATGAAATGGAGTATAACATCATTGATGACATGAAGAAGACTAGGGCTAATATCACTCTTTATGAATTGAGTAAATTGAAACACCAGCAGAAAATAATGATGAAAGAATTACATGTTATGCCTACTACATCTTTACCTACAACTATAGCTTCCCACAATCTGGGAAGGCCTCTAACCAACGCGATCAATAAGATTGATCCAAATGACATCGCCTTGATTGGAGGAAGATCAAGATCTCATACTCCTCCTTTTCTTCTCACCTATGAAATCTTCAATAAAAACGTGCACAATTGCTTGGTCGATTCTGGTGCTTCAACGAATATTTTACCCAGGTCAATATGTGCCAAATTGAATGTGCAACCTCAAAAATCCGCAGTACGTATAGTTCAACTTGATCGATCCCAAGTCGAAGTGATTGGTGAACTTAAGCAGGTGACCATAAGATTGTCGTCTAACCCAAAAGTGTGTCAGGTTATCGACATTCTAGTAGCTGATATCCCTAAGTTCTATGGTTTGATTCTTAGCAGGGATTGGTCGGAGAAACTCCACGGATATTTCTCAACCGACTGGTCGCACATGTGGTTACCATACAATGGTAAACCAAATCAGATAAAGGTTGAACGAGATTTTCACCAAAAATACATAGTGACAGAACTGGAAGGAGAAAATGAAGCCATAACATACAATAGTAGCATTGTAGGCAATTACGCAGTAGATTCTTTCCTCGGCAATTTCAATGCTCATATTTCACCTTACTTAGAGAATTCAGTTTTATCCCAAGTTGAAAATTTCTCCCAAACTGAGGACTCAAAATGTTTTAGTTTTTTAGATAATTCTGTAAATACATCTTTATTTTGGAAATTATATTTTGACGGGTCTAAATCCAATGAGGGAGCAGGAGGAGGATGCGTTCTGATTAGCCCAGACGGGAACAAGATTATGCTCACATGCAGACTTGAGTTCGATTGCACGAAAAATACAGCGGAGTACGAAGCCTTGGTTCAAGGCCTATACAAAGCAATCGGATTGAACGTTAAGTATCTTCAAGTCTTTGGAGATTCTGAGATCGTCATAAAATAGGTACGTAACACCATACATTGCCTATCAAGTCAGTTAAAGCACTATCAATCATTAGTTCAAGATCTCACTGCACATTTCATAGCATTCAACATCTCGTCAATTCCAAGAATTCAAAACGCGAGCGCAAACCTGTTAGCTAACGTAGCCTCTATACTTATTCCTTCCGAAGATTTTAGTCCTGATAGGTTTTCAATAGAATTAATCTTTAGACCATCCATCCCTGACAACATCACCAATTGGAGAGTATTCAACGACGATCCTGACATCGTAAATTTCCTTACTTCTGAAGGATCCTACTCAAATCAAATAATCGACGAAGACCATCATGATCACCAAATACAACAAAATGGCACTGACAATGCTATACCAAAATCAGTGGTCAAGTTAGAAGATTTATATGATTTGAAAAGTCGGTTTAAAAGGTCCGCCAATGCTAAACTTTACAGTTCTACCCTGAACTATGAGTTAGTAAACCTAGGGACCGATCAGAAGCCACAAAACGTTAACCTAGGCCATGGCCTAGCCCCTGAAGAGAAATCAGCGTATATCCGTCTTCTTAGACAATACAAAAACGTTTTTTCCTGGAATTACGATGAGCTAAAGACATACAACACTTCTATCATTCAACACGTTATCCCTATGATTGACAATGAAAAACCTGTCCAGCAGAAGCTCAGAAAAATACACCCTAATTTAGAAAATCAAATAAAAACTGAGCTTAATAAGTTGTTGAGAGCCAGAATAATTTTCCCCGTCAGGCATTCCAAATGGGTATCCAATATGGTGCCCGTTAGGAAGAAAAACAGAGACATTAGAATCTGTATCGATTTCTGAAATCTCAACAAAGCCTGTCAGAAAGATAACTTTCCCCTCCCACCTATGGAGCAAATATTACAGGCAGTAGCAGGCTCAGAATTAATGTCTTTCCTGGATGGATTTTCAGGATACAATCAAGTACTGGTGCATCCCGATGATCAGTTAAAGACTACGTTCCGAACCAAATGGGGCACTTATGCATATCGGAAGATGCCATTTGGTCTGATCAATGCCGGAGCTACCTTTCAGAGAGCCATGGACATCGTGTTTAAAGGGTTAGTCAATAAATCAGTAGTGATTTACCTGGATTATATAATAGTGTACTCCAAAAAACGAAACGACCATCTCAAAGATTTGAAGCAAATCTTTCAAAGATGTTTGAGGTATGGGATTTCCCTCAACCCAAAGAAATCCTTCTTTGCATTAAGCGAAGGGAAATTGCTCGGATTCATAGTGTCGAAATCTGGTATTCACATAGAACCCGACAGAATCAAGGAAATTTCCGAAATATCCATACCTCATAACAAGAAAGCCATGCAATCCTTCCTCGGACAGATCAATTTTGTCAAAAGGTTTGTCCCGGATTTTTCACGTATTATTTTTCCCTTACAAAATATGATAAAAAAGAATTCAAATTTCAAATGGGGTCTAGATGAGCACGAAGCATTCAACTTAATCAAACAAGCTATCATGTTCCATCTTTGGCCACCCCAAACTTTTCAGAATCTTTTATTTTATACCCTTTTGCCTCAGAGAAATCTTATGCCGCGATTTTGACCCAAGCGAATCAAGAAAAAGCGGAAGCTCCAATCACATTCTTTAGCTCGAACTTACAAGGTGCTGAACTTAATTACTCAGACGTAGAGAAACAGGCATATGCCGTTTTCAAAGCGATCAAATATTTCAAACCTTTCTTGCTTAAAGCCCACACTAAAGTCGTAGTATCGTTTCCAGCGGTAAGAAACCTTTTGGTACAGAAGGACGTGGGCGAAAAGAGAGCTAATTGGATTACCGCTTTACAAGAATATGATCTTGAGATCAAACTAGCAAACATCGTAAGAGGTCAAGGCTTCTGCAAGATGTTAGCCGGAGCATCGCAAATTCCTGAGAACTCATCTGAAGAGGTACAAACGTATGAGGTAAGCCTAAACGACGCAGAATCATCATATGCTGACACCATTTATTTTCTTAAGAACGGGTATGCTCCATCACATCTGGATCATACCAAGAAAAGAGCTCTGAGATTAAAAGCTAGACAATACCAACTCATTAATGATGTCCTGTTTAAAAGGAATTACGATTCTATACTTCTTAGGTGTCTTGAGAAAACTGAAGCCGAAAAGGTTTTGCAGGAACTCCACGATGGACCAGCAGGTGGACACTATGCTGGAGATGCGACTGCACATAAAATCTTGCATGCAGGATATTACTGGCCCACGCTGTTCAAAGACTCATACAATCACGTAAGGAAATGCCAGGTCTGCCAGACTGCTGCAGGAAAACAAAGGAAACCGTCCATGCCGCTACAACCGGTCAACATCGAGCAACCATTCAGCCAATGGGGCTTGGACATAATAGGTGAGATCGTTCCTCACTCTTCTAAGCAGCATAAGTATATCCTTACGGCAACCGATTATTTTACTAAATGGGTAGAAGCAGTTCCTCTCAAGACAGTTCATTCTGAAAACATTATTGAATCCATAGATCAATTTATCATTACTAGGTTTGGATTGCCAACGGCCTTAATGTTTGATAATGCTTCATATTTTTCTGAAAATTCTATGACTGAGTTTGCGCTCAAAAGGGGGTTCAAACTAAAATATTCTGCCAACTACTATCCGCAAGGTAATGGATTGGCTGAATCAACAAACAGGAACCTAATCAGGATTATCAAAAGAACAGTCGACCAAAACCAAAAGAATTGGCACAAAGCGCTGGTAAATGCTTTATGGGCTGATAGAATCACAAAGAAAGCTTCAATTGGCACTTCTCCCTTTAATTTAGTTTATGGGAGAGAAGTGGTTCTTCCGACTCACCTAGTCATTCCCTCTTTGTCTTTAGTGCAATATATCGATGAAGTATCTACTTCCTCTTTACAATTAAGACAAATGGAAATAATCAAATTAGAAGAACAAAGAGAACAAGCTAGGAAAACCCATGCTCATCACCAAGCGCTAATAAAATCCTCTTTTGACTCAAGCATCATAACCAGAAAAAAACTTTCAGATGGGTGATTTAGTTTTGAAATGGGATAAGGCTCATGAAGAAAAGGGCAAACATATGAAATTTCAGAAGCTGTGGCTTGGCCCTTTTCAGATTGTAGAAGTCGTAGGCCCGTCTACATTCGTGTTGCAGGATTTGGCAGGTAGAAGAGATTCTTTACCTGTCAATGGACTGATTCTTAAATTATATTTTCCATAGAAGAGAATTCTTCTAATTTTTGTAGGATAGATTTAGTTTTTAGTTTTTATTTTGTTTTGATTTTCTCTTTTTATAAATAAAACCCGTTGTAAATGATCATTTAAAAAGGATTCATGAAAGAGCACGCCAATTCTCTATCAGATTTTGATTTCGCTTGTACAAATAGCAAATTTTTTGAAAATCTGAATTTTATTATTGACAAATAGAGTTAACTTCACCTTGATTACGATGCTAGTTTCAACCTCTAAAAACTTTGACAAAAGAAACCTTTGGTAAAGAATTGTTTTGTATCAGCACAATGAAAGGTATCATCAATAATAAAATAAATATTCTCTGCAAAACTGTTGTTTTCAAAAACTCTATTATTGTCGTCCAGAGCTTTCTTAAGGAAAAACAATGACTTCCTCCCTGCTAAAAGGAAATCGCAGCATTCAGAGAAACAATCCAAGGAAAACACTATATCTCAAAGAATAAGAGGTCTCATCACGAGCCGACTTATCATGATCACAGATATTATAACTTGCTGACTTTGCCAATGCTGTCTATCAAAACAGGGCAACGACTTAAGATTGTTGCAATCAAGAGACAAGAGGTCTCATCATGAGCCGGCTTGTTCAGCAAAAGTGTAAATCAAGTGAATGACTGTGTCATAATTTGGCCACCAAACCAAGACATTGTTCTTTAGAGAATTAAAAAAGGAAAAAGTGTCAAAAAGGATTTTTTTTCTCTGGAATGTTGCGAGTAACCTCAAGCAGGAAAAAGGATCATTGCTGGATAACATGGTAACCCTGTCGAGGCTATGAACGCTTGCGGGCAGCAAAGGCTCTACCTACGACAAATGAGCATACTTTTAAGCCAGTACGCAGAGAAGACCTTATTTTATCTTTAATCAAGACCAAGTAATGTCTGGTGCGAATGCAAGAAAAAGCCTGAGGAAGCAAGCAATTGGGATACAAAAAGGGTTGAGACAAAGTATCGTTGACAAGGTGAGGGGTAATCTACTCTATCTGTCCATAACAAAATTTAGACATATAAAAATTTTGTTGTTTCGGAAGTGAACGGTCAATAGAAAAGCAGAGATAACTGGTTCTTCACAGTGAATCGCCATTGTTGTGGTCACCAACAACCCCCCTCTTTGTTTGATATTAGTAATAACATCAAGCAAAGGGGGACCCTTAACCAAAAATCCAAAAAATATTTTGTTTAAAAAACTTTTGTATTAACTCCCTAAGAGCTATATCGCGTCGCAAAGGTAGAGAGAAGTGTTTTCCCAAAGCGCATAAATACACTGAAAAGGAGCGACGCGAGAACCCATCGCATCGCGTGCATTAAAAGCGCTCAAAAGGGAAAACCTAAGGAATCGCCGACGGCCGATATGCGACGTCGCATGTCGCAATGTCGCATAAGCAGCACAGAGTGATAAAGCGAAAACCTTGCGATCTTGCGATCTGCGATCATACAAAACTGCGATCTGCGATCTACGGTTTGCGACAAATGAGACTATCAATTGCTGCGATGACACTTATTAACATCGCAATCTCCATCATTGCGATGCAAATTGCAGGAACCATTTATCGCAAACATTCCTCGGCATGATCTGTAAGTCCAAAATTGAGCGCGCACCTTACGAGAAATTAATGATTGTACGCCTGTGTATCCAGAGATGATTGTGTTGCGTTTTTCGGAGAGTCAAGTCATAATGGGTGTCATGATTATGCATTCATTAGAACTTAATGCTTTCATGTCAATCTTTTCTTCGTGTCTCTTTTCATTTGCATGAACTATAAGGCAGCAACTAATATAAATATATATGCAGGAAACATCTAAGGAAAAGTGCCAGAGCTAGAAGAACAGAGAGGAGATGACTTCGCAAATGGATACCGCATACAGCAGGACCGCGGATTCCAGAGTATCACTCAACAAATACTGATGGAAATAGACTATCCAGGACTCAGAGTCAAAGGCACACAAAAGCAAAGCGTTTACGAAAGATCCTGAAGCCCAAATTGGGTAAAGCAAAAAGAAAAACGCTTAAGGGGAAAGACGTCTTAGAAAAGCCTGGAACAAAGAACGGAAACAAGTTTCAATTTAGAAAATTGTTCAGGCAACAAAATCCCCAACTCATTGAGTCATTCGCACGGCCGGAAACCGAAATAGCAACAGCACAATCAGTTTGAAAGAAATCTGAGTTGTACTAAGTATACACGCCGTGAAGACACTCCTCCAGAAGAACACTTTCAAAAATATCTTCTAGTTTGTCAGAAAGAGGTGCCAGCTCTTGTTATTTCTAATTTTCAAGCTCGAACAAAGGGAAAGAACAATCAGCCGACTCTTTCAGGGCGAACAGCGCATCGCTTACAGCACTAAGGAGCAGATACAGAAATGGTTAGAAATTAGATTCAGTTTTTAGAAATAAATTTGTTTTAGTAAAAGGGCGGTCATTTGAAGCCATTCCCTAAATTTGTGTAATTAAGATTAGTCGGTTAGTAGTATTTAACGCTTCTCATTGCATTGGAGAAGGGTCCGGAAATTTGTCAAAAAACTTGTCCTCAGAACATGCACTTTTGCACCCTCGGAGGGGGTTTTTGATGAATGGACGAATCGAGATTTATTTATGTTTGCATTTTAATACCTGCTACTGATGTTGCACTTCTGTACTCTTAGTAGGAATTAGAAGTAAGTAGAAATAGATCGTTATTGCTTAAAGTTTGTGAGTATAAAATCAGTCATAAATGGTACTTTTATCTCTTGACGAATTTCTGCTTGCATTCCTAGAGTAATATATAGTTGATGTTGCTTATATGTTAATGTATGAATGTGTTGGTTACCATTTGGCACTTTTGTACGGTGGAGTCATTGATTTGTGCTTAACATATGAATAACTGATTATGTGATATGTTGTTCACAACTGTTTTGCTTAACTTTTTACGCAGGATGGTTCATCTTAATTGATTTATATTCTTATAATAGTTGAATAATCTTTATTACCAGTTATTATATGAAATCTTTCTAGATCGCATAATGGAAAAAGTTCTACCCCGGGTTAGCGTAGATTAGAGGTGTTGTTTTTGTTAGATTAAAATAGTATAAAATTAGTTTAGAGTTTAGAATTAAATTAGCTTAGAAATAATTTCAGATTTAGCATCATCATATTCTACACACACACACATCACCAAACTCTACACACACACACCCCTTAGATTGGGAAGCTGGTCCCATTATCCCCAGTTGGACCCGCTACACCAAACGGGCACGGAGCCGCCAACCAAGTTCTGGACCGGGTGGGTATCCCCCTTGTTGTTGACCCGATTTCAGGGCCCTCAACACTGCAATAGGTAACAAAGAAGATAAGCTTGATTTTACATTCAATGAAAAATCCATGAATGGCATCCTGAGTGGGCTAACTAAATCAAAATTTATAAAAGTAATGCACTATAATACTTCCAAAGAAATGTGAGATGAATTTAAAAATAGTCATGAAGGAGACAGTAAGGTAAAATTAGTTAAATTACAAGTTTATAGAATGCAATTTGAGTCCTTAAGAATGAATGATGATGAAGACATAGCTAAGTTCTTTCTTAGAGTGGATGAAATTTTTAATGTTATGAAGGGCCTAGGTGAAAAAATTAAGGAGTCCACAATAGTCAAAAAAAAATTGATATCATTACCTGTTAATTTTAACCACAAGGTGATCAACAGTCGAAGAAATGTCTAACATTAAATAAATAACAATGTGTTTTCACTGCAACAATGACCCTCCCAATATATTTTTTCTACGTCAATTTTGGAGCCTACATGAACCATCGTTTTAAGCACCCAAGTGTCCTCATGTTGCTTGATTTGTTATTTGTGTGCTTTCACCTAGTGTCACATCCTCCTCAGTCAATGTTTCCAAAGTGTCGTCACCTAACCATTAGAAGCGCTTGAGTTATCTAGACCATAGTTAGGTGAATTTATGACCTTTCTTGAGTTAGAAACCTTCTTTTTCACCATGCACACACTCAAAAATCACTCAAAAGCAAAGAAAATATAACAAAAAGAAATAAAATCACCCTTAAAGGAAAAATCACACTCCAAGTTGATGAATAAATGCACTTGGATTGAGTGCACTCCTTTAGGCTGAAAAAGTGTTCCCACCTTCAGGTTGAAGAAGTGTGGCCTCATCAAGCACACCCCTTCATGTTGAGCAAGTGCACCCTCCTTGAGCACATTCCTTCATGCTAAAGTGATCTGAAATTGGATTAGGTGATTTCTTCCTCTTTTCCAACATCAAATAAAACAAAAATTAGGACCGTGTCGATGTTTTGCAAGGTTCAAAATGGGTCTTGAAAGAATAGGTTTCCAGTATCTCTTCGAGTCATGAATTAGTATTCATATGTAACTTAACATAATGAATATAATAGCACATAATCCACGCAGGCATAATGAAGAGCAAGACAAAAGGTTTGTTGACGGAGTTCACTTCTCCTGGGCTACATCTTCAGCGTTGTCAACATGATTAGACCACTCATATATTAAGTATCAAATGAAGTATATAAAAGTTTGTTGCAGGTAAATATGTGGCTATTACCCCTACAAGGTAATGTTATCCTATGAAGAACTTTCACAAACAACAACAACAACTCAAATCATCTCCTACAAAGATGACATACTTCAACTCAATGAGTTAAAAACAACATCTGAACCCTTCAATTCCACATTGAAGCACATAATAAAAACTTCATGTTAAGAGAAGTTAAACCTGAGTTGAACCCTGCTAGTTACAGTGGCTACAGTATTCTTCTAGAAGTGAGAATACCCCTACAAGGTCTTCTGCATTCCCAAATACCTACCAGAATTGCTTCCAAACCTTGATTGATCCATATAACTTTTGTCTCAAACATAAAAAACAACTCTATAAATGTGCTCAAATCAGAAATTATAGGTTACCAATGGATTCATAACATCCAAAACCCCCTAACTGGCCTCTTTCTAAGCTCATTTGGATAAAAACTTAAAAATATATCAACTTCCAATCTCTCCCATGGATTTCATTGTTAACCATCCTACAAATTCGACGTTTTGTCTATTGGTTCTACAAATCTCCCCTAAAATTCGCTAATAGAGGAAAATTTTAGCTACCTATCGGTGCATTCTGTTGAATGATTAATTTAGCCTCAAACCCCTTAATCCAAAAATCACGGCCACATAGAGCCTAGGGCTGGGCCTTAACACCCGCCCCCACTGGTTAAGCCCCTTAATTCTTGGGATAAGGTTGTGTGATGTGCCACAGGTTCAAAGGCTAGGCCAATGGCTTGCCCTACCCATCAGTGCCCTCAATCCTCTGGTGCGTGGTCACGTTGGGTCACATATGACCTTGGGGTTGGCCCCCTACCACAAGCTCCTCCGCCTAGCGCCCTCCAAACTCCGCATTGTGGTAACGTTAAGGGCCATATGGCCTGGGATGGGGCCATAGCTTATTTATTGTTGCAAATTTATGTTGAGCTCCTTAAACCTTAGTGCACGGTCATGATGGTGGTGATATGACCTAGGGTTGGTACCCAACTTCACCCCCAACTGTTTACACTCCACAGTCTGTAGTATATGGTCCTGTGGTTATAATTGGGGTGCTAGAACCATGGGACGGGGCTAACCCCACACCCTTGTATCCCCTGCTTGTGGTTCTATGGGCATGGGGTGACTGGGGGCCAGGGCTTAGCCCCGACCTCGTCCCCCAAATACAAAACATATTAAGTTTAAATATAAACACACCACGTAGTTTATTAAGAACCACCCAGTGGCATGGAAATAAGGCACTATGTTGCTAAACCATAGGTCATGCGTTCGATCCTTGGTGAGGCCTGTTCGAACATAACATAATTTTTACCAATACCAGGATGCCACGTGGTGGCCTCCCATTGGGCCACGTGCCTCCCATTCATAGGGCACTTCAAAATCTCATCCACCAATAAAATGCGCCCATCAACCAACGAATCAGATGATTCCACTTGTCGGCTTGTGGTTTTCTCGTACCTGTACGATCACCCTGTTGAGTCAGCAGTATGGTCAACCTAGTCAACTACCCATTCAACGGGCCTACTCAAATTTTCCCTGTTTGGGGAAACAATCAAAATGCGATATCGGGAGCATATGATATATGTTTTGAGTGATTCAAGTTGCATTAGATTCAAGTCAGCGAGCTCTTTGATTTGGCGCTAGTTTCAATAATTTCTAGGTACTTTCATTTTTGAGCTTAAAATTGATCACCTAATCACACCTCCCCACTAGGAAATTTTGGACTCCAAAAGTTTACTTACCTAGTTAATATAAAGAGAGTTGAACTCAAAAACACCCAAAATCTCAATCCAAAATGCAATTTTTTCTATTAGTGCCCTTCAAGCCCCAATCAAGGCACTTCACTTATCATCCTCATGAAGACCTGTTGTCTTGTTAAGAATTGAGCCATCATTCTTATCGTTGTTGCAGGAACAAAATATTGATGAGTGGAATCTGAACATTCTCTTTAATCTCATCTTTGCACAGCTCCAAAAACACTTCATCTTGAAGTTTAAACTGTTGAAGACAAACTTGACTCCATCTTGGAAATCAAAAGCAAAATAAACTTGCTTTAACATCTTCAAGTTAAATTTGTACATGAAAAGTACACTGTTGCAAAATTTTTCATGATATGATTGACCTTGTATACAATCTTGGAAACAAAGATTCAATCACACAAGTTTCAAATCGAATACTTGTATTAGTGAACATATGACAACTTGTAGACAACTTTGAACAACAATCTTGTACATTCACAAAAGTCCTTAACATGTGGACTATAACAAGCCAATACATACATCAATGAAAAACATATACTTGTTGAACATAGTGATAATGAATGTTCACTTTACAAAAGTACCTAAATAGGTAATGACAACAAGTATTTACAAAATTTTACAAAACAACTTTACAATAAGTCTACCCAAACTTTGCCTCTCCTAGGCTTATGGGTTCTCTTCTTGCATCCTCTTTGTCTTGAAGGTCGCTTAGGATTGTGGAGAGTCCTCTTTTCCACCTTTTGTTTCCCTTGTATTATGTAGCATAATCTCTTTACCTTTTCTTTGAACAAAGCTTTGGATGCAACTTCCAACATCGTTCAGTGTCATGTCCATGCACCTTGCAATGAGAACATAAGAACTTCCTCTCATTCGCTGACATAGAACTTCTCTCATGTGAAAGAGATTCATTATGCCTGTTGCCTAAAATTTGGTTCATTATTTTAACCATTATCATATGTTTCTCACATATATCCATGCAATGGTCAGCCGCATCACAAAATTTACAAAGGCACTAATTCCATAAGTATTCAAAATTTCCATGCATTGGAAAACACTCTTGAGAGTTATACTTGTCTCTAGAGTTGCAACTTCGATAGTTGTCACAAGGTGGTGACATCTCATGCTCAAATGGTTGATGTACCTCAAGACATTTGGAGCATTCCCCAAACTCCCTTCGACCATATCCCAATCCCATATACTTTGGTCTCTCCTCAACCATAATTGGATTGGTAATACCTTGGCCATTTATGTTGAGGCCTCCACCTTCATATCCCATCATGGAAAGCAACTTCATACCTATGCCTTTGGTATGTTGCTTGAACGCTGCAAAAGAGTTGTTATGCATATAAATGGAAGGATTGGAACTTGAGATGCTAATTACCTCCTTAAATTTGTCATTCATCTTTTCAGTCTTTGATGATGACTATGATGGCCAACTTGTAGATGACTCTAGCCACCCACTCTTATCCACTGACATGTAGTGTGCTTCTTGAAGATGTTTGAAAAATGCACATGCAAAATCTTCCACATATGGTCCAAAACCACTATTTAAACCATGACCACATACTGGCCTCGTTCTATAGGTTTCTCTTGTTGGTACAGGAGTAGAGCTCTCTGCAAGTTTCTCATTAAGCACTTGGTGCAAAAAAAAGTGCATGTGTCTCTTCTCATCTTTAGCTATCTCTAACATTTTTCCCAACTCTATGTTCTCCATCTGAAGAGCCAAATTCTGCTCCTCTAGCTCTTCAAGGCTCTTTTTGCTTCCCATTCTTGCAACTTGGTCAACCGGTGCTCTAGTACCAAACTAATCTGAAATTGGATTAGGTGATTTCTTCCTCTTTTCCAAAATCAAATAAAACAAAAATTAGGACCATGTCGATGCTTTGCAAGGTTAAAAGTGGTTCTTGAAAGAATAGGTTTCCAATATCTCTTCGGGTCATGAATTAGTCTTCATATGTAACTTAACATAATGAACATAATAGCACATAATCCGTGCAGGCATAATGAAGAGCAAGAGAAAAGGTTTGTTGATGGAGTTCACCTCTCCTAGGCTACATCTTTGGGATTGTCAACATGATTAGACCACTCATATATTTAGTATCAAATTAAGTGTATAAAAGTTTGTTGCAGGTAAATATGTGGCTGTTATGTTATCCTACGAAAAACTCTCACAAACAACAACAACAACTCAAATCATCTCCTACAAAGATGACATACTTCAACTCAATGAGTCAAAAACAACATGTTAACCCTTCAATTCCACATTGAAGCGCATAATCAAAACTTCATGTTAAGATAAGTTAAACCTTAGTTGAACCCTACTAGTTATAGCTACTGTATTAGTCTTCTAGAAGTGATAATACCTCTACAAGGTCTTCTCCATGCCTAAATACCTCCCAAAACTGCTTCCAAACCCTGACTGATCCATACTAATGGATTCAAAACATCCAAAAACCCCTAAGTGGCCTCTTTTTGAGCTCAATTTTGATAAAAACGCAAAACGATATTAGCTTCCAAGCTCTCCCATGAATTTCACTATTCACCATCCTACAAATTTGACCTTCTATCTATCGGTTCTACAGATTCGCCCCAAAATTCACTAATGGAGAGAAAATTTTGCTACCCATAAGTGCATTATGTTCAATGATTAATTTATCCTCAGACCCCTTAATCCAAAAATCATGGCCACATGGGCCACATAGGGCCGAGGGCTGGGCCTTACCACCCTCCCTCTCCGGTTAAGCCCCTTAATTCTCGAGAAAAGGTCGTCTAATGTGCCACAGGTCCAAGGTTTGGGCCAATGACCCACCCTACCCGTCAGAGCTCTCGATCCTCTAGTGCGTGGTTACATTGGATCGCATATATGACCTTGGGGCTTGCCTCCTACCGCAAGCTCCTCCGCCTAACGCCATCCAAACTCTGCGCTCTAGTCACGTGAAGGGCCATATGGCCTAAGCGGGGGCTATACCTTATCGCTCGTCACAAATTTCCACTGAGGTACTTAAAACTTAGCACACAGTCATGATGGCGGTGATATGACCCAGGGTTGGTCCGCAACTCTGCCCCCAACTGTTTACACTATGTGCTCCGTGGTATATGGACCCATGTGTTATAATTGGGGTACCATAACTGTGGGTCAGGGCTAAGCTCGTGCCCTTGGCTCCCCCCTCCCATGGTCTTGTGGACATGGTGGTGGTCGGGGTCCAGGGCTTAGCCCCGACCCCGTCCACCAAATACAAAACATATTAAGTTTAAATATAAGCGTGCCACATAGTTAATTAAGAACCGCCCGGTGGCATGGCGGTAAGGCATTGTGTTTCTAGACCATAATTCAAGTGTTCGATCCTCGGTGAGGCCTATTTGGCCATAACATAATTTTTACCAATACCAGGATGCCACGTGGCAGCCTCCCATTAGGCCACATGGCTCCCACTCATAGGGCCACTTCAAAAGATCATCCACCAATAAAATGGGCCCATCAACCAATCAATCAAATGATTCCACTTGTCAACTTCTGTTTGGCTCGTACCTGTATGGTCACCTAGCTGACTCAGCAATACGGTCAGCCTAGTCAACCGCCTGGTCAACAGGCTTGCTCAAATTTTGCCTGTTTCAAAAAACAATCTGAACGCGATATCGAGAGCATACGATATCAGTTTTGAGTGATTCAAGTTGCATTGGATTCACGTCGGCGAGCTCTTCGATTTGGCATTGGTTTCAAGAAGTTCCGAGCACTTTCATTTTTTAGATTAAAATTGATCACCTAATCATAAAGACATGTGCTCTTTCTAGATGCAAGCATGTGCCTCTTGCTTGCATGTGGGCTCCTAGAAAATAGGAGTCCATTTAACTTCCCTTAACTAACCCTTTGACTCATCAACAAGTGGCGATAATGCATGAAACAATTTTTCATGTAAAATCTTTTAAATTAACCTTGTTTAATCATTCATTTGCATAATCATTCTCATCTAAGTTGGGTGCACAACTATGGATCAAGAAACACTTCATCAACCAACATTAAAAGTAAGTTTTTCATGTCGAATATTTTCATTGTCTTTCATGATTTCACTGTCATTTCTTCTTTTTTCAATTTGTTTGCCGACGTTTCTATTTAATCTTCATTCTACAAGTGTTAATCTGTTGTCGCATGTTGAAATTCTTCACATTCCTCAACCTTCCATATTCCACCATGATTGCAAAAACATCTATATAAGATTACAGATCCTTCTTCTTCTCATTCTTATAATTAAATATTGCTATTAAACTTGTTCTTGAGCTCTCAACAGGCAGAGCGCACCTCTGGAGCTCGAAGATTCGTCAACCTTGAAAACTACGCCCAAAATAGTCAAGCTTTCCTCTTAAGCGCACTTCATTGTCATGAAGAATTGTGCCCTCCCTTGAGTGCATGAGTGCACCGTGAAGACACAAATGGTTTTCCTTCATCACTTTGACATGTGGGAGTGCACTCTCCTTTCCTTTGAGCGAATGAGCGCACTGTGAAGACCTGAAGCCTTGACAACCCATTCCTTCATCCCTTCCGAGTGCGCCAATTCACCCTATCTCTATCCTTGAGTGCATGAGCATATTGGGAAGGTGTGAAGGCATGAATACCCTCTCCTGAATCCCTTCGGAGTGTGCCAGTGCAACCTTGATAGCTTCCTCCCCTTGCTTGAGTGCATGAGTGCACTATAAAGCCCTGAATGACCCTTGACCTTCCTTCGTACTTTGAAAATGTGCCCTACTAGTTTTCATGTCTATTTTCTCACACATGTAAGTGATTTTTACTACCATTGATATATTTTCATGTCTAGTTACATGTGATAGATGTTTGTACATGACTTATGATATTGTTGCATATTTAAGTTGCATAAATCTAATTTTGTCATTATGAGTGTGCTTCCATAAACAATTGTTTGAGCCACAAGTATTGTCACCCCTCTCATCATATGTTGGAGCCATGCATCCCTGTAAAGTGGCCTCCAAAGAAGTCTCAGAAACAAGAACTGAGAAACCTATTGAAGTTACCAAGCCAACCATTCCCATTTATTAAGACACACAATGCTTCATTGATAAGTCTACTGAGGTCACATGGAGCAGTATATACAACACATTCATGTAGAAAAATTTTGTTGAGAACTTGGAGGACTTGCAAGTGTACATCAACAACAAGAGGTCGAGGATGCATCAAAAAGTGATTGAGTGGATTTACCTCACACATGGATGGCTCTCACTTGGTGCTTCATAGTGAAAGTGGCGGTAAACTCACCAGTTATTATGGAGAAGACATGCATAAATACTACAAGATACTTAGACCCACAAAATATGCAAATGATAATTTATAAATGAGATGGGTCAACCTAGACACAAGTGAAATTAGAAAATCATGGTGTCAAGATCCTACTAAGTTTCATCATCGCCCATCTGCAATCTATCCGACTAAAATTGTTAGAGATTTATATAAATGTCATATTGTTATGTGTTGTCGGTTGCATGGGTGTAAGAATGCCAAGCTGTTTGAGGAATATTGGGTATATATGCTCCATATTGTAGTCACCTATGGTAAAGCTTTCAATTGGGCCGATATATTGTCATTCGAGTTGCAACATCTTGTGGGGTAGGCCAAAGCATCTTTGAGGGAAACCACGCACCAAAATTCTACACGTCTACATTTCTCTTAAATGGAATTTGTGCACAATATATGTTCCCAGGAATCTACTGGAAGTGGACCCTTGAGAACAAGTTTCCAATTGACTTCCATTGTAGAGTGTTATCATAATCAAGCTTTAGAGGTGCATATGAAAGATTTGCCGAAAACTTCTTTGCAATTATCTTCCAAATGATATTCGAGATTGATCCTCCTTGCATGACTGATCAGGTGAAGGAGTCACTTCGAGATATAGCAGATTAGTTTGCAGCTCTCAAGGGTACATACATTAGATGTTTCGGTTGTCAGATATCCCCTCATCTCATGTCGCGATATGTGACCAATGTCGCGGCATGATGACCCAATTTGTGAAGAAAATTGTTTGCGTGTGACCAATTTAATAGTGTGCAAATCGAGAAAGGTAGGTGTATAGGCTATGTAATCCTTGGAATATTTTGGAGATAAGCAAAAGTCCACTATTTGATCTCTAAACTTTTAAAATATTTAATATACAATCTAATTAATATAGGTGAAAAAAAATATTCCCAACCTGCTAGTTATTTCGGTAGGGATAGCATGGCATGGAATTGAAAAAGTTGGAAAATTTGATATTGGTGCCTTTGAATTCCATCAATTGCACCATAATTCCTTAAAGGAGGAGGACCATGGCCACTACTTGGATGTACAGAGAGGAAATATTCTCTACAGTGAGTCTGATACCATTGGTGTTGGAAACGATGTAGTGGCCGCTAAAACATTTTGGTGTGCACAGAATTTTAGTGTTGCCTTGCTGAAATATTGGAGCACAACCCTATCACGGTCACGCTAGGTTTAAAATCAAAATTGTTTAATCAACCGTTATGAGGGTCCATTGAAATAACCATTTAACTGTGTCACATGGGGCAGTGTCACATTTTGATTGGGCTATCAATAAGCATTATTCAGAATAAAATTAATTGTTTTATATAATTAAAAAGAAACAAAAACAAAACACTTGAAGGGAAAATTACTAAGGTATATATTATAGTCAAGTATGTGGGAGGTGTAATTTTTTTTATATTCTTTTTTTGCTGAAGCAAGAGTTGATCCTTCTATTTCATTAAATCAAAAATAGTATTACAGCATATACAAAAGACCTAACCCCAACATGGACTCAGGAAAACCAAGGGCGTTATGCCATAGATATGACCCTTCCCTTAACAATATAAAATGCTAATCAATCAGATAATACCTTAGGTTGAAATTTATGATTCATTAACCTAATGTAATACTCCACTAACCCTCCATGTCTCTGTCGCAAAAAGCCTGATAAGACCAGTGGCCCCACAAAACAGCACGTTCAAATCTGCCTGTCGATTCATACTGCGAAATCGAACGGCTCGGCAAAATATCGCACAGCCAAGATGTCCGAACCTTAAAGCGCGATGGAGGGTAGTATTCTTTACCACTCCCTTGCCATGTGTTGGGAGCCTAATGGAATCACTCCCAAAATTCCAATTCCACTTACCGTTCCGAAGCCATGCGATCACCTAGTAACTGCTTTGAGTCTGGTTTTCCGTTCCGTGAGAGGAATGCAGGGGAATAGCCTCCGCCGGAAAATTCCAACCGCCCTTCCCGCGCAAGAACACCTCAGAACTTGCACCAGAGACTGCCGCTGACTGTGAATTGAATCCTATATTGCAATCCGAAAGAAAAGGGGGACTGGTCAACTTACACCAAGGTGTTATGTCACCGCTCTGTGCTTGCCCTTCTTCAAGGTACCAACCAGGGTACTATGATCTAACTTTCTTAGAAATCTTCACTCCGTGCCTTTCACTTTGGCCAATATCTAAAAATGTCTCTGTCCTCTACCGCTTGTTCATCGCAGAGAGCTTTTAATTTGCCCTGAGGCGTCTCCTACCACTTCATCTCAATTCTACAATCTGAATTAATTACTCCTTGGTTGGCCAAAGTATCCGCTAGTTTATTGGATTTTTGTCGAACATGGTTGAAACTAACAGTTCATAGACTCAGGAGATGTTTTTGAATTCTTTGGTACACTTGTATTAGTCTCCAGTGTTTTGAGACCTTCTCCGGCGCTGCTCCACAACTGATTCTCTTAACAGCATTTATGGAGATCTCTGAGTCTGCTTCTATAATGACATTTGAGCTATGATTTAGTTTCAGCAGCTCTAGACATTGTTCTAAAGCCATTAATTCAGCCATATTGTTGGTGGCTTTACCTAAATGGCAGTGGAATATAAAGATTATGTTTCCTTCTTCATCTCTTAACAACCCTCCATAACCAGCTATTCCAGGGTTGCATTTTGAAGCACCATCAATGTTGCATTTCAGAAAAACTTTCGGTGGAGGATGCTAGAACTTCGTTTCCTTTTCCATATCTCTTTCTTTTCTGCTTAGTCCATTGGGAAAGATCTCTTGCATTCTCAGTTGCCTGAGAGTTCTTATCTCATTCTCTGTGGGAGGGTTCTTGGGATAATTTCAAACAGTGGTGCTAACTGTCTCCTTAATCTGCTTCAGGATCAGATCCAACAGGTGAAGAGGAATAGTTTTTTCATCCTTGAAAATTCTTTTATTCCTTTCTTTCCAAACATTCCAGATAATGAAGCTTGGAGTAAAGGCCCAGGCCAAATTAAGGAGCTCATTCTCTGAAAAGTTTCTTCTCCACTTGTTTAGGGTATTAATGATACTTCCTTTATCTCTATCTGTCTGTTGAAAAATGGTGGCAAAAGAATCCCACAACCAGGTGGTATAGGTGCAACTGTTGAGAATATGCTCCATTGTCTCCTCTTGAGCTTCACATAGCTAACATCTAGAAGGCCCAATAACACCTCTTTTCTGAATATTGTCCCAAGTTAAGATTTTCTTGTGATGAACTAACCACATGAAAAGCTTGATCTTCATCCACCCTTGGTGGCTCCAAAGTTGTTTCCAGGATTTCACTGAAACACAGGAATCTAGGTTTAGGATAATTCTTTTTGCTTCCTTAAGATTAAAGGTGCCTTATTTATTGAGGCCCCATCTTAACTGATCCTGCCCCTCCATTACCAAGATTTTCCTTTGTTTTAACATGCTCATGATTGCCTCTGCTTTTATTTTTATGGAGTTGTCATCTCTGCAGTCTATGCTTCTCCAGTTTCTCCACTTTCTAGAGTTATGAGGAAGATTCTAGAAATCTTTAACTTTGATTAATCCTTGGGAATCTGTTTCCTACTTGAGGCTAATAAAGTCCTCTCTTAACAGCATAGGTTCTTGTTTCCATTTGTCTTCCCAGAAGAGAGCTAGATCTCTTGCTCTGATTTCCCAAAAACTGTTGTTTTGTACTAGGCTTCTATTTTCCCATGCTTTATTCCATATGTAAGAGCCCTTTATGTTTCTAGAAATTCTTATAAGATCATTTGTTTGCCACGAGCTTGCATATTTTTCTTTCCAGCTCTTATCCCATTGAACTTCTGGTTCTTTAATCCATCTCCACCAAAGCTTGGCTCCTAAAACTTTACTCAGAATCTCTTGATCATCTAAGCCTAGACCCCCGTGACTCTTGGGTTTACAGATTTTATCCCAAGAAACAAGGGCCCATTTCTTCCTTGTTTCCTCCTTGCCCCAAAGGAAGTCTCTCTGGATATTCCTGAATTTCTATAAGACCCCTTTGGGAGTTGGGAGAGTTAATAAAAAGAAAAAAGGGATTGATTATAGAACGGCCTTTGTCAGAATCAACCTACCAGCTAGGTTCAACGACCTAATAGTCCATTTTTTTACTTTGTCTTGCATCTTGTTGAGCACCGGTTCCAAAATACTTTTTTATAAAGGTCTGGCTGTAAGGGGAATTCCCAAATACTTTGAAGGGAGGGAATCCCTTTGAAATCCCAGAATTCTGGAGATATTTCTCTGAATTGCAATGTTAGTATTTAAGAAAAAAAAAATTTATTTGGAGAGATTAACTTCCATACCCGTAGCCAAGGCAAAGTCATTTAGGATTTGTTTGTACGCTGAAGCTTCTTTGACTGTGGGAATTCATTGCAGCATATTAACATCCACAAATTGTTGGTGAGTCATTGTCTGACCGTTCTTCGTTAATTGAAGGCCCTTAATATTTCCCAAGGCTTTGGCCTGTTTAATGGACCTACCCAGTCCTTCCATCATGAGGTTAAAGAGAAAGGGAGAGAGTGGGTCACCCTGCTTGAGGCCTTTAGAAGGAGTGAAGATCTCATAGGGTGAGCCATTCACCAAAATAGAAAAGCTGGAAGAAGTTACTAGAGCCATAACCCATCTGACCCAGTTGTGATCGAACCCAAAATCAGTAAGGACCTTCTTGATATAGGTTCAATTCACCTTCTCATACGCCTTGGAAATATCTAATTGCATGATCATACCAACCTGCCTCTTGCTGGTTAGCGTGTGAACTACCACGTGGGCTTGAATAATGTTATTTAGGATTTGTCTACCTTCCACATAACCATATTGTTCCCCTAAAATTAAAGAAGGAAGTAGAGGTTTGAGTCTGCTAGCCAAAACCTTGGATATAATCTTGTATACCACATTGCATAAAGCAATGGGTATGTACTTATCAGCAGTCAGGGCTGAATCCTGTTTGGGGATCAGGGAGATGAAGGAGGTGTTGAGGGCTTTCAGAATAGTCCTGTTTCTTCTGGAGTCCTCCACAACATTCAGAATGTCCTGTTTGACAATGTTCCAGTAGGCCTTAAAAAAGTCTACATTGAAACCATCTGGTCCTGGAGCTTTGCCATTCTGCATATCTTTAATAACCTCACTGACTTCCTCTTCAGTTACTGGTTTATTCAGGTTAAAATTGTCCTCTCTTGACACCAGCTTAGGGATATTTTTTGTAATTTCCTTGATGCATTGCTCTCTGTCTAGATTGTTTTCCTTAGTGATGCCTCTGAAATGTTGTACCAACACAGCTTCGATATTCTTATGAGAGGTCTGAAGCTCCCCATTCTCATTCAATATCGAAGAGATTCTATTGTGAGCTCTATTAGCCATGGTGGATCTATGGAAAAATTTAGTATTACATTCACCTTCTTTGAGCCATTGAATTCGAGACTTTTGTCTCCAAAAGATTTCCTCTTGTTTGCATAATTTCTCCCATTCTAGATGGTGTTTATCAACTTGCTCACTTTTTACTTTATCAAAACCATCTGTGATTAGTGCTTGATTGAGTTCCTGTAGTTTGGTTTGCACTGATTTTTTATCCACAAAAATGTTACCAAAATCCTTCTTATTCCATTCTTTGAGTCTGAGTTTCATGTGCTTAAGTCTTTTATGCAGGAGGAACATTTTAGTGCCCCGGATCTACAAATTTTCGGCCCACCATTTTTCAATGTTGCTAATGAAATCTGGGTGGGAGAGCCAGATATTCTCAAACCTGAAGGGTCTATTCCTGGGAGAATCAATCCCCTTGATTTCTAATTGAATCGGCCAGTGATTAGAGCCTCAAAAGGGGAGAACTCTAGCTGTTATTTCTCTATATGCGAGCATAAGCTCCTCTGAGATAAAAAATCTGTCTAACTTGGAGGCGACCTGAGCCTCACCTCCTCTTTTGTTGTTCCAAGTAAAAAGGCCATTATGCGTTTCTAAGTCAACCAGTTTCATATCTTCTATGAAGGTTTGGAACGCTTCGAAGTCCTTACTTAACAATCTGGTACCTCCTTTTTTTCTGAAAGAGATTTAATCGTGTTAAAATCTCCTCCCATGATCCAAGGTATTTCTTCATGTCTGCTTCTAAGCTCTACCAGGGAGTTTAGGAATCTGAGTTTCTCATCTATTCTTTGAGGACCATAAACATTTGTGACCAGGAAGGTATCCACAACCCCCACTAGTTGAATAATTACTGATAAATAATTTCTTGATGCCTCCACATCTATTATGCTAACTTTTTGGGGGTTCCATAGAGTGAGGATACCTCCCGTTGTGTTCTCTGCTTTAACTTCGAGAAACTCAAATCTATTAAGCCATTTGATATGGATTTTTTTTAATTTATGAATGGAACATTTTGTTTCCTGAATGAAGATTATGTCCGTGTTGCTAGTTTCATTCTGTTACTTAGCATTCTTTGCTTTCTTTTACTACCTAGGCCTCTGATATTCCAAGATATGAACTTCATAATTAAAGATTTGTAAAGGAGTAATTGGTTAGATCTTTCATCTTACCCGAATCTATCATTAGCTTTCCACACTCCATCAAGAGCTCATTTTTCTTTTTCCTACCCCTCTTCTTTCACAGATTTCTAATTGCTAATCCTGGAGTTGATTTCATAGTTTTCACACCTTTGTGCTCCTGCCTGTGAATGTTTTTACCTTTATCCAACCCTCTTTCTTGAGTTTTCCTTAAAAACAACTGTTGTATTATGCTACATTCTTCTTGAGGTAGTGAATCTATTCCTCCCTTGGTTCTCTGCATCAAGAATCCTTCCAGATCCAGGTTTTCCTTATCTAGAATTTCCTATAGTTAATGATCTTCCAGATCTATTTCACTATGGTTCATTTCCTAGTCCATCTCCATTTCTGTTTCACTCATCAACATCTCTTTTTGATAACCAAAATCTTGAGATTGTTTGTTGTTTTCTTCTTTCTCTTTTTCATTAGGACCTTCCTCCTGAGATTGATTTTCCCTCGTGTTTTCTTCATTCTCTTCCAGCACTTGAAATTTGTTCTGACTGACCTTCTGCCCCTCGTTATGTTGTTGCTTTAGCCCCTTTTTTCCTCCTTTTCCTCTACTTGCCACTTTCTGAAAGCTTTTTGTGTCCTTCATTGTATTGAGTTTCCCTTTGTTGTCTGCTTTACTGAGAGGGCAGTCTCTAAACAGATGTCCATGCTCATGGCATCTATGGCATCTGAATGGGATATGCTCGTAGTCCACTGTCTGCCAAGCCTATCTCTTGTGCTTAGATCAAGGCTAGCTCTTGTACTGAATCGAAGAACATTGATCTGTCCACAGTGGGATACTTATCACAAGGATTCTATGAGACTCAGTAAAACTTGGATGCCCCTTGGGAAGTTTAAATCACTCAAAGTGGCTTTCATACTCAAACCCTTCCCATGAGGTTTGAACCTATGACTTGGGCAAGGAGTAAACACCAATGGAACAAGAAAATATTCATTAAAATTAAAAAAAAAAAAAAAAAAAAAAAAAAAAAAAAACAATATTGATTATAATAAAAACAAAAATAAATATACTTATTGGTTAATTTTAATGTTCATTTATAACATCATTGATATTACAATTTAATATAAAGTAGATGTGTAACATGCTCAACTATATATATATATATATATATATATATATATATATATATATGCGAAAGATATATTAGCTTCTCAGATAATTACAGAATCCAGATATGAGACTAGCGCTCCGTGATGCAAGCAGATCGAGAAAACTTCTCGCAGATGCAGAGCAGGGAGATCTCGTCTCGTCTAAAACTCAAAGAACTCAAACTTACAATACAGACTATAGAGTTAAACTCCGTGATGCAAGCAGATCGAGAAAACTTCTCGCAGATGCAGAGCAGGGAGACTTCACTCAGACTTTAACAATACTCAGACTCTCTCAAACTCTCAAGACTCTCATGCCCCTAATGGGCTTACAATGCTAGTATTTATAATATCCTAGCAGGTCATCCGGTGAAAGGTTTTACCGGGAACTTGAAACTTAAAAGATTCGTTAGATCATCATGCAAGATGTCTATCACGAATCACGAAAGAACTTTGTACAAAAGTAATGAATAGTCCTAAAGATTCGGGCAAGTGGGGACAACCACTTGTTATCTCATCCCTTGGAGGCTAAGCCATATGGGGACCGAATCATGACATCTCTGAAGTGAAAAGATGGCCGAAATCTAGGACGTCGGCTCTTATACAAAAGTAATTACACAGTGGAGATTTTATTCGGACCAAATCCCACGCAAACCGAAGAACAGCAAGATAAAGTAATTACACAGTGGAGATTTTATTCGGACTAAATCCCACGGAAACCAAAGAGCAGGATATGTACAAATAAAGCAGGATATGAAAGGATTTCATTTGATTTATCCCTTCAATCAGTCGTTGTTGGCCCTGTCGTCATAATCATGTGCATGAGTATCTGGAACAACTGGATTATTATGGCCAAGTCTGATTTGGTCTTGTTCTATTAATTCTTCAATTAGTTCTTCATTGTTTGGAGCCAGCACTTCGTATGGGACAGATTCATCTAGCCAATATGGTGCTACATCTCTGGTACAACAAAAGAATGGAAATGTGAACATGAATGTTGGCCTGTCATGTGGGTCCACTGATATCAATCCTCTGAATCTGACAGAAAGCTTAAAGGACTCATCTTCTTCATTAGGAATGACAATTGTGTGTTTGTGGATGAATTCAAACTCTAAGACGAAATCATTTTGGACAGCTACATGCATTTCCCAATGAAAGATTCTGACAAACTCAGCAAAAGTCCTATCAAAAATGCTTTTAGCTCTAGGCAAATATCTAAACATGAATAGCTTAAACCATGGACTCCACCAATTGTTAGAGGGATCTATAGCATTAGCATAAAATATGACCTTAACCGAACCATGTATCCTAGCTCTTTGGTGAATGGAAAAGTAGTCTGACCATGTCCAGTCAGTATTTTGAATACACCCAAAATAAACAGGATCTGGTTCTCTAGACAATGCATAATAAACACGCCATGGCCTAATCCTATATGGTAACTCTTTTGTATATGACCATCTAGACTCCTCGGAATCAAACCATTTTTGCAAAATGATTTGTCTTAAGCATAATGGCAAGACTCGGACCTGTTTTGATAGACATTCTAGACAAAACTCATAATGACAGTTACTACAGACTGTAACATACTTAACTCTTTTAGACTCGACATGACTGGACTGACTTGTGGAAGCTTCGTGCTGGTTAAGTGGTCTGAACATCTTGATCTCCTTGGTTTCTTGAGCACCCTCTCTGGTAAGCATGTCAGCAAGATAATTTTCTGCACCAGATTTGTAAACAATATCAAAATCAAAACCTTCTAGCCATAGTGCCCATCTTAGTACTCTGGTACTCTCTTCTTCTAACAATTTTTTGTTTGCCAACATATGTTTCATATGCTTTAGATCTGTTCTGACAATAAATTTAACACTTTTCAAGAACAAGCGAAATCTTTTTATTCCTCTCTTTACTGCAAGTATTTCTTTATGAGAAGAAGGATACTTTTTCTCTGTATCATCAAAAGATCCTGAGGAATAGGCACAAACCAATTCTTTTCTTCCATGCTTTTGTAGCAAAACTGCAGCCCAAGTGTGATAAGAAGCATCTGTTTCAAGTATAAAAGGAAGATTAGTATCAGGAAGCTTGAGTTTTGGCAAATCATTAAGCTTACTCTTAATACTAATTACTGCTGCTGTCATTTCATCTGTCCAACTGACACCTTTCTTCTTTAGTCTGTTCTGCAGTATATTTGTATCCTCTAATTGTTTAGCATAAAATTTTCTTATATAATTCAGACATCCAAGAAATCTCTGCAGGGTCTTTATATCGGCAATTATATCAGGAAACTTTAATAGATGGATTAGCACATGTGATTGAAGTTCTACATGTCCTTTTTCTATGTGTAAACCCAAGTAATCAATCTTGACTTTTCCAATCTGAAACTTCTCTTCTGAATCTGAAAGTACTAATCCATGCTTATATACAAGTTGGTAGAACTGTTCTAAATGGATCTTGTGCATATTTACATCTCTGCTAAATACAAGCAAATCATCAATATATACAATAATGTACTCTACCCCACCAAAAATGTCTTCCATCCTTTTTTGGAATTCAGATGGAGCATTTTTCAAACCAAAGGGCATCACTGTCCATTGATATTGGCCATGAGGAACAGTGAAGGCTGTTTTATACCTGTCATCAGGAATAATTCCAATCTGCCAAAATCCACTTTTAAGATCAAACTTGCTAAACACATTAGCATTAGCAATCTTGGCAAGTAACAATTCTTTGTTAGGCAGAGGATATCGAATAGGAAGAAGAGCATCATTCAAAGCCTTATAATTAATCACAAGCCTTTTCTTGCCTCTTTTCTGCTCACTATGCTTATTGACATAAAAAGCCGGGCAGGCCCAAGGGCTCTTGCAGGATTCAATAAGCTTTTGTTCTAACAATTGTTCAATTTCTGCTTTGCATAATTCTTGCTCTTTTGGACTCATATGATTTGCACTGGATTTTTGTGGCCTAGGAATATATCCTTCTCGGTAAGGTAGTGCAACAAAATACTTTTCTCTTGCCCAAAAGGCATCTGGCCTACTTGAAGTACAATCTGCACGAAGTTTATCAGAAATTTGTTGCAAAGTTTTGGGACCATGTAACTCTGCATTTTTTACAATCTTATTAATCTTGGTCATATCTTGCAGACTGTACTGGAGAGGATCCTGATCTTCAGGTTGCACATTAATTTTATAGTCACTAGAAGCAGGGACTGTGATAGGACCAGCAGTGGTGGAGAATATAACATAATCTTGTCCAAAAGTGACTGGCAAATATTTCTTCAGAAAATCTTGTCCTAACAGAACATCAGCACCAGTATCAAAACTATACAAAGAGACAAAAACCTGGACATCATTCAAGAAAATAGGAAATTCAGGAGCTATGTGACTTATTTCCATTAAATCACCAGTGATAGCCCTGAATTGGAGTTTAGTAGGCTGCCAATAATAATGAGGAATAGCTTTATATTTGCAGCAGCTACTCATAGCACCAGAATCTATTTGAGCATCCAAAGTATATTGTTTAATGCTAGGGACTTTAATTCTTATTGGAATAACTACTCTATCTCCGATGCCCATAACATTAAAAAGCTCAACATTTTTCTTTGGGGATATTTCTTCATTAACTGGCACATTTTTCATCAGTAGGCTGGTTAATTTGGAATTACAATCATCATAATCAGAAATAAGTATTTGAAGTTTGGTAGACAACTGTATCATTTCTGACCTTGTATGGTGAATTGAAGATTCCAAATCTGTGATTTTCTTTTTAAGAGCATCAATTTGATTCATACCTGGAGATACTGAAATCTGCAAAGGTCTGAACATTGAATCGAACTCTTTTTCGATGAAGTCATCATCATCTATTTCTTCCTCTGAAAATCTTTCTTTCCTTTTGGATGGCAGTTGTTTCTCAAGATTTTCAAGTTTTTCAGTCAATCTTCTTCTTGCCGTAAACTGAACTGGATCTAACTGTGCTAGATCAGTTTTGACTGCTGCAATCTTTGCTTGTATCTCTCCTGAGGAATTCAAACTAAACATTTTAATATCAGGAATGAATGTTTCATCAGAATCAGATGATTCTGAATCAATTGTTAATTTCCTGATTTCAGGAATTTCACTATCCGAAGATTCTGAAGAAGAACTTGAAACTTCAAAATATTCTCCATCAGAGTGGGATATGAGATCCCAATCTTGTGGATCATGTATTGTAGAAAAGATATTCATTATCTTCATCTGCTTTTTATCCTTTCTTTCTCTGCAAGTGTTAGCATAATGACCTTCTTTACCACAAATAAAACACACACCTTTTTTAGAAGGTTTTGATCTTTTCCTAAATACTACCCTTCGTCCTTTAAATGATCTTTTGGAAGGAAAGTATTTTTTCTTTTTAGGAAAGTATTTATCAGTCTTGCAGGAACAAGAGTTATCAAACTTTGCCTTTTTAGAAACCTTTCTTTCACTTTTCTTGTGACAACCAAAATTATAGGTTTCTTTGAAATTATTGCAAAGCTTTGTGCTAAAGTGCATCTGTTTTGAAAAATTCTTCTTGGCTTTGCTCTCTGCACATTCTTTCTGCAATATTGTGACAATCAATTGGTAAATAGCTGCAAATGATTGTCCTTCCAAATTTACTTTATGATCTGCTATGTACTGGTTAATTAGATCAGGAATTTTTCTAGGCATAGACTGGATGTAATATCTCAGATAGGCAACATTATGTGGATCACTAGCCTGATACAGAAGTTTTTGCATAACACAAAAATACTCTTGCAAGTAATCAATGTCGCATAACTTCTGGGAGAGAAATAGCTGTGAATGATGGGCTGAATCTTCAGGGACTAATCCAACAAATTCATGTTTTAAAGCTTCAAAAAGTGCTCTTAATGGATCAGTACTATGTTCAACTATTTGATCTTTCTCTTCCTCTGCAAGCCTTTCCCACCATTGCTTTAGTATGCCAGTAAAAGACCATACAATCTGAGTAACTACATCAAACCATGACACTTTGGCTTCAGCTTTCCTCTGTAATGTCCAAGCATGGACATTATGCAAAACAACAATTACTTCATTATAATCAAGGCAATCAATATTTACTAACAATGAATTTCCATATCCTCTGGAAGCAGGATTGTCTAGCCTTATAGGTACAGATTGCAGATTTTCAGTGTATCTGCTGAACGAGCTGGATGCTGATGCTTCATGTGCATTGGTATCACCAGCACCTCTTTTCCCTTTGTTGGAATGGAAAAATGAATCACTTCTGTCTCTTTTAGAACTTGATTCACCTTGTGTTTGCTCACCAGTTACTCCTGACATGGCCATTATTGAAGGAGCAGATGGTTGGCCATTTTGTTTCATCAAAGAACTAAGGCTAACATAGTTCTTTGGTAGTCTTAGACTTTCAACAGAAGGAAAATCAGCTAGTCTATTCTTCATCAACTCTGTCTTTTCTCTAGCTAGATTGATTCCTTTCTTGATCTTCTCAAGTCTGGCTTTATCTATATTCTCTATCCCTTTAAAAAAGATCTGCTTTGATTCATCAGAATTGGAGGAGAATTTCAGCTTTGAACTTAAGACATCTACTTCTCTATAATGAGGTGGAGAAGCAGGAGTGGGGAGTGCATTTGTAAGATGTTCCAAAGACTTGGAGATGATACCCATGTTTGACTGAATATTATTTAACTTTTGTGTGTGTGCATCTTGGATTCCCAATGTCTCAATATAACCAGTATGCATCTTTTTGATGTGCTCTTTAATTTCTAAAACATCTCGGGCTATATCATCAATATTCTGAAGCATACAAACTATTTGGTAGTTTGTATAATTATGCAGCTTTTCATTTTCATTCTGATCTGGATCAGAAGTTGCTTTCATAGATAACCATTGGAAATCTGCTTTCTTTGTTCCATTGCTAAATGTCCTTCTAGAATTTCCAGATTCTAAATATCTTTCTGGTATTTTTGCAGTAACTTCTGACTGAGCTCTAGGAAGTGAGAAACTTTTGATATCAGGTATAAAGACTTCAGAGCTAGGGGATTCATCAGTCTGGAATGTAGAAGATGAAGATGGAACACAGAACTGACAATCATCAGGTTTATGAGAGGTGGATTTTCTATGATCCTCTCTTGGAGCAGAATGTCTTGATGATAAACTTCTGGGAACAGGGGGTATCTGTGGATTCCTACCACCCAAGATTGTAGATCTAGGGAAGGATGACATAGATCTAGTAAGTGAAGGAGTGGTAAATTTAAGACCAGTGGATCCGTCAGGATGATGGATGAGAGACAATTTCGGAGGAACTTTAGAGGTTTGCAATTGAGGATATTTCTGTGAAAGTGGAATATAAGAACTATTCCATTCATCTGGAAGAGTACATTCTGCAAAACCAATCTGTAGGGGAGCAGTGTTACCAGGGCCAACAATAACACCTTCTTTTAAAGCTCTACCAGTTAACTTTGGATTCAGAGGAGGCATGGAGGTGGAGACAAATCTCAGGCATGTAGAAGCATGGAGCTGAGCAATCTGTGACTGTGGGGCAACATTAAAACCATAAAACTGAATATAAGCATTCAAGAATTCATTGATATAAGGGTCTGTCAATGAAACTTGATACCTAGGGATAACTGATGACCAAACAGGGCCATTATTGAGGGGACTTTGGAATCCTCCCAATAAAGCGTCATCGAAGTTATTCATTCTTGTATCAAGGACACATGTCAAGCATGAAGTATTTAGACCAGGACGGACTAGAGGGTTAATTCCAAATTGTACGATACCGATATGGATATATCTATAACCATTTTCTAAACCCCGTTTGATATCTTCTGGCTGTATTAGTGGGATTTGATATACAGACTGGCCAGTGGAAATAGGAATATTCACAGATGTAAATCTAAATAACTGAGCAGCTCGAAACTGGAAAACAGGCATTTTATAAAGCTTATCAATATCAATCTCTGGCAATGTCCAGTTAGGCTGTGGTTCAAATTCTTGTACTAATACTTTTTCATCATAGAGAACATCTTCATTTCTGGTTTTATTTAAAAACTTATTCATAAAAGACCATCGATTCTTATGAGCTATCTTTCTGTCTTCGGGCTTCTGAAGAGAAAACTCATTCATATAACCAGCCATTGAAAGAAAGTATGAGTAAGCACCTGAACAGAGGAGAATCAAAGCTTTTGTGCACCAGGAAAGCAAACACGGTAGTCCTTCACCTTCACAGCTCTCTACCAGCGCCTTATCGCAAACTTAGACTCGTGGACAATAGCTCGGACAAATACTACTCAATGGAAGAACCAGACAATATAAAACAGCTCTTGGACAAAGAACCAGATGGCTCTGATACCATAAATACAAAGATGCATACTAGTTATATTGAGACATTGGGAATCCAAGATGCACACACACAAAAGTTAAATAATATTCAGTCAAACATGGGTATCATCTCCAAGTCTTTGGAACATCTTACAAATGCACTCCCCACTCCTGCTTCTCCACCTCATTATAGAGAAGTAGATGTCTTAAGTTCAAAGCTGAAATTCTCCTCCAATTCTGATGAATCAAAGCAGATCTTTTTTAAAGAGATAGAGAATATAGATAAAGCCAGACTTGAGAAGATCAAGAAAGGAATCAATCTAGCTAGAGAAAAGACAGAGTTGATGAAGAATAGACTAGCTGATCTTCCTTCTATTGAAAGTCTAAGACTACCAAAGAACTATGTTAGCCTTAGTTCTTTGATGAAACAAAATGGCCAACCATCTGCTCCTTCAATAATGGCCATGTCAGGAGTAACTGGTGAGCAAACACAAGGTGAATCAAGTTCTAAAAGAGAGAGAAGTGATTCATTTTTCCATTCCAACAAAGGGAAAAGAGGTGCTGGTGATACCAATGCACATGAAGCATCAGCATCCAGCCCGTTCAGCAGATATACTGAAAATCTGCAATCTGTACCTATAAGGCTAGACAATCCTGCTTCCAGAGGATATGGAAATTCATTGTTAGTAAATATTGATTGCCTTGATTATAATGAAGTAATTGTTGTTTTGCATAATGTCCATGCTTGGGCATTACAGAGGAAAGCTGAAGCCAAAGTGTCATGGCCTGATGTAGTTACTCAGATTGTATGGTCTTTTACTGGCATACTAAAGCAATGGTGGGAAAGGCTTGCAGAGGAAGAGAAAGATCAAATAGTTGAACATAGTACTGATCCATTAAGAGCACTTTTTGAAGCTTTAAAACATGAATTTGTTGGATTAGTCCCTGAAGATTCAGCCCATCATTCACAGCTATTTCTCTCCCAGAAGTTATGCGACATTGATTACTTGCAAGAGTATTTTTGTGTTATGCAAAAACTTCTGTATCAGGCTAGTGATCCACATAATGTTGCCTATCTGAGATATTACATCCAGTCTATGCCTGGAAAAATTCCTGATCTAATTAACCAGTACATAGCAGATCATAAAGTAAATTTGGAAGGACAATCATTTGCAGCTATTCACCAATTGATTGTCACAATATTGCAGAAAGAATGTGCAGAGAGCAAAGCCAAGAAGAATTTTTCAAAACAGATGCACTTTAGCACAAAGCTTTGCAATAATTTCAAAGAAACCTATAATTTTGGTTGTCACAAGAAAAGTGAAAGAAAGGTTTCTAAAAAGGCAAAGTTTGATAACTCTTGTTCCTGCAAGACTGATAAATACTTTCCTAAAAAGAAAAAATACTTTCCTTCCAAAAGATCATTTAAAGGACGAAGGGTAGTATTTAGGAAAAGATCAAAACCTTCTAAAAAAGGTGTGTGTTTTATTTGTGGTAAAGAAGGTCATTATGCTAACACTTGCAGAGAAAGAAAGGATAAAAAGCAGATGAAGATAATGAATATCTTTTCTACAATACATGATCCACAAGATTGGGATCTCATATCCCACTCTGATGGAGAATATTTTGAAGTTTCAAGTTCTTCTTCAGAATCTTCGGATAGTGAAATTCCTGAAATCAGGAAATTAACAATTGATTCAGAATCATCTGATTCTGATGAAACATTCATTCCTGATATTAAAATGTTTAGTTTGAATTCCTCAGGAGAGATACAAGCAAAGATTGCAGCAGTCAAAACTGATCTAGCACAGTTAGATCCAGTTCAGTTTACGGCAAGAAGAAGATTGACTGAAAAACTTGAAAATCTTGAGAAACAACTGCCATCCAAAAGGAAAGAAAGATTTTCAGAGGAAGAAATAGATGATGATGACTTCATCGAAAAAGAGTTCGATTCAATGTTTAGACCTTTGCAGATTTCAGTATCTCCAGGTATGAATCAAATTGATGCTCTTAAAAAGAAAATCACAGATTTGGAATCTTCAATTCACCATACAAGGTCAGAAATGATACAGTTGTCTACCAAACTTCAAATACTTATTTCTGATTATGATGATTGTAATTCCAAATTAACCAGCCTACTGATGAAAAATGTGCCAGTTAATGAAGAAATATCCCCAAAGAAAAATGTTGAGCTTTTTAATGTTATGGGCATCGGAGATAGAGTAGTTATTCCAATAAGAATTAAAGTCCCTAGCATTAAACAGTATACTTTGGATGCTCAAATAGATTCTGGTGCTATGAGTAGCTGCTGAAAATATAAAGCTATTCCTCATTATTATTGGCAGCCTACTAAACTCCAATTCAAGGCTATCACTGGTGATTTAATGGAAATAAGTCACATAGCTCCTGAATTTCCTATTTTCTTGAATGATGTCCAGGTTTTTGTCTCTTTGTATAGTTTTGATACTGGTGCTGATGTTCTGTTAGGACAAGATTTTCTGAAGAAATATTTGCCAGTCACTTTTGGACAAGATTATGTTATATTCTCCACCACTGCTGGTCCTATCACAGTCCCTGCTTCTAGTGACTATAAAATTAATGTGCAACCTGAAGATCAGGATCCTCTCCAGTACAGTCTGCAAGATATGACCAAGATTAATAAGATTGTAAAAAATGCAGAGTTACATGGTCCCAAAACTTTGCAACAAATTTCTGATAAACTTCGTGCAGATTGTACTTCAAGTAGGCCAGATGCCTTTTGGGCAAGAGAAAAGTATTTTGTTGCACTACCTTACCGAGAAGGATATATTCCTAGGCCACAAAAAGCCAGTGCAAATCATATGAGTCCAAAAGAGCAAGAATTATGCAAAGCAGAAATTGAACAATTGTTAGAACAAAAGCTTATTGAATCCTGCAAGAGCCCTTGGGCCTGCCCGGCTTTTTATGTCAATAAGCATAGTGAGCAGAAAAGAGGCAAGAAAAGGCTTGTGATTAATTATAAGGCTTTGAATGATGCTCTTCTTCCTATTCGATATCCTCTGCCTAACAAAGAATTGTTACTTGCCAAGATTGCTAATGCTAATGTGTTTAGCAAGTTTGATCTTAAAAGTGGATTTTGGCAGATTGGAATTATTCCTGATGACAGGTATAAAACAGCCTTCACTGTTCCTCATGGCCAATATCAATGGACAGTGATGCCCTTTGGTTTGAAAAATGCTCCATCTGAATTCCAAAAAAGGATGGAAGACATTTTTGGTGGGGTAGAGTACATTATTGTATATATTGATGATTTGCTTGTATTTAGCAGAGATGTAAATATGCACAAGATCCATTTAGAACAGTTCTACCAACTTGTATATAAGCATGGATTAGTACTTTCAGATTCAGAAGAGAAGTTTCAGATTGGAAAAGTCAAGATTGATTACTTGGGTTTACACATAGAAAAAGGACATGTAGAACTTCAATCACATGTGCTAATCCATCTATTAAAGTTTCCTGATATAATTGCTGATGTAAAGACCCTGTAGAGATTTCTTGGATGTCTGAATTATATAAGAAAATTTTATGCTAAACAATCAGAGGATACAAATATACTGCAGAACAGACTAAAGAAGAAAGGTGTCAGTTGGACAGATGAAATGACAGCAGCAGTAATTAGTATTAAGAGTAAGCTTAATGATTTGCCAAAACTCAAGCTTCCTGATACTAATCTTCCTTTTATACTTGAAACAGATGCTTCTTATAACACTTGGGCTGCAGTTTTGCTACAAAAGCATGGAAGAAAAGAATTGGTTTGTGCCTATTCCTCGGGATCTTTTGATGATACAGAGAAAAAGTATCCTTCTTCTCATAAAGAAATACTTGCAGTAAAGAGAGGAATAAAAAGATTTCGCTTGTTCTTGAAAAGTGTTAAATTTATTGTCAGAACAGATCTAAAGCATATGAAACAGATGTTGGCAAACAAAAAATTGTTAGAAGAAGGGAGTACCAGAGTACTAAGATGGGCACTATGGCTAGAAGGTTTTGATTTTGATATTGTTTACAAATCTGGTGCAGAAAATTATCTTGCTGACATGCTTACCAGAGAGGGTGCTCAAGAAACCAAGGAGATCAAGATGTTCAGACCACTTAACCAGCACGAAGCTTCCACAAGTCAGTCCAGTCATGTCGAGTCTAAAAGAGTTAAGTATGTTACAGTCTGTAGTAATTGTCATTATGAGTTTTGTCTAGAATGTCTATCAAAACAGGTCCGAGTCTTGCCATTATGCTTAAGACAAATCATTTTGCAAAAATGGTTTGATTCCGAGGAGTCTAGATGGTCATATACAAAAGAGTTACCATATAGGATTAGGCCATGGCATGTTTATTATGCATTGTCTAGAGAACCAGATCCTGTTTATTTTGGGTGTATTCAAAATACTGACTGGACATGGTCAGACTACTTTTCCATTCACCAAAGAGCTAGGATACATGGTTCGGTTAAGGTCATATTTTATGCTAATGCTATAGATCCCTCTAACAATTGGTGGAGTCCATGGTTTAAGCTATTCATGTTTAGATATTTGCCTAGAGCTAAAAGCATTTTTGATAGGACTTTTGCTGAGTTTGTCAGAATCTTTCATTGGGAAATGCATGTAGCTGTCCAAAATGATTTCGTCTTAGAGTTTGAATTCATCCACAAACACACAATTGTCATTCCTAATGAAGAAGATGAGTCCTTTAAGCTTTCTGTCAGATTCAGAGGATTGATATCAGTGGACCCACATGACAGGCCAACATTCATGTTCACATTTCCATTCTTTTGTTGTACCAGAGATGTAGCACCATATTGGCTAGATGAATCTGTCCCATACGAAGTGCTGGCTCCAAACAATGAAGAACTAATTGAAGAATTAATAGAACAAGACCAAATCAGACTTGGCCATAATAATCCAGTTGTTCCAGATACTCATGCACATGATTATGACGACAGGGCTAACAGCGACTGATTGAAGGGATCAATCAAATGAAATCCTTTCATATCCTGCTTTATTTGTACATATACTGCTCTTTGGTTTCCGTGGGATTTAGTCCGAATAAAATCTCCACTGTGTAATTACTTTATCTTGTTGTTCTTTGGTTTGCGTGGGATTTGGTCCGAATAAAATCTCCACTGTGTAATTACTTTTGTATAAGAGCCGACGTCCTAGATTCCGGCCATCTTTTCACTTCAGAGATGTCATGATTCGGTCCCCATATGGCTTAGCCTCCAAGGGATGAGATAACAAGTGGTTGTCCCCACTTGCCCGAATCTTTAGGACTATTCATTACTTTTGTACAAAGTTCTTTCGTGATTCGTGATAGACATCTTGCATGATGATCTAACGAATCTTTTAAGTTTCAAGTTCCCGGTAAAACCTTTCACCGGATGACCTGCTAGGATATTATAAATACTAGCATTGTAAGCCCATTAGGGGCAGGAGAGTCTTGAGAGTTTGAGAGAGTCTGAGTATTGTTAAAGTTTGAGTGAAGTCTCCCTGCTCTACATCTGCGAGAAGTTTTCTCGATCTGCTTTCATCACGGAGTTTAACTCTATAGTCTGTATTGTAAGTTTGAGTTCTTTGAGTTTTAGACGAGACGAGATCTCCCTGCTCTGCATCTGCGAGAAGTTTTCTCGATCTGCTTGCATCACGGAGCGCTAGTCTCATATCTGGATTCTGTAATTATCTGAGAAGCTAATATATCTTTCGCATCTTTGTATTTATGGTATCAGAGCCATCTGGTTCTTTGTCCAAGAGCTGTTTTAAATTGTCTGGTTCTTCCATTGAGTAGTATTTGTCCGAGCTATTGTCCACGAGTCTAAGTTTGCGATAAGGCGCTGGTAGAGAGCTGTGAAGGTGAAGGACTACCGTGTTTGCTTTCCTGGTGCACAAAAGCTTTGATTCTCCTCTGTTCAGGTGCTTACTCATACTTTCTTTCAATGGCAAGACTCGGACCTGTTTTGATAGACATTCTAGACAAAACTCATAATGACAGTTACTACAGACTGTAACATACTTAACTCTTTTAGACTCGACATGACTGGACTGACTTGTGGAAGCTTCGTGCTGGTTAAGTGGTCTGAACATCTTGATCTCCTTGGTTTCTTGAGCACCCTCTCTGGTAAGCATGTCAGCAATATATATATATATATATATATATATATATATATATATAAGCAAGCATTGTTGACATTACCACAGCTTAGATGTGTAATTCCTTACGTATATACTATAAAGCTTACATATAATTTAAAAGAAAATATTAATAAGGAAAAAAATCTTCTACTCTCAACCATAAACAAAATATTTCAATGTTTGTATCAAATAAGATAATTTTATACAAATAAATAAACAAATGAAATAAAAATAATAATAAATCTTATATTTTCAATGTCTTATTTTTATTTATTTTTAAATATTTTAACACAATTTTTAAATAAAAATTTGAATATCCATGTTATATAATATATTTTAATATCAATTTCATATCTATTTTTCTTTATATGGAGAAACAAAGTGTAATATATGTGTGTGCTAACCATGAATAAAATATTTCATTGTTCATTTAAAATAAAATAATTTTATATCAAGGTTAAATAAAGACAATATTTTTTTAATTATTTACTAATAATATAAATGTGTAATGTAAAAATATTTCAAATAAAATACTACAATATGAATGATTTACTTCTAGAATACTAATGTTAATTGAGAGATACTAGTGCGAGGATATTGGGTTTGATAATATGATCATTAGGATCACATATCTATATACATATATTGTTATGCATATGTTTGGATGTAAGATAACCTGCATATTTGAAAGAGGGCTATGTGATAGCCAAAGAACCATACTAGTAACTGACAGATCTGAAGCCATCGAATGAGTAATGGTATGATGTACATTGTACAATTGTATTTTGTATTAATTTATATGCATTATTATGATCTTGGATAAGATGTCGATTTGTAGGTAACATGATTGTCTAAATGAATAATTCAATGACAAACACCCAAAACCAATGCCATATTGTGGTCCATGATAGGGTGTTGACCCCAGTTCTCAAGGAGGGGTGGAGGCATTTCCCACCATGTAACCTCTAAACTTGGAGTTGCAGGAGGTCTATGATGGACATCCTCCCTTAGACATGCCATAATGTTGTCAGTTTCCTAACAGGGAATTTAGGTTGGGATAGTTGATGCTTCCAACATTTTTCTTCTATCAATGGATAGGTTAGTATAGAAAATGCCACAATATATTGCAGCAAAGGACAAACAAGATGGGGGAAAAGTAGGTTAGGGAGGATGGGTGGATATAGGTCAGTTGTGAACCCGAGGTGGGAAGTGATTATTTTTTAGATTTTCCTTAACTATGGTTACTACTTATTTCTCCTAGTTTGTTTTGTTTGATTTTCATATTACTCCTTGACTACTTATATCCTCTTGACTCTGACATTGAGACAATTTTTTCTAAAGGAAGGGTGTATATAATGTCAAATCCTTAACTATTTTACATTATGATTAGTTATTAGCCTACACACTGAAAGATTTAAATTTCTGAGAAAATTCCTTGTTAGTATTATTACTATATGCATGTACAAGTGCCAAAATCTTGTGGGCCCCATTAGGGTTAGTTGGAACATCAACTTCCCGAGGTTGTAACTTTGGAATACGATCTCTATTTTGCACGCATGATAGCCCGTTAGAAAGCTCTATCTGATGTATATACAATCTACTTACATATATGTGAAAAACAAATATATTCCCAACCTGCTAGGTATTTGGGTAGGGAGAACTTGGCATGGAATTAACATATATAGAAAATTTGAGATGCCTTTGAATTCCATAAAACCTACCATAGTTCCTTGCAGGAGGAGGACCATGACCACTATTTGGATGTACATAGAGAAAAGATTCTCTAAAGTGAGTCTGATGTCATTCGTGTGGGAAAAGATGTAGTGGTCTTTGAAGCTATTAGCATGGGGGTTTCACTTGAGGAATAATATCATACCACATGGGTTCATATTGTGGGATATATATTGAGGAAAAAATGACATAATATATTGGGGGATATATAGGGGGTAAAGGGTTTTTATATTGGAAAATATAAAAAATGGAGCTCAAAGTTAATGAAAAAATATAAAGGGGTATAAAAAATGTTAATGAAAAAATGGATACCTACAATATCTAGTGAAAGTAGGGGTTTTTAAATTGGGAAGTTGCATTGGGTTCATATTGGTGAGGGGTTAAATAATGTGATTTTTAGAGGGATTTTCCAATATTTAGTCAAATTAAGGGTATTGTTTAATATTCCACAAACGCATGTGATATGTCAAAGGTTCATCGAGTGAATACCCCATGGTTTTTAGGTGTGCACATAATTTTAGTGTTGTGTCATTGAAATGATAGAGCATAGCTCTATCATGGTCTCGGTAGGTTTAACGTCAAAATCATTTATCAAACCATTATGAGGGGCCACTCAAATAGCCATTCAACTGTCACATGGGGTAGTGTCAAATTCTGATTGGGTTCTCAATAAGCGTCATTTAGAATAAAAATAATTGTTGTATTAAAAAAAATTGAAGGAGAAAATAATTGTTATTGCTTTGTGAGGTGTATTTTCCAATCAAGTATGCAAGAGGTGTAATTCTTTTTGTATTCAATTTAGAGATAACATGTCTCTTTTATTTTATATATATTGTAATTAGGTTGAGTTTAGGTCAAGGCTATCCCTTGTATTGAATGGAACAAAACCGATCCATCCACAATGGGATGTTTATCACAAGGATTTTGTGACTCTCGATCAAGCCTAGATGCCTCTTGGGAAGTGGATTTTATCCTCAACCTTTCCCCATGAGGTTTGAACATGTGACCTAGGCAGGGACTAAACCCCACCCAAACAATAAAATATTCATTAATAAAAAATCAATATTAATTATAATAAAAACAAAAGTAAAAATACATATTGGTTAATTTTAATTAAAAACGTCATTCATATTACAATTTAATATAAAATAGATGTGCAACATGCTCGACTATATATATATATATATATATATATATATGAAATTTTGATATTACAACTCATTATTAAGGAGACATGTAATTCATTCTATGTATAATATAGAGTTTACATGTAATTTTGAAAAAGAAATATTAATAAGGAAAAAAATGTTTAACAAAATAATTTTATATAAAGAAATAAACAATTGAAAGAAAAATAATAAAGAAGATATTATATTTTCAATGTCTTGCTTTCATTTAAAAAAAATATTTAATACAATCTTTGAATGAGACATTTTGAATATCCATGTTATCTAATATATTTTAATATCAACTTTATATATATCCTGCAAAAAAAACACGTAATGTTTATTAATAGAAATAAAAATTACACTTTGTACACACATAGAGTGTATGGATTATGAGTCACGAAAATTACACGACTTCACAATAAAAAACATAAATATGATCATATGTGGCTGAAAATTGCCAAAAAGTCAAGCATATGCCGAAAAAGAAAAAGAAGAAATATGTTTATGGATGACCCCTTGTGCTAATTTTTTACTTTTTTCCTTTCCTTCATTACACCTTTTGCCGTCCTTCAGGATCTAGATCAATCAAAACCAAAGCAAGTTCTTGGCCCCATCTTGATGGGGAGAATCTTTGTCTAAATCTAAGGACTCTGAAACATGTGTTAATTTAGTGCCTTTGTGACCTGTGAGTGACTGTTGGTTTCCTAAATCCAAACCCATTGATGGAGGAGTGACTAAAACATCTTGAACTGTAGTGTCACCCTCCATTTTGTCCTCAGATTGTTTAGGTTGTGCCTCTTGGTTTTCCACCTCCTCATCTTCTGAATGAGGAGATTTAGTGAAATAGTGCTCAAAATTTAAAGTGGATCAAAATAGTGCTCAAAATTTAAAGTGTCTGATAGAGATCAAAACCTAAATGCGTCAATATATCTCAGCAATTTGAACCCAACGCAATTTGGTTCACTCAAAACTGATATCAGATGCTCTCGATATCACGTTCTGATTGAATTGGCAAACAACTAAAATTTTTGGAATATGGGTTACAAGGATGCCCAGTCAGCCATCCGTAAGCTGATTGGGCCATGACTTGGTAGGTTGACTGGTCCTCCATCGACCAATGAATGGTCGACACTTGGCGCAATGTGGTTGGTTCCATTTGGTGAATTGATATTGGTTGATGATTTGGTGTTGTAGCCCAATGAGGGAGTGCCATGTGGGCCAACCAGTGGCTGCCACATGACCTCCTCATGGCTGACCAAATTTTTTCTATGAGGTCGAGCTGCCTCTATGGGGTTTGAAACAGATACCTCCCACATATTAACTAAGGCCCGCACCAATGCACCACATATGTTCCTTGTTAATACATTGTTTAAAAATTGTATTTAAACTTTATGAAATGCACCAATGGGGGGGGGAAGGCTAACCCCTAGCCCCTGGCTACCCCAGTGCCATGGGATCACAGGTGGGGGGACAAGGGCTAGGCCTTAGCCCGAGCCATTGTTACAGTTGCAACCACAACACATAGTCAGAGTTAAGCGTATGACCGGAGGCCAGCGAAGAGGGGCCAACCCACACGAAGCCAGTCCTGGGGCACATGGTGCCAAAAAACCACAAGCGTAGAGGAATTGGGGGACCAGCCCTAGGTCGTATGACCCATAAAATGACCACCGGCGGAAATGAGAGCGTGGATATGTTGAATGGGGTCTAGCCTCGAGGGGCCAATCCAATGCCATATGGCCACCATATAACTAGAAGCATGCATAGAAAAGATGGGTCAACCCACGTTCATCAGTGCGGCATAAAACCAAGGGCATGCGCAAGAGCCCAGAATCTTCACCCCCCTATGCAAACTTATGGTTGCCACGTGACCATGATTTTCAAAACTGGACGCTTAATGGGTGGACTAACCATCCTACAATTTCGCCCACTAAGCGAGAATGTAGGCCAGGTTTGCATGCCGGTTCCGCGTTTGGGTCACTCAAGCTAGGTTTCTGAATTGGAGGATGGTTAGCTGCAGAAATTGGGAAAATGAAGAAACAATCATAACTTGCTCAATTTTTTGTCATATGAGGTGCAAAAAGAGCCAAAATGGGGGTTTTTGACAGTGTTGGATCCATTGGAGACATCAGTTCTACTATTTGAGCTGTGTAAAGTATGTAAACACACTTTTAAGAATACTTAATGAAAGAGGCCCTACATTGGAATCTGGATCAGGAGATGTAGCCCAAGAGAGGGGTAAAATCCTTTATCACGCTTTATATTATGTGTTTAAGATATTCTTATTTGTCTTTGTTTGGCTATAAAATTTGGTTAAAATTTACTTGTTTATGTGTTTATTAAATTGATGCTCTACCCAAGACACATATAATTTACACTTGCAAAATTGTTTAAAAAATATTCAAGTTTATACATTCAGATCAATAGGGAAAGTGTTTTGAAGATGTATTGTTTGAGAGCACACATGACATCTAAAGGTTGTCTTCTCATAATCTAAAATTTGTGTCCACTAAAAAATTGTTATGTTTCAAGATGATGGTCTGATAATCCCTTGCTGAGATCCATCTCCACCTTAGATCCAAGTAAAGTTAATTCCTTTTTTTGTTCTCTCCATGTCCATTTTTCTTATATTTTCCAAGTTTATTCCCAATGTATTCAAGAACTTGGTGGTGCCAAAAGGGGAGGGGAAGGTTTGGAAGTCTTACCCATACTGACATGGAAGTAACCACCATGGATGTTGCATCAAAACCAGGAAACCATGGAGTAATTGATAACCTAATGTTACCCTGGAACCATGGTCCTTCATTTAAAATGAAATCCAGTTATTTTTGTGTGTCAAATTGGACAACGAAAAACCTTTGGAGAAAAGGTAAATATCACATAAATATGATTTTTTTAATATAGAAAAAGAAATTAGAATATGTGTGTGTGTGTGTGTGTGTGTGTGTGTGTGTGTTGACCATGAGTAGAATATTTCATTGTTCATTTCAAATAGAATACTTTTATATCAATGTTAAAGAAAGAGAATAAAAATGAAACTTTATTTACTAATAAGATAAATGAGTAATTATTTATTTCCTTATATGAAATATGTAAGTGACATTTAAAAATATTTCAAATAAAATACTACAATATGAATGATTTACCTCCAGGATGCTAATGTTAATTGGGAGATACTAGTGCATGGATATCGAGTTCCAGAATATGATAATTAGGATCACATGTCTATATACATATATTGTTATGCATATGCTTGGATGTAAGCTAACCTGCATATTTGAAAGGGGACTATGTGATAAACAAAGAACCATAGTAGTAACTCATCGACGTCAAGACATTGAATGAGTAATGGTATGATATACATTGTATAGTATTAGGGGAAGTGAATGGGAAGAGTAATTTTGGTAATTTTTCGTATGGATTTTTGGGGGGAGTCATTATGATGGAGGAGAGGAAAAACTTGGAGGACTTCAGGCACTACATGGTTTTATTTTTCAGTGAAGATTAAGATAGATGTTGGGCACTTATTGATTTAAGCACTCAACTCGGACATGCTACAGGCAGTGGTTTTGGACTTGGGCACAGAGGACTAGAGAACTTGGTGAGGCTTCCTAGAACTAGGAATATGGATAAGTTGTTCCTAGTTGGCTCGGTGGAAAATTTAGTTGGGTAGGCTTCAAAGGCCACAAGAAGGAAAATTTCTTTATGGAACTGAAAAAATATCCTAGGTACTCTTCTTATGGTTGCAATTATTTAAGTTAATTTATTAATATTGTATATGCATCAAAGTAAAAAATATATATACACATGCTTGCAAAATATATTTTTGAATGACCACGCTAAAAAAATTGTTGCTTTTTGTATCCTCATAATGTGTTATCAATTCTTCCGTAAAAATTGCCCAAGTGATAAATTGTTTACGAGAGCAAAGCCATTGACCATACAAATTGATTTGTTTCCAAATATAAAGTTGCAATACGTACCTTTTGTGTGCTTTGCACATTATTGAGATCGAAAAATTGCTCCATCTGTAATATCCATGTTGCGGGATCCTTGCCATCAAACTTCCTCATATCGATTTTTGGAATATGGTGGGTCTTTGATCCAACATTAGAGTCTATGTAATCATGATTAACATTTCTTTTGTTCTCATCATGAGTTTCCTTTACTACCCTTTCACCATTAGTGACCCTTTCTTGTAGCAACTTATTCATATTTATCTTCAATTCTTCCATGTCTGTCTTCAAATCTATCTTCAAATCATCCATCTTAGCTTCCATGTCATTCATCTTAGCTTATACACCTTTCTTTAAACAATCCATCTTAGCTTCTATGCCTTTCTTTAAACCATCCATCTTAGATTCTGTTCCTTTTTGTGCAAGGGACAGTTGTTGCACTTGGTCTTGTAATTTTGATATATCATGTTGCATTTCTTCCTCTTCTTCATGAGTCATGCTAGATCTTTCAGGTTCCTTACTAGGTGTTTGCATTTTCTTTCCTCGGGGCAACAGTTACTGATAATAATGCTCTACTATGCCCTTTGAATTCCTTCAAAATAAATTTTCAAACCAAGCTTAAGCAAAAATTTAAGAAAATCTACACACCTTTTTTCACTTTGTAGGAGCTCGATATTGCCTCTGATGTATCTCTGTACTTTCCAATCATCTAGATCTAAATTTCTGACCTGTAGTATCCCTCTGTGTCCTCTTTCCAAGGCCACAAGTCTGACCCAAATTGGATTCTCTAAGGAAGAGTTATGTGAAATCTCCCACAGTGACTTGATTATAGACTAGTTCAATAGAGCGAACTTGTACGACATGCCACGAGTCACTGTTTTTACCTTTGGATCTAAAAAATGCATACAAAAAACTACAGTCCGTCCTCTTTCTGTACCTTCTTACGAAATTTCAATCTGATCCGCAGAGAGAAAGTTATGACGCTTTTCCCTAGGTAACCTGTTTCGAATGTAATTCAGGAGTCTGCAAAAAGACCAAGTTCCTCATATCATATCTCCGCAAATATAGCGCGAAAAGCTTTGAAATTTGTATCCGAGGTTCAGCGTGATTTCTTCTCAAATGGGTTTTTTTTTAACTTCTAAAACATCGCAAAAAAAAAGTTATAGCGAAAATGCCACGATGACCTGTTTGGAGCAGCGAAACCCTAGAATCCAAAGCTCTGATACCAAATGTTATGAAACCAGCTCAAGAAAAAGATAGAAAATATAGATCAACACCTTAGAATTCAGCCTCTTTGAGGGGGCAACCTCCTTTACGTTACATAAATGAGTAATTATTGGATGATTCAAATGACAAAACCTCCTTTCTATAGAGGAGTCTAAGGAGTCACAATATAACCCAGCCGACCTAACAATAATAATATAAAGCCACAAAAATAACAATAAAGGGATTCTATGGGGCACAGTAATAACAATATGGGGATAATAGGGGCACAACAATATTAATAAGGGGTACAACTACAATAGTAATGGGGTAATCATGAGTAATTCTTGGATGATTCAAATGACAAAACCTCCTTTCTATAGAGGAGTCTAAGGAGTCACAATATAACCCAGCCGACCTAACACTAATAATATAAAGCCACAAAAATAACAATAAAGGGATTCTATGGGGCACAGTAATAACAATATGGGGATAATAGGGGCACAACAATATTAATAAGGGGTACAACTACAATAGTAATGGGGTAATCACTAGTATTATAGGGATCCAACATATAGAGACCCAAATGTTGAGACCATGGTTGGAAAGCCTTACATTATTTTCTCGAAGGAAGGGTAAAGTCCATAAGACCCATAATCCTTGTTAGATTGTTTGAACTCAAGGGGAATAAATTAAATAAAGGATTTCAAATCTAGTTGAAATAATACAAAGGGATGGTTCTATATTTTATGCATTTGCCTTTCTTATTCTTATTACAATGGGGGGTGGCTAGTTCATGCATCTCGTAGTGACCCATTTTCCTCATGAAAAACTTTTAGGCTTGGAATTTGTTATGAACCTTGCACCTTAAAAATGATAAGAAGCTAATAATTTTAGTCCCCTTTAATGGGGAAACCTCTTTTGTAATGATTATAATGTATAAGACAAATTTGATGATTCTAGGACTAGGTTTCCTTTGTATATATATAGGAGACAAGGGACACAATTATAATAAATTGGTAGTGTTATCACCCCAAGAAACTCTCCTAGGTTGTATATCAGAGATGATCGGGAACATTACAAACTCAACAAAAATGTTGGAAAATGGTGGATGAATGGAAGAAATGTTGCATATTCAAGCCATATAACCGCTCCTACTATGCTTAACCCCAGACATGGGTGAACACCCCAGACTACAAGGCTTTAGACCACCAATTACTCACAGTTTTAAGGAAAATGTGATGATGGAGAATATTGATCACACCAGCAGATGCACAGGACCCTGTGATGGCCAGCTAGAACCAGTTAGAAGGTCTGTAAATCTATTTCTTAATGCATAGACAGGATGACAGTTCTCTGGCATTAAAACAACAGAAACCTGCATACAAATTCAATGATACATGCTATATTTTAACACAGAGGTGGGATAATAGCCCCTCTAATGCTAAACACCAAGAGTACATGAAAAATGCATACAGACACAACCTGGAACAAAGAAGAAGAAGTGGAAAGTGAGCAATTAACAGCAAAAGAAGCTTGCATTAGCTGAAAATGAAGACCAGACGCTGCAGGTGTCACAGTAGTTACAGTGTCCAGAAGTTGAACCTTACATCAAAATAACATTCATCAACCTCATTACATTCTGTCTTCTGGATATATATAGAGGTTGATTACAAAATTGCTCTGCATAACCTATGTGTGGAGGGGTCATAACTGACCACCAACCACATTTACAATTTGATATGGGTCTCTGTTATAATCTGACTGTTTTAATGAACAAAATGACCCTTTCTGGTATTTTGATGTCCTTCTCGGGCAGCTAGAGTAAACTATGGATGAAATTCCATGCTTGATAAATGCTCATCACTGCTCAAAGTCGTCCTTTTTGTCCTTCGGCCATTCTGTTGGTTAATTGAAGTTGTTGAAACTTTATTGTGCAGGGTATAGGTAGATGATGGCTTCATGCTTTGGGTGAATGATACAGGTCAACGGGACGAAGACAGCATGGAGGATGCATGGGCGGGAAAGAAAGGCAATATTGGCCGTTGGATGAAGCAAATGAATGGCAGAGATCAACTTGGAATAGCTATCAGGAGCAAACAAAATCGGTTGAATGAGGGCCATTGGATCGCGGGTGGTAGATCCAACAGCTGATGAGAGCGGAAGGTGTGCGGGAGATAACGAGCAGGAGGAGGGCGGTTTCGCGGGCAGGCGTATTCTCCGCACCTACGGGGCTCGGTGGTTTCCGTATAAACCACCGCGTTCGAATAAGAAAGCAACACAAAAACCGCCACCCCAGCAGGGTAACGTGTGCGCAGGTCATGGGAAGAGGGCTTGTGACTACCATCAAATTAATCAACGAACGGTCAGGCAACAGGGAAACTGTTCGTGATTTATCATGCGGGGAAAATACGAAGACCGTTAGATTGAGGCACGACAATCAATGGATATAGTTGAGGCAGAAGGCTTTATGGGCGCGAGTTCATATTTTTGAACACCTGGGGACCAAAGAAAAGAGGGTTTAAAAGGAAAAAGGATCCACATTTAGTTTCGAAAGGAAACAGGGAAAACAAGGAAAGAAGAGGTTTGTAGGAGAATGGAGGAAATTGAGGAATAAAGATTTATATAGAAGAAATAGAGACAACAGCAGTTAAGAGGGTGCGAGGAAACCGAAGGAGAAGGAGGGAATGACCGTTGCGAGCACCCCTCTCGGCACAAACCAACCATCAGTCCTAAATTTGACCTTCAAACACTGAAGCTGTAGCAAAGCTAACACTGACTCCTTTTGGGGATGAGATCCTCCTTGTGAGGTCTCAAGAACTGCAGACTAATGCCTTCATGCAAAACCAGCTTTAAAAATTATGCCTAGTATCAATTGGGCATGGAGTCAAACGAAGTCTATGCTAAAAGAACACAATTATAACATTAAGGCTGGAAAACTTAAAATTTCAAAAACTGCCCATCTGTTGGACCATCAAAATTGTTGCCTATCATCCGGTTCATCATAGATCAACAAGACAAGATTTATTTGATCCCATACCTCAAATAGTTTAGGACATTTGTGCTTGATAGGTAGATATGGATCAAGTTTCATTCCCTCTCTGTGTATTCTCCTCCTTGGATGTTCTTCTTGGGAGCCTCTGTACACCTGCTGAATAACCATGTCTGTTGTGTACTTTTCTATGTCTTTTGTAGTCTGCACAACTAATATGAAAGATGCACCATCGTATTCTTATGCAAGGGACACAGGGACATTATCTGCTCCTTCATTTTTCTTGAAACAGTCCACATCCAAGTAGGAGTTCCAAGACTGAGCATCCTCTTCCTTTGTTATCTGATAAGCTTCCCTTTCAGTCTGTGTAGAGGCCACCTAAGCAGGCTTCAAAAAATCAAAACTGAGGTGATCAGTCTCAGCCTTGAGCATTGAGCTATTTCCTACCTCAGTGTTCAAGGGGCAACTTTGAGGGATTGTTATTTGAGCAGACAGAGAAACATAAGATGATGGGGAGCTTTCTTCTCCCTCCTTGATTGCTGGTCTGGGGACAAAAGGAGGCTAGCTAATTTGCAAATCTGCATAGCCATGTGAAGATGAGCTAGCTTTAGGCACAGACTCTTGGAGGACAAAGGGATCTGCTATTACTTGGTTCTGTTGATAAACTTGTTGTTCTACAGCTACAACAAACTGGCAAACAGTGCCTTTGGATATTTCTTTTTCATAAGCAGCCCTGGTTAGGAAAGGAGCACCTTCCAAACCATGGACCTCCTCATCATCATCAAGATGCTCTTCTTCCATGACTATATTCTAACAAAGGGTCTTCACCCTTTGATCTTCGTTTGCATCTCTGCTTCTCTGCAAAATCTGCAAATGTTCACATGCTCATGTATATGGATTTAGCTTTGAAGGAGGAAAGGAACAAGGAGCTCCTGCTTCTTCAGAATACTGCTCAGCTTTTAGTTTGGAAACTTCAGAGCTAAAAACTCAATCATCCTAGCTAATTCATCGATCTCAGGCTCTGAGGATGATGAGGATTCAACTCCCTGTCTTCTCCTTTCAGCATCTCCTTTGAGTCTTTCTGCAGCAATGATGTTTGCTTCTACTTCAAAGGCTGCAGCTTGCATATCAGCCAAAGAAGCAATCTTCTTTCTCTTAACAGTAAGCATAATTGAGAATCGAAAGCATTGGCATAAGTAATCATAGCAAAAGTAGGGGTAGGTTTTACTTCAACTGGAATTCTGCTGTACATTTGATTGAATCTGATGTTGAAATTAGATAGCATCTCACCATCTTCTCTCTGCAAGTTACCAAATTTAGTATGATAAAAGAGCAGATCTTTATTATTCCCCCAGTGCTTTAGGAACAAATCATCTAAGGCTTCAATGTCTGCAATATACCTAGGGGGTAATTCTCTAAACCATTTCCTAGCTTCCCCATCTAGGCTTTGGACAAAAACCCTCATCTAGACATCCTCTTCATTGATATCCAAGTTATCAGCATAGTTATAAAAGGCCTCTAAATTCTCTTCAGCTATTACTCCTTCTGCACCAGTAAACTTAGGCATAAATTCTTGATAATCTCCTGCAGGCATGGCATTCAAAGGGGTAGGCAAGACTAAGGGTCCATACCTAGCAGCAACTATTCTTTCTATCTTTGTAAGGGCTTGCTGACCTGCCATGACTGGGGTATATAAAGGATACTGGTAGACTGAGTGGAATGAATCAATGTAAAGGATAGCAGAGACAGAGGAATATAGTGGACAACATAGGATGCCTTTTTGAACTGAGGTCCGAAAGGGAAATGAATGACTAAGGAGCTAAATGAATCTCTGAAGGTGACATTCACTACTAGAGATACATGGAACTTTTAAGGCTTACCTGATCCTGGTGCTCCTTCCTACGAACTTTTCTTTTTCTTACAATCTTCTCAGGGTCAGGCACTGATTCAACTGATGGTTTCTAAGGATTTCTCCAAGCATGCCTCACCAGCTGCGCCAGAACTTCAATGTGGAGTCACCAAATGATGGTCTTCCTCCAGTGGAGTCGCTAGATAGATGATTACATCCAAATCATGTGCCTAGACCTTGCCTATCATCAAAATCTGGAAATGTGTTGTTCTCCCAGGGAAGCTGAGCTTCAATCTTCGATCCCTGGCAACGGCGCCAAATGATGTTATCACCCCAAGAAACTTTCCTAAGTTGTATATCAGAGATGCTCGGGAACATTACAAACTCAACAAAAATTTTGGAAAATGGTGAATGAATGGAAGAAATGCTGCATATTCAAGCCAGATAACCACTCCTACTATGCTTAACCCCAGACATGGGTGAACACCCCCAAACTACAAGGCTTTAGACCACCAACTACTCACAGTTTTAAGGAAAATGTGATGATGGAGAATACTGATCATACCAGTAGATGCACAAGACCCTGTGATGGCCACCTGCAACCAGTTAGAAGGTTTGTAAATCTATTTCTTAATGTACAGACAGGATGACAGCTCTTTGGCATTAAAACAACAGAAACCTGCATACAATTTCAATGATACATGCTAGATTTTAACACAGAGGTGGGATCACAGCCCCTCTAATGCTAAACACCAAGAGTACATGAAAAATGCATACAGACACAACCTGGAACAAAGAAGAAGAAGTGGAAAGTGAGCAATTAACAACAAAAGAAGCTTGCATTAGCTGAAAATGAAGACCAGATGCTGCAGGTATCACAGTAGTTACAGTCTCCAGAAGTTGAACTTTACATCAAAATAACATTCATCAACCTCATTACATTCCGTCTTCTGGATATATATAGAGGTTGATTACAAAATTGCTCTGCATAACCTATCGTGGAGGGGTCATAACTTACCACCAACCATATTTAAAATTTGATATGGGTCTCTGATATAATCTTATTGTTTTAATGAACAAAATGACCCTTTCTAGTATTCTGATGTCCTTCTCAGGCAGCTAGAGTAAATTATGGATGAAATTCCATGCCTGATAAATGCTCATCACTGCTCGAGGTCATCCTTTTTGTCCTTCAGCCATTATGTTGGTTAATTACAGTTGTTGAAGCTTTATTACGCAGGGTACAGGTAGCTGATGGCTTCGTGCTTCGGGTGAATGATACAGGTCAACGGGACGAAGACAACATGGAGGATGCATGGGTGGGACAGGAAGGCAATATTGGTTGTTGGATGAAGCAAACGAACGGTGGAGATCAACTTGGAATAGCTATCGGGAGCAAACAGAATCGGTTGAACGAGGGCCGTTGGATTGCAGGCGGCAGATCCAACGGCTGACAAGAGCAGAAGGTGTGCGGGAGATAATGCGAGGGAGGAGGGCGGTTTTGAGGGCGGGTGGTATTCCCTGCACCGCCTACGGGGCTTGATGGATTCCGTATAAACCACCGCAATGGAATAAGAAAGCAACAGGTGGCACACGAAAATCGTCACCCCCGCGGGTTAACGTGTGCACAAGTCACGGGAAGAGGGCTTGCGACTACCGTCAGATTAATCAATGGATGGTCAGGCGGCAGGGAAACTGATCATGATTTATCATGCAGGGAAAAGACGAAGACCGTTAGATTGAGGCATGGCAATCAACGGCTATAGTTGAGGCGGAAGGCTTTATGGGCGCGAGTTCATAGTTTAAACGCCCGGGGACTAAAGAAAAGAGGGTTTAAAAGGAAAAAGGATCCACACTTAGTTTCGAAAGGAAACGGGGAAAACAGGGAAAGAAGAGGTTTGTAGGAGAATGGAGGAAAGCGGGGAATAAAGATTTATATAGAAGAAACAGAGACAGCGGCAGTTAAGAGGGTGCGAGGAAACCAAAGGAGAAGGAGGGGAATGACCGCTGCGAGCACCCCTCTCGGCACAAACCAACCATCAGTCCTGAATTTCACCTTCAAACACTGAAGCTGTAGCAGAGCTAACAGGTAGCATGAGGGGTTATAGGCTAAATAACAATGTAACAATAGAAATATAATCACTCCATATCTAGGGACTAATAAGGGGCTAGTGGGCCTTATATAGGGGTTAACATGCCCCTCCACTTCAAACAAGTGTTGTCTTTAATATTTGACTAATTTCTAGTGATTTTCGAAGAATAAGTCATCTTAACATGTCATATTTTTCACTTGTAGGTTCTTTTGTTTGATGATGTACTCCACAACTATTGCATTACTTGGCTGCTTAATCATTATTTAAAGGGTTTTTTCTACTTCTAGTATGATTTTCCCTTCTTCATTAATCTCTAGTACACTTCTCGGATGCAAATGAATAACATGGTCATGATCTTGATTAGGTGGAAGATCCTTAGGTATTAATATAAATACATTGGGATGATTGTTGGCAGCTTTATGAAGATCCCTTGGCATATATGATATTGACGTTTGAACATTTAGTGAACATAATTGTGCCATTACGCCCAGGGGTCCCTTTTTGAGTAATTTTGTCATTCTGTTAGCGCTAATCACTTTAGAGGGTTTCCATTGGATACCTCTAAGCCCAATTTCCTTCCTTCTAAGGTAAATATTAGGAATATATCTTAAAAATTAAAGATCATTGTTTCCAATGATTGTAACCATTGAACCCCTAATACAACATCTATTAGAAAATTATATATTACATAGCAATGGAACACATAAAGTATTGCAAAAACACAAACACAAAAAATGCATAAAACAAGAGAGATGCAGATATATGTGGTTCACCTAGTTTGGACTACGTCCATAGAGAAATAGTCAGTCCTTCCTTTATATTATCCATCAAAATGAAGACACAACCTACAATAGATCCATTGTAATTTCCTCTTCGCTCTCACAGTCTCCTCTCTCTTTCTCCCTTAGAATACACACATATATATCCATCCGCAATAAAATTACCTCATATATAGTGAGGGGTTTCCTTCTAGGGAAAAAAAAAACCCTAAATTAAGAATAACTTCTATCGTCAGATCATCCGCCTAATGAACGAATCAGATTGACTACGAAATTACAATAGTTTACAAGGAAATTTTACATCTATTTTTAGCTTCGGGGGCACTGCCCCTGAACCCCTGCCAGGGGCCTCATAAAATCATCATCGCCCCCTGTTGGACCCTGCTGACAATGATCAAATGGGTGGCATTGCCACCTCATTACAAACTGGGGTCCAACGCAGCAAAACCCTCTGAATAAAGAAGATAATCGAGCTCCACACCCAACAATCTCCCACTTGGAGACTGATTATAGTAACCCCACTGCTACTCATTTTTTGGACAATTCTTCCACTTTGGACCTGATTGTTTCTCATCTCAATCATCATACTTGAAGACCAATCGAAACTTAGCAAAATCCCAATTTCTACCTAGTTACAACTTTTGTTAACATATTTGCAGCATTCTAGCTAGTGTGTATCTTCTCTAGCTTCAACTGTCCATCTTCCAACACTAACCGTATGAAATGGTACTAGTGATATATATGTTTAGTCTTTGAATGAAATTATGAGTTCTTTTCAATATGAATGACACTCTCGCTTTCACTATATAACATGTCCATCTCCTGCTTCTTGCCCAATTCATCCATAAACCTTTGCAAACAAATCATTTTGTTACTAGCCTTTGTAGCAACAACACACTCCGCTTCCATCATTGAAAGTGAAACAATATTTTGCATTTTTTAAACCCAACTAACAATTGTTCCACCTACAGTAAACACATACCCTGTGGTGCTCCTCCTATTATTTTTATCACTTGCTATACATGCATCAACATATCTCTGTAGAGAAATGTTTGAACCACCAAAACATAATTCTTGATATGGGATACCTCTCAAATACCTGAGAATCCACTTCACTGCCATCCAATGTTCTTTTCCTGGATTGTTCATGTACCTTCTTACAACTCCCACTACATGTGAAATATCAGGCCCTGTGCATACCATTGCATACATTAAGCTTCCAATTGCTAATGCATATCCATATCTTCCCGAGTCTTGGGACACATCTCCTTACTTAGTTTGAAATGGCTAGCCAAAGATGTACTAACTAGTTTTGCATTCTACATATTAAATCTTTCCAACACCTTTTGTATGTACTCATTTTGAGACAATGTTAATTTATGATTTTTCCTATCTCTAGTTATTCTCATACCAAGGATTTGTTTTATAGCACCCAAATCCTTCATTGCAAGTGAATTTGCTAATTTTCCTTTGAGCACATTTATTTCCTGCATGTTAGACCCTACAACAAGGATCTCATCTACATACAATAACAATATAATATAGATGCCATCATTTTTCCTTTTGAGATAAACGCAATGATCAGAGTGACATCTAGTATAACCTAGTTCAGACATAAACCTGTCAAATTTTAGATACCACTAGCTTGGAGCCTGTTTTAAGCCATACAATATCTTCTTCAACCTGCACACTGGATTCTCCTTCCCTTTGACCTCATATAATTGTGGCTACTGCATATAGATGTCTTCCTCCAAATCCCCATGGAGAAAGATCGTATTTACATCTAACTACTGAAGATGCAAATCTTTTGTTGCTACTAGACTTAAATTAGTTCTGCTTGAAGTCATTTTAACAATAGGAAAAAATATTTCATCAAAGTCTATACCTTTCTTCTGTGCAAACCCCTTCACCACAAGTCTAGCTTTATACTTTTTTCTACCTCCATCTTCTTCCTTCAACATGTAAACCCATTTATTCTGCAATGTTGTTTTACCTGCAGGCAGCTTGACTAGGTCCCAAGTCTAGTTATGTACCAAGGAGTCCATCTCTTCTTTCATGGCTAGATCCCACTTCTTCTTTATTTCTACCTACATTGCTTCTTCATAACATTCTAGTTCACCAGAATCAGTCAACAATACATAATATAATGAAGGAGAGTATCATTTAGGGGGACTACTTATCCTGGTAGATCTTCTAACACCACTTTTAGGTGTTTGAGGTGCATTTTGCTGTTGTGGTTGTTGTTGTTGTTGTGGCTATTGATCATTATGATTTTCAGACACCTTTACTTTTTCTGTGATCTCATCAAGCACTGTGTATTCTCTATTTTCTTTTTCCTGTTTCTTTTCCTGCATTTGATCCTTATATAAGGACCTTTCATTGAATATGACATATCTACTCCTAATTATTTTGTGATTTTCATAATCATAAAAGCGATAACCAAAATCAGTAACACCATATCCAATAAAGGTACATTTCTTTGATTTTGTCTCAAGATTTGTTCTATTTTCTTTATTAATGTGGACAAAGGCTTCACAACTGAAAGTTTTTAAAAATGAGTAGTTTACCTTTTTACATGTCCCTTCCTCCTCTGGAATACCACCATCCAAGGAAATTGAAGGCCCTCTGTTTATTAGATAAAAAATAGTATCTACATCATCTAACCAAAATTGTAAAGGAAATCCTGCATGCAATCTCATGCACCTTTCACACTCCATGATTTTCTTGTTCATCTTTTCTGACACAACATTTTCTTGTGGTGTTTCTGGAATTGTCTTCTCTCTACGAATTATGTGCTCTGAACAATACTTATCAAATTCTTTGCTGCAATATTCACCTCCACTGTATGACCTGAGACACTTAAACCTTTTTCCTGTCTCATTCTCAACCAAATCTTTCCATTTCTTGAAAGTATCAAATACATTAGATTTATTTAGAATACAATAAATCTAGGTTTTCCTGGTTGCATCATCAATAAAAGTAACATAATAGCGAGAGCCACCGAGAGATGATAACTGAGCAGGTCCCCAGACATCTGTATGCACAAGCTCTAATTTTTTGTTCTTCTTTTCTTTCCCAACTTTGAGAAATCTGACTCTCTTATGTTTTCGATAAACACAATTCTCACAGAATTCCAGATCAAAATTCTTCAAACCTAGCAGCAAATTTCTTAAGTGAAGAATCTGCATCCCCTTCTCACTCATGTGCCTGAGCCTATCATGCCACAATGTTGTATTTTCTCCTATTGAGGTTAAAGCATTAACAAAATTAGAAATACCATTACATAAATACAATGTACCAACCTTTTCTCCTTTTTCTGTTACTAGGGCTCCTTTAGTGACCTTCCAGGTTTTATCTGTAAAAGTAGTTACACAGCCTTCACCTCCCAATTTCCCTGTCGAAATTAGATTTTTTCTTCAGATCTAGAACATTCATTACCTCCTTCAATAGTCATTGGTTTATATTCTGCTATTTTATGGAAACTTTACCCATTCCAATGATTTTATAGGGTTTATCATCACCCAAATGAACCTGTCCAAAATCTCCTTAAACATAATCATGAAAATGTTTCCTATCAGTTGTGGCATGGAATGAGGCCTCTAAATCTACCACCCAGGGATCAATAATATTTTCTATTGAAATAATCAAAGCATATTGCAACACGTCACCTATCACATTCACTTCATGATTGTTTTCTTGTTGTGTGTGTCCTTCTTTTCCTTTCCGAGACTTACAGTCTTTCTTCAGGTGTCCTTTCTTCCCGCATTTCCAGCACACTATCCATGATCTAGACTTGGATCTACCTTTCCTTGATTTACTATGATATCATGGGCCCCTAGTATCTACAGTCAAATCATTACCTGATGTCTCACCAAAGCTTTTCCATTGCATTTCCTCGCTAAGGATTGCACCGACAACATTGTCAAACTTTAAAGTAGTAGATCCATAGAAAGAGTTACTAATGGCCATAACTAAATCACTCCAACTGTCTAGCAATGAGCACGTAAATAACATAATCCTAACTTCATCATCAAAATTTACCCCTACAGAACACGGCTGACTGGTAATCGTATTAAATTCACCCTAACTTCCACAAGGTATAATTATGAAAGTATATCAAACCAAATTATGAAAATTGAACTAGATATTCTCTGAGATTTCTCATTAACATGATCTAAGTTTCACTTTTTGAAACCTCACTAAAAAAAAGTTACTGTAAAAATTCCAAATTGACCTATTTGAAACTAATTTCAGGAGCATTCAAGAACCTAGACTTTCTTAGAGCATATATCCAAAATTATAGTGAACCAAGTTCTAAAATTGGAACCGTATGTTCATTGTGATTTTGCCTAAATGTGGTCAAAGTTTCATGGTCGAAAAACTTAAAAGAACTTATAGTAAAAATGTCGAACTGACCTATTTGAGACTGATTTCAGGAGAATTTAGAAACCCTAACTTCCTTGGAACATTTCTATGAAAATATAGTGAACCAAGATCTAAACTTTGAACCACGTATTTCTTGAGATGTCTCATCATTATTCTCCCAGTTTCACCATTAATTTCCCAAATGAAAGGTAAATTCTATGAGACCCACAATCCTTGTCAGATTGTTCGAACTCGGGGAGATATCAATCAAATGAAGGATTTCACACCTAGTTGAAATAATGTAGAGGGTTGGTTCGTGTCTTTTATGCATTTACCTTTCTTATTCTTATTCCAATAGGGGGCAACTAGTTCAAGCATCTTGTAGTGACCCATTGTCCTCATGAAACACTTTCTAGCTTGAAAGCATCTAGCGGTAAAGGCAATTGTCCACATGTATCACCATTAAGTACTTAACTTGGCTTTGACCCTATATCTATTTTGACTTTGCATAAGGAATATATTGCAATTATATTAAAGCCTCTATGTTAAGGTGACCCACAATGAGTAACCAAAATGACAAATATAAAGAAGAGAAAAGTGGTGTAATGGTCCCAACTAGGCACGTACATTTAGTCTTGCTAGTTATTAATAAGGATAAACTTGATAAATTGGGGTTGGTTTTTTGTGCAGTTCAACGGGTACCCATTCTTCCTTATATTGAGATTGTACCTTCTCCTTTTAATTTCAGGTGCATATAGAGTAGCACAATTACCAACTTAACGAAAACTATAGTCTCAATATGAGAAGTCTAGCCCCAAAAACCCATACTTTGCACAAGAAATATGAAAAAGCACCCCAAATCAAAAGCTGGTGATGTCAAATTACTTTTTTTGAAGGTTTAAATTTCCTATGATTTATTAACCATGGAAGAAAAACCAAAATCATGATTATAAAAAATGGTAAATTTCCAACGTTTTTCAACCATTGCATTAAAAACCAAATATCGTCACTAGGAAAAACTTTAAAAATCAACACCCAAAATAGTGAGTTGTTCTATCATATAAACTTTTTTTAAATAAAATTATAACACTTTTAAAATCTTGGCCTAAGACAAGTCGAACCCCTTTTCAACAAAGTATTAAAATTGTGGCACTTTTAAGCCATGGTGAAGAAATTTCATTAGTAAAAAAAAAAAAAAAAACCACTAATTAAAAAAGGAGTTGCCTTTAGTGTGACTTTTTAGAGCTTTTGCGATACATTTTTCCGGTCTAATTTCTTTAAAATCCTGCAAGAATTTATTGAAATCACAATTTTGATGAGTAACCCCTACACAATCCAAGTGCCGTAGGGGTTTTTCAGGGTGTTGAATCCATATATACATTTTAAATAACACAAATCAAGATTTCACCTCAAATTTTCCCTGGCACTGGAAAGTCCAAAAAGTCGCACTAAAAAAACTCCATTAAAAAAAAGTCAATTTATTTTATTAAAAAAAATTAAAAACACTTTATTCTTTAAATAAATTGTGGTTTGAAAAAAATAAAAATAAAAAAGAACATTTAAAAAACAAAGACCGAAAAATTCGTAGTAATTTAAAATAAAATTAAACAAAAATAAGAAAATAATAATAATTATTATATATATGAGAAAAACAATCAAAATAAAAATTGTAAACAAATAAGTTATTAAAAATTTAAAGAAAATTAAAAAATAAAAATAAGAAAATTAATAAGATAGATGAAGATTAATAAGAAAATTAATTATCTTGGTTATAAATGTAATTTGATTAATTAAATTCTATTTTAATTTATTGGTTGGAAAGAATAATTATAAATTAAATTTAAATGTATTTTAATTTTAATTATTATTTTTTTTCCGTAAGAAAAGTCGTAATTTTATTAATGAAAACAAAATTACATTTTGTATATGCTAAGTCGCATTCCATCTGCAAGTCAAATGACCTCATATTAGGGGTTTAATAAAAAAAAGTTTAATGTACATATGGGGAGAAAAACATGTTTTCCTCCCCTTTTTCTTCTCGACCTTGCGCCACTCCCCTTGAGATGGCATCGTGGATACAAGTTAAAGTGGATTTTCAGCGTCTGGTCGGGGATTTTCCTTGTCAGAATCAGAGGTGTCTGATCTGTGTAATCTTTTGGTTCCACCGTTTTCCATTGTATCTCGAATCTTTTCCGGGTGTGATTCCATAGGTCCTTGTGGAGATGTCTCCTGGATTTCTGCTTCTTTGTCTATTTGATTGTTCTCATTTAGTATGGGCCCTTCCACTTCAAACTCCTCCTCTTTAGGATCTGGTGGGGCGAATTTCCAACCCTTGTGTTTTTTCCCTATTTTCTTCTTCCTTCGGCTGTCTTTTTTGTCTTTAGGACATGTATTTTGTAGATGTCGCTGGCATATTTTGCACCTAAATGTTGTGTTTTCATAGTCTAGTGTCTATGTCCAGCTTCATTGTTTATGCTTCAGTTGTATGCGGTCCGATAAGCCTTTACTGAGATCTACTTCCACACATATGCGTGCGAATGTAAAAATTCTTTCCTCCACTCTTTGTGTGTCCATTTTAATATATCTTCCAATGGTGTTGCCTATACCTGCAAGAACCTGTTGGTCCCAGAAGTGTAATGGGAGGTTGTGCAGACAGACCCAAACTGGCATCCTAGAAACAACCATAGTATTGGCATTGAATTCCAGGAACCATGGTGTGATGAAAAGGCCCGTAGATCCCCAAAACCATGGTCCCTCCTGTAACACAATGTCTCTTACCTTTGTTGAATGGAATTTGACAATGAAAAACCCCTTGGAACAAAGGTGGATTTCACAGTGTAGAGTGCATTTTGTGAATATCCAATGGAAAAGTTCAAAAGGTTTTGGCCAGAAACAGTTGAGTCGACAAATGATGGCTTGTGATTCAAAATTATTACATGCCTCATATGTTTCTGGTATATCTATATTTAGTTCTGGTGTATAGTTTAACTCCTCCACAATGTATGGACTAGGTTCTGTTCCAGCTTGGTTTGGGACTACTATAGGAGTTTTCCCCCTTGTAAGATGTTCTTGAAGGATATTCCTCCATTTTTGTGCTTCTGTTGTGGATCTGTGTTGTTTTTTGTTTTTGTGCTTGTCCCACTGCCTCCCTCTGTTTGTTTTGTTGAACTTAAAGTTGTTGCACCACCTTGCAGCCTCAGGTTGAGTGTTATAGTAGATTCTAACATAATGTTGTAGCCGAAAATGGACCTAAGATGCTGTAGGGTTCTACCCCCATATCACAGATGTTGTAGTACAACCAGGTAGCCAATTTGTTGGGCAATGATATTCTTCAAGTTCATAACAAACTTTGTTGCAAGGACCCAAATCAAAGTAGATTTACCTGAAGGAGTTTTAATAAAAAATTGAAAGTGTTTAGAAGTTACCAAGGAAGGGGGTTCTGTGGTCCTCTGGGTCATGCATGACCGTGCAGCTTCAATGTCTTCATAATGCTCTGTAGTCTGTGGGTACTCCTCTAGCATCTTGACGGCCTTGACAAAATTACTGAGAGTTTTGGTCGACCCTCGCAAGGAGGTGAACACGTCTTCGATTCCAGCAAACTGTAGAACCTTCTTAGGCAAACGAGCAGCCACTATTCCGACACCTCTTGGGGGGGGCACAATTCTGACTGTTCTAGTGCCACATTTACCAGTGATCTTGACAGGTACAATGTGGGCTTTCTAGATCTTGTTACCCCAATCCCTCCTCCTCATGGGAATAACCAAAATCTTGGCCAAAATAATGGCTCTGCGTCTGGCCGTGGCCACCTCTTTGCTGCACTTAACGCCAAGCTCGATGTGGCCATTGTCGTTACCCATGATCTAGTGCACCTCAACGGCCAACAAGAAGAGATAATTTTTCTCGAGGGAACGGATTTTCCCGTATTTTACCAGGTGGTCGAGCTTTTTCACGGCTACGCACTTTCCTTCTTCATCTCTTCGAGGTCCTCGGCGTTCACCATGACTATCCCCGCGGCCTCTGTCACCTCGGCCTCGCCCAAACCCGTGCCCGAATCCCCCTCCTCTTTTCGCCATTTCTTCGCTAGGGTTTTCGTTCTGTCTAGTCTCCAATTTTAATTATTATTATTTTATAGATTGTAGTTATTTTAGTTATAAATATAATTTGTTTGATTATTTTATTTTAATTTTAAAAAATAATATATATATATATATATATATATATATATATATATATATATATATATAGGTTTAAATTTAAATTAGTTTGTTATTTCATCGATGTAGTTGAAAAAAAAAAAAACCCCACCTCAAGGGGAGAAAAACAGAAAAGAGAAAAGAGAGAATTACTTCGTTGGTTATTGGCCAAATTCCTATAGTGTTATGGGTTGTTGGGTTTTTGAGTACTGTTTTTTCAAAGCCAGTGATTGGGTATTTGGGAAAAAATTATACGAACGTAAATAAGTCTTTAATTTTAAATGAAAAGTGTTGTGTTTTTTTACCAAAAAATAAAATAAAATTACTCAAATCACTTATTTTCATTTTTCCGTGATTGAAATTGAAATTCGGTTAAAATTTTAAATTATAATAATAAATGGATGGTTTAAAGATTAAATCACTATTTTATGTTAAACTCAAATTTTGTTAAGGGACTAAAAAGAATAAACCATCAAATTAAGGAAGCCATATATTAACCATATCCCATGCTAAAATAGTAGTCGCCCATATCCACTGAAATATCTATCCTCGAAATTTTATTGCTCCGAGAGCTGTATTATAGTTCAATATAAGCACGATGTGTGATTTTCTCGGTATTAACATGGATTGATATATGCTTTAAAAGGGAAAAATACATTTAAAAATATGTTTGTATTTTTTTTATTAAATATCATTATTTTATTTATTATATTTTAAGATAAAATTTAAATTTATAAGAACAGAGAAATTTGATCTCTGATCTAAAATTGTAAGTAACTCTATGGAATAGATCCAAAATTAGATGAATCCAAAGTTACCAAATTTCGCTGTACTACCAATAAAAAATCGAAAATTGGAAGTTCAGTAGAGTGCACGAGAGATTAGGTTGGTTAGTATAGGAAGACCAGCGCGCAGATTTCCAATCATAGTTATAAATTCGAGCATCCCAATTACTCTTCAGAAACCCCTTCCGTAACCGGGAAATGGCATACGGTTACGGCTAATAAATGGTAATCTGGTTGTAATGGTAACGGGAAATTACTTTGATTATAATGAAAGTACAATGTTCCTGAGAAAACATAAATCAGCACATACATAACCAGAGTTCATAGATTCTAGGTTCTAAGTAGCCTGAGCAAAAGAAATATCGGCTCTATCTCTATGTTTGTTCTCCATCTCAGCCTAAACAGACGAGTGAAACACAGAGGATGCAGGGGATGCACATATGTGCAGTGCAAGATCCAAATTCAAATCTTGTAGTCCAACCATGTCAATAATATCCATCATATCAGATAAGAAGTTGGGGGCACAGATTTGTCAACGAAACAGAGTGGGAGATGGAGCCTGCTGAGAGAAATAGACTCGATCTCAATGATAGCCCTCCATATCCAATACAGTCCTAACAGAGACAGAACTATAAAAGTAACAGAGGAGGCTGATACAAAAAGAAAACAGAGTTTTGTAGATGGTGTCTTCAGTCAGCGTTTAGATCATAAAATGTCCAATCCCCTCTAGTGAGCTAGAATTCTTGTGGACTTTGGCTAAACCTTCTTTGGATAGACAATCTGCCTCTCCATTTTGCCTCTGGTATAGATATGTGAAATAGTGATAGAGTGAAACTTTTTGATCAAATATTGAATTCTGCATTTCCAAGCATCAAGATTTAAAGATTTGAAGGAACCTTTGTCTTTGCCCGGTATTAACATGGATTGATATATGTTTTAAAGGAAAAAAATAAAATCTAAAAATATGTTTGTATTTTTAATTAAATATTATTATTTTATTATTATATTTTAAGATAAAATTTAAATTTATAAGAATAGAGAAATTTGATCTCTGATCTAAAATTGTAAGTAGATCTATGGAATAGATACAAAATTAGATGAATCCAAAGTTACCAAATTTCGCTGTACTACCGATAAAAAAATCGAAAATTGGAAGTTCAGTAGAGTGCACGAGAGATTAGGTTGATTAGTATAGGAAGACTAGCGCGCAGATTTCCAATCATAATTATAAATTCGAGCATCCCAATTACTCGTCAGAAACCCTTCTGTAACCGGGAAATGGCATACGGTTACGGCTAATAAATGGTAATCTAGTTGTAATGGTAACGAGAAATTACTTTGATTATAATGAAAGTAAAATGTTCTTGTGGACTCTACGCTGCAACCTTCCTTGGATACACAATCTGCCTCTCCAGTAATTCAGCTCTGGTATGGGATCCCTTTCCACAAGGCAAGGGCTAACGAGCCTGCTATAGGGCATTAAATATGAATGATTTACCTCCAGGATGCTAATGTTAATTGGGAGATACTAGTGCATGGATATCGAGTTCCATAATATGATAATTAGGATCACATGTCTATATACATATATTGTTATGCATACGCTTGGATGTAAGCTAACCTGCATATTTGAAAGGGGACTATGTGATAAACAAAGAACCATAGTAGTAACTCATCGACGTCAAGACATTGAATGAGTAATGGTATGATATCCATTGTATAGTATTAGGGGAAGTGAATGGGAAGAGTAATTTTGGTAAATTTTCGTATGGATTTTTGGGGGGAGTCATTATGATGGAGGAGAGGAAAAACTTGGAGGACTTCAGGCACTACATGGTTTTATTTTTCAGTGAAGATTAAGATAGATGTTGGGCACTTATTGATTTAAGCACTCAACTCGGACATGCTACAGGCAGTGGTTTTGGACTTGGGCACAGAGGACTAGAGAACTTGGTGAGGCTTCCTAGAACTAGGTATATGGATAAGTTGTTCCTAGTTGGCTCGGTGGAAAATTTAGTTGGGTAGGCTTCAAAGGCCACAAGAAGGAAAAATTCTTTATGGAACTGAAAAAATATCCTAGGTACTCTTCTTATGGTTGCAATTATTTAAGTTAATTTATTAATATTGTATATGCATCAAAGAAAAAAATATATATACACATGCTTGCAAAATATATTTTTGAATGACCACGCTAAAAAAATTGTTGCTTTTTGTATCCTCATAATGTGCTATCAATTCTTCCGTAAAAATTGCCCAAGTGATAAATTGTTTATGAGAGCAAAGCCATTGACCATACAAACTGATTTGGTTCCAAATATAAAGTTGCAATATGTACCTTTTGTGTGCTTTGCACATTATTGAGATCGAAAAATTGCTCCATCTGTAATATCCATGTTGCAGGATCCTTGCCATCAAACTTCCTCATATCGATTTTTGGAATATGGTGGGTCTTTAATCCAACATTAGAGTCTATGTAATCATGATTAACATTTCTTTTGTTCTCATCATGAGTTTCCTTTACTACCCTTTCACCATTAGTGACCCTTTCTTGTAGCAACTTATTCATATTTATCTTCAATTCTTCCATGTCTGTCTTCAAATCTATCTTCAAATCATCCATCTTAGCTTCCATGTCATTCATCTTAGCTTATACACCTTTCTTTAAACAATCCATCTTAGCTTCTATGCCTTTCTTTAGACCATCCATCTTAGATTCTGTTCCTTTTTGTGCAAGGGACAGTTGTTGCACTTGGTCTTGTAATTTTGATATATCATGTCGCATTTCTTCCTCTTCTTCATGAGTCATGCTAGAGCTTTCAGGTTCCTTACTAGGGGTTTGCATTTTCTTCCCTCGGGGCAACAGTTAACGATAATAATGCTCTACTATGCCCTTTGAATTCCTTCAAAATAAATTTTCAAACCAAGCTTAAGCAAAAATTTAAGAAAATCTACACACCTTTTTTCACTTTGTAGGAGCTCGATATTGCCTATGATGTATCTCTGTACTTTCCGATCATCTAGATCTAAATTTATGACCTGCAGTAGCCCTCTGTGTCCTCTTTCCAATGCCTCAAGTCTGACCCAAATTGAATTCTCCAAGGAAGAGTTATGTGAAATCTCCCACAGTGACTTGATTATAGACTAGTTCAGTAGAGCGAACTTGTACGACGTGCCACGAGTCACTGTTTTTACCTTTGGATCTAAAAAATGCATACAAAAAACTACATTCCATCCTCTTTCTGTACCTTCTTATGAAATTTCAATCCGATCCCCAGAGAGAAAGTTATGACGCTTTTCCCTAGGTCACCTGTTTGGAATGTAATTCAAGAGTCTGCAAAAAGACCAACTTCCTCATATCATATCTCTGCAAATATAGTGCGAAAAGCTTTGAAATTCAGATCCGAGGTTCAGCATGATTTCTTCTCAAATGGGTTTTTTTTTTAACTTCTAAACCATCGCAGAAAAAAAGTTATAGCGAAAATTCCACGATGACCTGTTTGGAGTAGCGAAACCCTAGAATCCAAAGCTCTGATACCAAATGTTATGAAACCAGCTCAAGAAAAAGATAGAAAATATAGATCAACACCTTAGAATTCAACCTCTTTGAGGAGGCAACCTCCTTTACATTACGTAAATGAGCAATTCTTGGATGATTCAAATGACAAAACCTCCTTTCTATAGAGGAGCCTAAGGAGTCACAATATAACCCAGCCGACCTAACAATAATAATATAAAGCCACAAAAATAACAATAAAGAGATTATATGGGGCACAGTAATAACAATATGGGGATAATAGGGGCACAACAATATTAATAAGGGGTACAGCTACAATAGTTATGGGGTAATCACTAGTATTATAGGGATCCAACATATAGAGACCCAAATGTTGAGACCATGGTTGGAAAGCCTTACATTATTTTCTCGGAGGAAGGGTAAAGTCCATAAGACCCATAATCCTTGTTAGATTGTTTGAACTCAGGGGGAATAAATTAAATAAAGGATTTCAAATCTAGTTGAAATAATACAAAGGGATGGCTCTATATTTTATGCATATGCCTTTCTTATTCTTATTACAGTGGGGGGTGGCTAGTTCATGCATCTCGTAGTGACCCATTTTCCTCATGAAAAACTTTTAGGCTTGGAATTTGTTATGAACCTTGCACCTTAAAAATGATAAGAAGCTAATAATTTTATTCCCCTTTTATGGGGAAACCTCTTTTGTAATGATTATAATGTATAAGACAAATTTGATGATTCTAGGACTAGGTTTCCTTTGTATATATATAGGAGACAAGGGACACAATTATAATAAATCGGTAGTGTTATCACCCCAAGAAACTCTCCTAGGTTGTATAGCAGAGATGATCGGGAACATTACAAACTCAACAAAAATGTTGGAAAATGGTGGATGAATGGAAGAAATGCTGCATATTCAAGCCATATAACCACTCCTACTATGCTTAACCCCAGACATGGGTGAACAACCCCAGACTACAAGGCTTTAGACCACCAATTACTCACAGTTTTAAGGAAAATGTGATGATGGAGAATATTGATCACACCAGCAGATGCACAGGACCCTGTGATGGCTAGCTAGAACCAGTTAGACGGTCTGTAAATCTATTTCTTAATGCACAAACAGGATGACAGTTCTCTGGCATTAAAACAACAGAAATTTGCATACAAATTCAATGATACATGCTATATTTTAACACAGAGGTGGGATGATAGCCCCTCTAATGCTAAACACCAAGAGTACATGAAAAATGCATACAGACACAACCTGGAACAAAGAAGAAGAAGTGGAAAGTGAGCAATTAACAGCAAAAGAAGCTTGCATTAGCTGAAAATAAAGATCAGATGCTGCAGGTATCACAGTAGTTACAGTCTCCAGAAGTTGAACCTTACATCAAAATAACATTCATCAACCTCATTACATTCTGTCTTCTGGATATATATAGAGGTTGATTACAAAATTGCTTTGCATAACCTATGTGTGGAGGGGTCATAATTGACCACCAACCACATTTACAATTTGATATGGGTCTCTGACATAATCTGACTGTTTTAATGAACAAAATGACCCTTTCTGGTATTCTGATGTCCTTCTCGGGCAGCTAGAGTAAATTATGGATGAAATTCCATGCTTGATAAATGCTCATCACTGCTCGAAGTCATCCTTTTTGTCCTTCGGCCATTCTGTTGGTTAATTGAAGTTTTTGAAACTTTATTACGCAGGGTATAGGTAGATGATGGCTTCATGCTTCGGGTGAATGATACAGGTCAACGGGACGAAGGCAGCATGGAGGATGCATGGGCGGGAAAGAAAGGAAATATTGGCCGTTGGATGAAGCAAACGAATGGCAAATATCAACTTGGAATAGCTATCGGGAGCAAACAAAATCGGTTGAATGAGGGCCATTGGATCGCGGGTGGTAGATCCAACAGCTGATGGGAGCGGAAGGTGTGCGGGAGATAACGCGCAGGAGGAGGGCGGTTTCGCGGGCAGGCGGTATGCCTGCACCACCTACGGGGCTCGGTGGTTTCCGTATAAACCACCTTGTTCAAATAAGAAAGCAACACGTGGCACACGAAAAACGCCACCCCCGCAGGTTAACGTGTGCGCAGATCACGGGAAGAGGGCTTGCGACTACCGTCAAATTAATCAACGGACGGTCAGGAAACAGGGAAACTGATCGTGATTTATCATGCGGGGAAAAGACAAAGACCGTTAGATTGAGGCATGGCAATCAATGGCTATAGTTGAGGCAGAAGGCTTTATGGGCGCGAGTTCATAGTTTTGAACACCTGGGGACCAAAGAAAAGAGGGTTTAAAAGGAAAAAGGATCCACACTTAGTTTCGAAAAGAAACGGGGAAAACAAGGAAAGAAGAGGTTTGTAGGAGAATGGAGGAAAGTGAGGAATAAATATTTATATAGAAGAAATAGAGACAACGGCAGTTAAGAGGGTGCGAGGAAACCGAAGGAGAAGGAGGGAATGACCGTTGCGAGCACCCCTCTCGGCACAAACCAACCATCAGTCCTGAATTTGACCTTCAAACACCGAAGCTGTAGCAGAGCTAACACTGGCTCCTTCTGGGGATGAGATCCTCCCTGTGAGGTCTCAAGAACTGCAGACTAATGCCTTCATGCAAAACCATCTTTAAAAACTATGCCTAGTATCAATTGGGCATGGAGTCAAACGAAGTCTATGCTAAAAGAACACAATTATAACATTAAGGCTGGAAAACTTAAAATTTCAAAAACTACCCATCTGTTGGGCCATCAAAATTGTTGCCTGTCATCCGGTTCATCATAGATCAGCAAGATAGGATTTATTTGATCCCATACCTCAAAGAGTTTAGGACATTTGTGCTTGATAGGTAGATATGGATCAAGTTTCATTCCCTCTCTGTGTATTCTCCTCCTTGGATGTTCTTCTTGGGAGCCTCTATACACCTGCTGAATAACCATGTCTACTGTGTACTTTTCTATGTCTTTTGTAGTCTGCACAACTAATATGAAAGATGCACCACTGTATTCTTGTGCAAGGGACACAGGGACACTATCTGCTCCTTCATTTTTCTTGAAACAGTCCACATCCAAGTAGGAGTTCCAAGACTGAGCATCCTCTTCCTTTTTATCTGATAAGCTTCCCTTTCAGTCTGTGTAGAGGCCACCTAAGCAAGCTTCAGAAAATCAAAACTGAGGTGATCAGTCTCAGACTTGAGCATTGACCTATTTCTTGCCTCAATGTTCAAGGGGCAACTTTGAGGGATTGTTATTTGAGGTTTATATTTGCATTTGTGCCCCATCCTTGGGTCCAACACAACTATTATTGTGTCTGCATAAAAGAAAAAATCTCGGGGTGCTGCCTTGGACCCCGTTCAATGGGGGCTACTTCCCCACTGCAAACCCCCCTGCAACCTCTGCTGCACCCGACACAACGTAACAATGTGTAGGACAAGATGTGGAAATAATATAACACACCCAATAGTTACATTACTTAATTTGGAGAACATCAGAATGGCTAAAGTTTTATCTATGAGATTTGAACCATTTTAGATCTAAAAACTTGTTCTATAATACTTTGATATGCCTTGTATATAATTCCACGGGCGTGAATTGAAATTGATGTGCCAAGTGCAAGTTATGGTAACTTTCCCAAAACTTTCTTATTCTCGCCTCTTCCTACGAGTAAACTTGTATAGCATTCCACATGTCCAATTATTCAAATATAATTTTGAAATTTGTAAATGATGTACTTCTATATATCTCCTAAAATCCCCGGAGATTTCATAGTTTGAAAAGTCACAAAAAAGAAGATATAGCAAAAACACCAAGCTAATCTATTTAAAAATTATTTTATAACTATTCACAAACCCTAACTTCCACAAGGTATAATTCTGAAAGTATATCAAACCAAATTATGAAAATTGAGCTAGATATTCTCTGAGATTTCTCATTAACATGATCTAAGTTTCACTTTTTGAAACCTCACTAAAAAAAAGTTACTGCAAAAATTCCAAATTGACCTATTTGAAACTAATTTCAGGAGCATTCAAGAACCTGGGCTTTCTTAGAGCATATATCCAAAATTATAGTGAACCAAGTTCTAAAATTGGAACCATATGTTCATTGTGATTTTGCCTAAATGTGGTCAAAGTTTCATGGTCGAAAAACTTAAAAGAACTTATAGTAAAAATGTCGAACTGACCTATTTGAGACTGATTTCAGGAGAATTTAGAAACCCTAACTTCCTTGGAACATTTCTATGAAAATATAGTGAACCAAGATCTAAACTTTGAACCATGTATTTCTTGAGATGTCTCATCATTATTCTCCCAGTTTCACCATTAATTTCCCAAATGAAAGGTAAATTCTATGACACCCACAATCCTTGTCAGATTGTTCAAACTCGGGGAGATATCAATCAAATGAAGGATTTCACACCTAGTTGAAATAATGTAGAGGGTTGGTTCGTGTCTTTTATGCATTTACCTTTCTTATTCTTATTCCAATAGGGGGAAACTAGTTCAAGCATCTTGTAGTGACCCATTGTCCTCATGAAACACTTTCTAGCTTGAAAGCATCTAGCAGTAAAGGCAATTGTCCACATGTATCACCATTAAGTACTTAACTTGGCTTTGACCCTATATCTATTTTGACTTTGCATAAGGAATATATTGCAATTATATTAAAGCCTCTATGTTAAGGCGGCCCACAATGAGTAACCAAAATGACAAATATAAAGAAGAGAAAAGTGGTGTAATGGTCCCAACTAGGCACGTACATTTAGTCTTGCTAGTTATTAATAAGGATAAACTTGATAAATTGGGGTTGGTTTTTTGTGCAGTTCAACGGGTACCCATTCTTCCTTATATTGAGATTGTACCTTCTCCTTTTAATTTCAGGTGCATATAGAGTAGCACAATTACCAACTTAACGAGAACTATAGTCTCAATATGAGAAGTCTAGCCCCAAAAACCCATACTTTGCACAAGAAATATGAAAAAGCAACCCAAATCAAAAGCTGGTGATGTCAAATTACTTTTTTTGAAGGTTTAAATTTCCTATGATTTATTAACCATGGGAGAAAAACCAAAATCATGATTATAAAAAAATGGTAAAATTCCAACGTTTTTCAACCATTGCATTAAAAACCAAATATCATCACTAGGAAAAACTTTAAAAATCAACACCCAAAATAGTGAGTTGTTCTATCATAGAAACTTTTTTTTAAATAAAATTATAACACATTTAAAATCTTGGCCTAAGACAAGTCGAACCCCTTTTCAACAAAGTATTAAAATTGTGGCACTTTTAAGCCATGGTGAAGAAATTTCATTAGTAAAAAAAAAAAAAAAAACCACCAATTAAAAAAGGAGTTGCCTTTAGTGTGACTTTTTGGAGCTTTTGCGATATGTTTTTCCGGTCTAATTTCTTTAAAGTCCTGCAAGAATTTATTGAAATCACAATTTTGATGAGTAACCCCTACACAATCCAAGTGCCGTAGGGGTTTTTCAGGGTGTTGAATCCATATATACATTTAAATAACACAAATCAAGATTTCACCTCAAATTTTCCCTGGCACTGGAAAGTCCAAAAAGTCACACTAAAAAAACTCCATTAAAAAAAAGTCAATTTATTTTATTAAAAAAAATTAAAAACACTTTATTCTTTAAATAAATTGTGGTTTGAAAAAAATAAAAATAAAAAAGAACATTTAAAAAACAAAGACCGAAAAATTCGTAGTAATTTAAAATAAAATTAAACAAAATTAAGAAAATAATAATAATTATTATATATATGAGAAAAACAACCAAAATAAAAATTGTAAACAAATAAGTTATTAAAAATTTAAAGAAAATTAAAAAATAAAAATAAGAAAATTAATAAGATAGATGAAGATTAATAAGAAAATTAATTATCTTGGTTATAAATGTAATTTGATTAATTAAATTTTATTTTAATTTATTGATTGGAAAGAATAATTATAGAATAATTATAAATTAAATTTAAATGTATTTTAATTTTAATTATTATTTTTTTTCGTAAGAAAAGTCGTAATTTTATTAATGAAAACAAAATTACATTTTGTATATGCTAAGCATAGTTTTACGAAACGGCCGAACCGAAACGGAAACGGCCGTTTCGTTCCGTTTCAATAGCCCCCAGCTTGACCCGGCCCATGACCCGGCTCGGTTGACCGGGTCAGCTATGACTCGGCCGAGTCAGCCAATGACTCGGCCGAGTCATAGCTGACCCGGTCAACCCGGCCGGGTCCCGTCATGACTCGGCCGTTTCACTCAAGTCCGGCTGGGGCAGCGTTTTTACCAAAAAAAAATCATTTTTTTGCAGATTTTTTATAAAGTTAGTTAGGGTTTGTGGAGCTGAAAGGGTTATTGTGATTTGTTTAATGCTTTTGGGGTCCATTTCCCCCTCCCAAACTCTATTTAAGACAGCCAAATGCTCTCATTTCACTCACAACAGTCTTATGCATTTGAGTGAGAGTCTTCTTTGAGAGTTAGTGAGCAGTTCTTGAGCTTGTTTTGGAGCAGCAGTGAGGAGTCTTGGAGGAGCATTGTAGCTGGAGTGAGGAGCTTCTTGGGCAGCCATTTGGAGCAGCATTGAGGAGCTGATTTTTGGAGCAAGCTTGAGGAGGCAGTTTGTGCCTGGAGGTATTTTTTTCCACCTCTATAAATCTGTTTTTACTTAGTAAATTTTAGGTGCATATCAAGATAGCTTAGAGAGTGTTTTTAGTCAAATAAATGAACATTGAATCAATTTTTATTTTTATTTTCATTTTCAGATTGTTTTCCTAGTCAAAAAATGGCACCTAGAGCAAAAGATCCTGCTTGGGCATATGTTGAAATGGTTGATGATGAGATGTGTTGCAAGTTTTGCCATAGGAAAATTAAGTCAGGTCCTGGGGGGATTAATAGGCTGAAACAACACTTGGCAGGGATTAAAGGCAATATTACTGCATGTAAATCTGAGGAAATTGAGGAGATTAGAAAGAATTTCTTGGAAAGCTTTGAAAAATTTAATGCAGAAAAGACTAGGCAAAAAGAGATACAAGCTGAAATTGGGAGGAAGAGGGAGATACAAAGAATGATGGCTGCCAACCCCCACTATGAGTTTGAGGGTTCTTCCTCTATCCCTCAAACTGATGCATCAAACCCTTTCCGTTATGTTCCTCCCTCTTTTGCTTCTGTTCAAGATAAGGGAAAGGGTAGAATGAAGGGTGATGGGACTATCAAAAGTTTTTTCACTCACTCAGGCTCCTCTCCATCAGATGCACATGGTCCTGAAGTTAGTAAAGGTCTTGCTCAGCCCACTTTAGATGACCATTGGAAGAAAGAATTGAGGGAGACTGCTTGTGACTACATAGCTAGATGGTGGTATGATGCTGATATCCCCTTTAATGCTGCTCGTTCACCATATTATGAGCCTATGTTTGAGGCCATACATGCTGCTGGAAAAGGCTTCAAAGGCCCTACTATGCAAGAGCTAAGGGGGTTTCGTTTGCAGAAAGAAATTACATCAATTAATGAGTATTTGCAAGATTTCAAGGAATCATGGGCAAGAACAGGGTGTACCATCATGTCAGATGGATGGACTGATCAAAGAAACCATACCATCATAAACTTTCTTGTCTTCTGCCCACAAGGAACCATGTTTTTAAAATCAGTTGATGCATCTGATAAGGTAAAAGATGGCCACTTGTTGTTTCAGCTATTGGATGAGGTTATTCAGGATGTGGGGGTGGCTAATGTTGTTCAAATCATCACAGACAATGCCTCTAACTATGTTCTTGCTGGTAGACTGTTAGAGGAAAAACACAAGACCATCTTTTGGACCCCATGCGCTGCACATTGCATAGACCTCATGCTTGAGGATATTGGAAAATTAGATTGGGTCAGAAACACTGTAGATAATGCCAAAAGCATAACAAAATTTATCTACAATCATACACTGGTTTTGAGTCTCATGAGGAAACACACTGGAGGCAAGGATATTATTAGGCCTGCCATCACTAGATTTGCTACACATTTTTTGACATTGCAATCTATGCTTTCCCAACATAGAAACTTGCAAAAGATGTTTTCCAGTGATGATTGGAATCAAAGCAGTTGGTCTAACAAACCAGAAGGCAGAGAATTGAAAAGGAAAGTCCATGATGAAACTTTTTGGAGAAAGGCAGCAGAGATTGTGAAGGTTGCTGAGCCACTAGTTAAGGTGTTGCGGTTGGTGGATGGGGAAAGGTTGGCTATGGGCTTCATTTATGAGGCTATGGATCAAGCAAAGGAGCAAATAAAGACAGCATACAAGGATAGAGTGGCAAAGTATGGGCCCATTTGGGCAATCATTGATGAAAGATGGAACAATCAACTCCATCGCCCTATACATGCAGCTGGGTATTTTTTGAACCCACGGTATCATTATAAAGCTAAGGAGTCAGGAGCTTTGAGGGGGGAGGTCAGAGATGGACTGGTTGATTGCATTGAGCGCATGGTCCCATCGGAGTCTGATCAGCTGCTGATACATCAGCAGGTCACATCCTTCAGCAATGCAACAGGTACCTTTGGGAAGAACCTAGCAAAGATTGCAAGAGAAGCAGATGAGCCAGGTAAACAAAAATTTCAATTTTCAATTTCTTAATGGTTTTACTTTTTTTATTAAAGTTTGTTAAATCATTTATAATTTGAAAGTTAGATATAATTTGTAATTTTGTTGAGCTTCAGCCTTCATCTAACTCATAATTCATTACACTCCTATGTTTTTTGCAGCACAATGGTGGGAGGCCTTTGGTGGCCAGTGCCCTGAATTGCAAAGGTTTGCAATTCGTATTTTGAGTCAAACTTGCAGTGCATCTGGGTGTGAGCGCAATTGGTCTGTCTTTGAGAGGATTCACACAAAGAAGAGAAACCGTTTGGAGCAAAAACGGTTGAATGATCTAGTTTTTGTCCAATACAACCTTCGGCTCAGACGGAACCAATTGCTGAACAAAAGACCTGATTCAAATCCCATTGTGTTGGAAGACATTGATCCAACATCAGATTGGGTAGTGGAGAGTCGTCTACCAGAGTTTGATCCTGATGAGGATCTTGATGAAATTGATGTTGGAGATCCACTGCAGCGTGTTCAGTTGAATGCAGATCCCAATCCACCAGCCTCTGTCTCACAGCCAGCTAGTAGGACTCCAGTTGTAGGTGCTTCGCCTTCCTCTGCTCAGCCACGACAGAAGCGCAGCCGCATTTGTACTCTATCTCAGCTTGCATCTGCTGCACAGCCTAGTGGTACTGGCACCACTTCTACAGTTGCAGTTGGAGACGATGATGATGAGGAGGAGCCATGGGGCCCCTTGTCTGACTCTGATGATGATGATCCAGAGATTGGTCGAGATGATCTTGGCTCCTCTGGCAGTAGCTACTAGCCTCCTTGGTTATTTGTATTTTGTTTTGACTCTTGAGTCTTTGATCATGTATGACAGACTACAGTTGACTATGTATTTACTATTTACTATTGCCATTGGGTACACCGTACCATTTTGATATAATGGATTGGTTCATGAGCCTACTTTGATCATATGTTGTCTTCCATGTATATTATAATGTTGTGTGTTTGGAAACTTGAATGAAAATCTTTAAAATTATGTTTAAAATATTTAAAATTATGTTTTTTTATAAAAAAAATAAATATTTAATGTATTTTTTACAACGACCGAGTCATTGAAATCGAGCCGGCCGAGTCATTACCGAGTCCGAGTCGATCCTCGGCCGAGTCCGAATCCGAGTCCGAGTTGTAAAATATTGATGCTAAGTCGCATTCCATCTGCAAGTCAAATGACCTCATATTAGGGGTTTAATAAAAAAAAGTTTAATGTACATATGGGGAGAAAAACATGTTTTCCTCCCCTTTTTCTTCTCGACCTTGCGCCACTCCCCTTGAGATGGCATCGTGGATACAAGTTAAAGTGGATTTTCAGCGTCTGGTCGGGGATTTTCCTTGTCAGAATCAGAGGTGTCTGATCTGTGTAATCTTTTGGTTCCACCGTTTTCCATTGTATCTCGGATCTTTTCCAGGTGTGATTCCATAGGTCCTTGTGGAGATGTCTCCTGGATTTCTGTTTCTTTGTCTATTTGATTGTTCTCATTTAGTATGGGCTCTTCCATTTCAAACTCCTCCTCTTCAGGATCTGGTGGGGCGAATTTCCAACCCTTGTGTTGTTTCCCTATTTTCTTCTTCCTTCGGCTGTCTTTTTTGTCTTTAGGACATGTATTTTGTAGATGTCGCTGGCATATTCTGCACCTAAATGTTGTGTTTTCATAGTCTAGTGTCTATGTCCAGCTTCATTGTTTATGCTTCAGTTGTATGCGGTCCGATAAGCCTTTACTGAGATCTACTTCCACACATATGCGTGCGAATGTAAAAATTCTTTCCTCCACTCTTTGTGTGTCCATTTTAATATATCTTCCAATGGTGTTGCCTATACCTACAAGAACCTGTTGGTCCCAGAAGTGTAATGGGAGGTTGTGCAGACGGACCCAAACTAGCATCCTAGAAACAACCATAGTATTGGCATTGAATTCCGGGAACCATGGTGTGATGAAAAGGCCCGTTGATCCCCAAAACCATGGTCCCTCCTGTAACACAATGTCTCTTACCTTTGTTAAATGGAATTTGACAATGAAAAACCCCTTGGAACAGAGGTGGATTTCACAGTGTAGAGTCCATTTTGTGAATATCCAATGGAAAAGTTCAAAAGGTTTTGGCCAGAAACAGTTGAATCGACAAATGATGGCTTGTGATTCAAAATTATTACATGCCTCATCTGTTTCTGGTATATCTATATTTAGTTCTGGTGTATAGTTCAACTTCTCCACAATGTATGGACTAGGTTCTGTTCCAGCTTGCTTTGGGACTACTGTAGGAGTTTTCCCCTTGTAAGATGTTCTTGAAGGATATTCCTCCATTTTTGTGCTTCTGTTGTGGATCTGTGTTGTTTTTTGTTTTTGTGCTTGTCCCACTGCCTCCTTCTGTTTGTTTTGTTGAACTTAAAGTTGTTGCACCACCTCGTAGCCTCAGGTTGAGTGTTATAGTAGATTCTGACATAATGTTGTAGCCGAAAATGGATCTGAGATGCTGTAGGGTTCTAACCCCATATAACAGATGGTGTAGTACAACCAGGTAGCCAATTTGTTGGGCAATGATATTCTTCAAGTTCATAACACACTTTGTTGCAAGGACCCAAATCAAAGTAGATTTCCCTGAAGGAGTTTTAATAAAAAATTGAAAGCGTTTAGAAGTTACCAAGGAAGGGGGTTCTGTGGTCCTCTGGGTCATGCATGACCGTGCAGCTTCAATGTCTTCATAATGCTCTGTAGTCTGTGGGTACTCCTCTAGCATCTTGACGGCCTTGACAAAATTTCTGAGAGTTTTGGTCGACCCTCGCAAGGAGGTGAACACGTCTTCGATTCCAGCAAACTGTAGAACCTTCTTAGGCAAACGAGCAGCCACTATCGCGACACCTCTTGGTGGGGGCACAATTCTGACTGTTCTAGTGCCACATTTACCAGTGATCTTGACAGGTACAATGTGGGGTTTCTGGATCTTGTTACCCCAATCCCTCCTCCTCATGGGAATAACCAAAATCTTGGCCAAAATAATGGCTCTGCATCTGGCCGTGGCACCCTCTTCGCTGCACTTAACGCCAAGCTCGACGTGGCCATTGTCGTTACATGATCTGGTGCACCTCAATGGCCAACAAGAAGAGATAATTTTTCTTGAGGGAACGGATTTTCCCGTCTTTTACCAGGCGGCCGAGCTTTTTCACGACTACGCACTTTCCTCTTCATCTCTTCGAGGTCCTCGGCGTTCACCATGACTATCCCCGCGGCCTCTGTCACCTCGACCTCGCCCAAACCCGCGCCCGAATCCCCCTCCTCTTTTCGCCATTTCTTCGCTAGGGTTTTTGTTCTGTCTGGTCTCCAATTTTAATTATTATTATTTTATAGATTGTAGTTATTTTAGTTATAAATATAATTTGTTTGATTATTTTATTTTAATTTAAAAAATTATATATATATATATATATATATATATATATATATATATATATATATATATATATATTAAAATAGGTTTAAATTTAAATTAGTTTGTTATTTCATCGATGTAGTTGAGAAAAAAAAAAAAAAACCCACCTCAAGGGGAGAAAAACAGAAAAGAGGAAAGAGAGAATTACTTCATTGGTTATTGGCCAAATTCCTATAGTGTTATGGGTTGTTGGGTTTTTGAGTACTGTTTTTTCAAAGCCAGTGATTGGGTATTTGGGAAAAAACTATATGAACGTAAATAAGTCTTTAATTTTAAATGAAAAGTGTTGTGTTTTTTTCTACCAAAAAATAAAATAAAATTACTCAAATCACTTATTTTCATTTTTCCGTGATTGAACTTGAAATTCAGTTAAAATTTTAAATTATAATAATAAATGGATGGTTTAAAGGTTAAATCATTATTTTATGTTAAACTCAAATTTTGTTAAGGGACTAAAAAGAATAAACCATCAAATTAAGGAAGCCATATATTAACCATATCCCATGCTAAAATAGTAATCGCCCATATCCACTGAAATATCTATCCTCGAAATTTTATTGCTCCGTGTGATTTTCTCGGTATTAACATGGATTGATATATGTTTTAAAGGAAAAAAATAAAATCTAAAAATATGTTTGTATTTTTATTAAATATTATTATTTTTTTATTAAATATTATTATTTTATTATTATATTTTAAGATAAAATTTAAATTTATAAGAATAGAGAAATTTAATCTCTGATCTAAAATTGTAAGTAGATCTATGAAATAGATTCAAAATTAGATGAATCCAAAGTTACCAAATTTCGCTGTACTACCGATAAAAAAATCGAAAATTGGAAGTTCAGTAGAGTGCACGAGATATTAGGTTGATTAGTATAGGAAGACTAGCGCGCAGATTTCCAATCATAATTATAAATTCGAGCATCCCAATTACTCGTCAGAAACCCTTCCGTAACCGGGAAATGGCATACGGTTACGGCTAATAAATGGTAATCTGGTTGTAATGGTAACGGGAAATTACTTTGATTATAATGAAAGTAAAATGTTCTTGCGGACTCTACGCTGCAACCTTCCTTGGATAGACAATCTGCCTCTCTAGTAATTCAGCTCTGGTATGAGATCCCTTTCCACAAGGCAAGGGCTAACGAGCCTGCTATAGGGCATTAAATATGAATGATTTACCTCCAGGATGCTAATGTTAATTGGGAGATACTAGTGCATGGATATCGAGTTCCATAATATGATAATTAGGATCACATGTCTATATACATATATTGTTATGCATATGCTTGGATGTAAGCTAACCTGCATATTTGAAAGGGGACTATGTGATAAACAAAGAACCATAGTAGTAACTCATCGACGTCAAGACATTGAATGAGTAATGGTATGATATACATTGTATAGTATTAGGGGAAGTGAATGGGAAGAGTAATTTTGGTAATTTTTCGTATGGATTTTTGGGGGGAGTCATTATGATGGAGGAGAGGAAAAACTTGGAGGACTTCAGGCACTACATGGTTTTATTTTTCAGTGAAGATTAAGATAGATGTTGGGCACTTATTCATTTAAGCACTCAACTCAGACATGCTATAGGCAGTGGTTTTGGACTTGGGCACAGAGGACTAGAGAACTTGGTGAGGCTTCCTAGAACTAGGAATATGGATAAGTTGTTCCTAGTTGGCTCGGTGGAAAATTTAGTTGGGTAGGCTTCAAAGGCCACAAGAAGGAAAAATTCTTTATGGAACTGAAAAATATCCTAGGTACTCTTCTTATGGTTGCAATTATTTAAGTTAATTTATTAATATTGTATATGCATCAAAGAAAAAAATATATATACACATGCTTGCAAAATATATTTTTGAATGACCACGCTAAAAAAATTGTTGCTTTTTGTATCCTCATAATGTGCTATCAATTCTTCCGTAAAAATTGCCCAAGTGATAAATTGTTTACGAGAGCAAAGCCATTGACCATACAAACTGATTTGGTTCCAAATATAAAGTTGCAATACGTACCTTTTGTGTGTTTTGCACATTATTGAGATCGAAAAATTGCTCCATCTGTAATATCCATGTTGCAGGATCCTTGCCATCAAACTTCCTCATATCGATTTTTGGAATATGGTGGGTCTTTAATCCAACATTAGAGTCTATGTAATCATGATTAACATTTCTTTTGTTCTCATCATGAGTTTCCTTTACTACCCTTTCATCATTAGTGACCCCTTCTTGTAGCAACTTATTCATATTTATCTTCAATTCTTCCATGTCTGTCTTCAAATCTATCTTCAAATCATCCATCTTAGCTTCCATGTCATTCATCTTAGCTTCTACACCTTTCTTTAAACAATCCATCTTAGCTTCTATGCCTTTCTTTAAACCATCCATCTTAGATTCTGTTCCTTTTTGTGCAAGGGACAGTTGTTGCACTTGGTCGTGTAATTTTGATATATCATGTCGCATTTCTTCCTCTTCTTCATGAGTCATGCTAGAGCTTTTAGGTTCCTTACTAGGTGTTTTCATTTCCTTTCCTCGGGGCATCAGTTACTGATAATAATGCTCTACTATGCCCTTTGAATTCCTTCAAAATAAATTTTCAAACCAAGCTTAAGCAAAAATTTAAGAAAATCTACACACCTTTTTTCACTTTGTAGGAGCTCGATATTGCCTCTGATGTATCTCTGTACTTTCCAATCATCTAGATCTAAATTTGTGACCTGCAGTAGCCCTCTGTGTCCTCTTTCCAATGCCTCAAGTCTGACCCAAATTGGATTCTCCAAGGAAGAGTTATGTGAAATCTCCCACAGTGACTTGATTATAGACTAATTCATTAGAGCGAACTTGTACGACGTGCCACGAGTCACAGTTTTTACCTTTGGATCTAAAAAATGCATACAAAAAACTAAATTCCGTCCTCTTTCTGTACCTTCTTACGAAATTTCAATCCGATCCCCAGAGAGAAAGTTATGACGCTTTTCCCTAGGTCACCTGTTTGGAATGTAATTCAGGAGTCTGCAAAAATACCAACTTCCTCATATCATATCTCCGCAAATATAGCGCGAAAGGCTTTAAAATTCGGATCCGAAGTTCAGCGTGATTTCTTCTCAAATGGGTTTTTTTTTTAACTTCTAAAACATCGCAGAAAAAAGGTTATAGAGAAAATGCCACGATGACCTGTTTGGAGCAGCGAAATCCTAGAATCCAAAGCTCTGATACCAAATGTTATGAAACCAGCTCAAGAAAAAGATAGAAAATATAGATCAACACCTTAGAATTCAGCCTCTTTGAGGAGGCAACCTCCTTTACATTACATAAATGAGCAATTCCTGGATGATTCAAATGATAAAACCTCCTTTCTATAGAGGAGCCTAAGGAGTCACAATATAACTCGGCCGACCTAACAATAATAATATAAAGCCACAAAAATAACAACAAAGGCATTCTATGGGGCACAGTAATAACAATATGGGGATAATAGGGGCACAACAATATTAATAAGGGGTACAACTACAATAGTAATGGGGTAATCACTAGTATTATAGGGATCCAACATATAGAGACCCAAATGTTGAGACCATGGTTGGAAAGCCTTACATTATTTTCTCGGAGGAAGGGTAAAGTCCATAAGACCCATAATCCTTGTTAGATTGTTTGAATTCAGGGGGAATAAATTAAATACAGGATTTCAAATCTAGTTGAAATAATACAAAGGGATGGTTCTATATTTTATGCATTTGCCTTTCTTATTCTTATTACAATGGGGGGTGGCTAGGTCATGCATCTCGTAGTGACCCATTTTCCTCATGAAAAACTTTTATGCTTGGAATTTGTTATGAACCTTGCACCTTAAAAATGATAAGAAGCTAATAATTTTAGTCCCCTTTTATGGGGAAACCTCTTTTGTAACGATTATAATGTATAAGGCAAATTTGATGATTCTAGGACTAGGTTTCCTTTGTATATATATAGGAGACAAGGGACACAATTATAATAAATTGGTAGTGTTATCACCCCAAGAAACTCTCCTAGGTTGTATAGCAGAGATGATCGGAAACATTACAAACTCAACAAAAATGTTGGAAAATGGTGGATGAATGGAAGAAATGCTGCATATTCAAGCCATATAACCACTCCTACTATGCTTAACCCTAGACATGGGTGAACACCCCCAAACTACAAGGCTTTAGACCACCAATTACTCACAGTTTTAAGGAAAATGTGATGATGGAGAATATTGATCACACCAGCAGATGCAAAGGACCCTGTGATGGCTAGCTAGAACTAGTTAGAAGGTCTGTAAATCTATTTCTTAATGCACAAACAGGATGACAGTTCTCTGGCATTAAAACAACAGAAACCTGCATACAAATTCAATGATACATGCTATATTTTAACACAGAGGTGGGATGATAGCCCCTCTAATGCTAAACACCAAGAGTACATGAAAAATGCATACAGACACAACTTGGAACAAAGAAGAAGAAGTGGAAAGTGAGCAATTAACAGCAAAAGAAGCTTGCATTAGCTGAAAATGTAGATTAGATGCTGCAGGTATCACAGTAGTTACAGTCTCCAGAAGTTGAACCTTACATCAAAATAGCATTCATCAACCTCATTACATTCTGTCTTCTGGATATATATAGAGGTTGATTACAAAATTGCTCTACATAACCTATGTGTGGAGGGGTCATAACTGACCACCAACCACATTTACAATTTGATATGGGTCTCTGACATAATCTAATTGTTTTAATGAACAAAATGACCCTTTCTGGTATTCTAATGTCCTTCTCGGGCAGCTAGAGTAAATTATGGATGAAATTCCATGCTTGATAAATGCTCATCACTGCTCGAAGTCGTCCTTTTTTCCTTCGGCCATTCTGTTGGTTAATTGAAGTTGTTGAAACTTTATTACACAGGGTATAGGTAGATGATGGCTTCATGCTTGCGGGTGAATGATACAGGTCAACAGGACGAAGACAGCATGGAGGATGCATGGGCGGGAAAGAAAGGCAATATTGGCAGATATCAACTTGGAATAGCTATCGGGAGCAAAAAAAATCGGTTGAATGAGGGCCATTGGATCACGGGTGGTAGATCCAACAGCTGATGGGAGCGGAAGGTGTGCGGGAGATAACGCGCAGGAGGAGGGCGGTTTCGCGGGCAGGCAGTATGCCCCGCACCACCTACGGGGCTCGGTGGTTTCCGTATAAACCACCTTGTTCGAATAAGAAAGCAACACGTGGCACACGAAAAACGCGACCCCCGCAGGTTAACGTGTGCGCAGGTCACGGGAAGAGGGTTTGCGACTACCATCAAATTAATCAACGGACGGTCAGGCAACAGGGAAACTGATCGTGATTTATGATGCAGGGAAAAGACGAAGACCGTTAGATTGAGGCATGGCAATCAATGGCTATAGTTGAGGCAGAAGGCTTTATGGGCGCGAGTTCATAGTTTGAACACTCGGGGACCAAAGAAAAGAGGGTTTAAAAGGAAAAAGGATCCACACTTAGTTTCGAAAGGAAATGGGGAAAACAAGGAAATAAGAGGTTTGTAGGAGAATGGAGGAAAGTGGGGAATAAAGATTTATATAGAAGAAATAGAGACAACGGCAGTTAAGAGGGTGCGAGGAAACCGAAGGAGAAGGAGGGAATGACCGTTGCGAGCACCCCTCTCGGCACAAACCAACCATCAGTCCTGAATTTGACCTTCAAACACTGAAGCTGTAGCAGAGCTAACACTGGCTCCTTCTGGGGATGAGATCCTCCCTGTGAGGTCTCAAGAACTGCATACTAATGCCTTCATGCAAAACCATATTTAAAAACTATGCCTAGTATCAATTGGGCATGGAGTCAAATGAAGTCTATGCTAAAAGAACACAATTATAACATTAAGGCTGGAAAACTTAAAATTTCAAAAACTGCCCATCTGTTGGGCCATCAAAATTGTTGCCTGTCATCCGGTTCATCATAGATCAGCAAGACAGGATTTATTTGATCCCATACCTCAAAGAGTTTAGGACATTTGTGCTTGATAGGTAGATATGGATCAAGTTTCATTCCCTCTCTGTGTATTCTCCTCCTTGGATGTTCTTCTTGGGAGCCTCTGTACACCTATTGAATAACCATGTCTATTGTGTACTTTTCTATGTCTTTTGTAATCTGCACAACTAATATGAAAGATGCACCACTGTATTCTTGTGCAAGGGACACAGGGACATTATCTACTCCTTCATTTTTCTTGAAACAGTCCACATCCAAGTAGGAGTTCCAAGACTGAGCATCCTCTTCCTTTGTTATCTGATAAGCTTCCCTTTCAGTCTGTGTAGAGGCCACCTAAGCAGGCTTCAGAAAATCAAAACTGAGGTGATCAGTCTCAGCCTTGAGCATTGAGCTATTTCCTGCCTCAATGTTCAAGGGGCAACTTTGAGGGATTGTTATTTGAGGTTTATATTTGCATTTGTGCCCCATCCTTGGGTCCAACACAACTATTATTGTGTCTGCATAAAAGAAAAAATCTCGGGGTGCTGCCTTGGACCCCGTTCAAGGGGGGCTACTTCCCCATTGCAAACCCCCCTGCAACCTCTGCTACACCCGACACAACGTAACAATGTGTAGGACAAGTTGTGGAAATAATATAACACACCCAATAGTTACATTACTTAATTTGGAGAACATCAGAATGGCTAAAGTTTTATCTGTGAGATTTGAATCATTTTAGATCTAAAAACTTGTTCTATAATACTTTGATATGCCTTGTATATAATTCCACAGGCGTGAATTGAAATTGATGTGCCAAGTGCAAGTTATGGTAACTTTCCCAAAACTTTCTTATTCTCGCCTCTTCCTACGAGTAAACTTGTATAGCATTCCACATGTCCAATTATTCAAATATAATTTTGAAATTTGTAAATGATGTACTTCTATATATCTCCTAAAATCCCCGGAGATTTCATAGTTTGAAAAGTCACAAACAAGAAGATATAGCAAAAACACCAAGCTAATCTATTTAAAAATTATTTTATAACTATTCACAAACCCTAACTTCCACAAGGTATAATTCTGAAAGTATATCAAACCAAATTATGAAAATTGAACTAGATATTCTCTGAGATTTCTCATTAACATGATCTAAGTTTCACTTTTTGAAACCTCACTAAGAAAAAGTTACTGCAAAAATTCCAAATTGACCTATTTGAAACTAATTTCAGGAGCATTCAAGAACCTGGACTTTCTTAGAGCATATATCCAAAATTATAGTGAACCAAGTTCTAAAATTGGAACCATATGTTCATTGTGATTTTGCCTAAATGTGGTCAAAGTTTCATGGTCGAAAAACTTAAAAGAACTTATAGTAAAAATGTCGAACTGACCTATTTGAGACTGATTTCAGGAGAATTTAGAAACCCTAACTTCCTTGGAACATTTCTATGAAAATATAGTGAACCAAGATCTAAACTTTGAACCACGTATTTCTTGAGATGTCTCATCATTATTCTCCTAGTTTCACCATTAATTTCCCAAATGAAAGGTAAATTCTATGAGACCCACAATCCTTGTCAAATTGTTCGAACTCGGGGAGATATCAATCAAATGAAGGATTTCACACCTAGTTGAAATAATGTAGAGGGTTGGTTCATGTCTTTTATGCATTTACCTTTCTTATTCTTATTCCAATAGGGGGCAACTAGTTCAAGCATCTTATAGTGACCCATTGTCCTCATGAAACACTTTCTAGCTTGAAAGCATCTAGCGGTAAAGGCAATTGTCCACATGTATCACCATTAAGTACTTAACTTGGCTTTGACCCTATATCTATTTTAACTTTGCATAAGGAATATATTGCAATTATATTAAAGCCTCTGTGTTAAGGCGACCCACAATGAGTAACCAAAATGACAAATATAAAGAAGAGAAAAGTGGTGTAATGGTCCCAACTAGGCATGTACATTTAGTCTTGCTAGTTATTAATAAGGATAAACTCAATAAATTGGGGTTGGTTTTTTGTGCGGTTCAACGGGTACACATTCTTCCTTATATTGAGATTGTACCTTCTCCTTTTAATTTTAGGTGCATATAGAGTAGCACAATTACCAACTTAACGAGAACTATAGTCTCAATATGAGAAGTCTAGCCCCAAAAACCCATACTTTGCATAAGAAATATGAAAAAGCACCCCAAATCAAAAGCTGGTGATGTCAAATTACTTTTTTTGAAGGTTTAAATTTCCTATGATTTATTAACCATGGGAGAAAAACCAAAATCATGATTATAAAAAATGGTAAAATTCCAACGTTTTTCAACCATTGCATTAAAAACCAAATATCATCACTAGGAAAAACTTTAAAAATCAACACCCAAAATAGTGAGTTGTTTTATCATAGAAACTTTTTTTTAAATAAAATTATAACACTTTTAAAATCTTGGCCTAAGACAAGTCGAACCCCTTTTCAACAAAGTATTAAAATTGTGGCACTTTTAAGCCATGGTGAAGAAATTTCATTAGTAAAAAAAAAAAACCACCAATTAAAAAAGGAGTTGCCTTTAGTGTGACTTTTTGGAGCTTTTCCGATACGTTTTTCCGGTCTAATTTCTTTAAAATCCTGCAAGAATTTATTGAAATCACAATCTTGATGAGTAACCCCTACACAATCCAAGTGTCGTAGGGGTTTTTCAGGGTGTTGAATCCATATATACATTTTAAATAACACAAATCAAGATTTCACCTCAAATTTTCCCTGGCACTGGAAAGTCCAAAAAGTCGCACTAAAAAAACTCCATTAAAAAAAAGTCAATTTATTTTATTAAAAAAAATTAAAAACACTTAATTCTTTAAATAAATTGTGGTTTGAAAAAAATAATAATAAAAAAGAACATTTAAAAAACAAAGACCGAAAAATTCGTAGTAATTTAAAATAAAATTAAACAAAATTAAGAAAATAATAATAATTATTATATATATGAGAAAAACAATCAAAATAAAAATTCTAAACAAATAAGTTATTAAAAATTTCAAAAAAATTAAAAAATAAAAATAAGAAAATTAATAAGATAGATGAAGATTAATAAGAAAATTAATTATCTTGGTTATAAATGTAATTTGATTAATTAAATTCTATTTTAATTTATTGATTGGAAAGAATAATTATAAATTAAATTTAAATGTATTTTAATTTTAATTATTATTTTTTTCCGTAAGAAAAGTCGTAATTTTATTAATGAAAACAAAATTACATTTTGTATATGCTAAGTCGCATTCCATCTGCAAGTCAAATGACCTCATATTAGGGGTTTAATAAAAAAAAGTTTAATGTACATATGGGGAGTGTTAAACACACATGGATAGTAAAGACAATAGGAAAGATAAATCATTCAGTGCATTTTTTTTATTAACAATAGATATACATTTATAGTACCAATATGTGACTCTTGGGTTTCAGATCCCAAGGTCTCTTGGACTCCTTTGTCCATTCGACTTCCACACTAACCCACTTAGGATTAGGTGTCCAACATTCCCCCCCTTAATCCGAAGGGTTATGTATGAGTCCAAGAAGAGAGCTGTAATACAAAATGTGTTAAAAATGCATGGCAGCACTAGGCTGAATGTGCTCTATGAAATGTTGGTAAAAAAGGGCGGTGGTTTAAGGATGACCACCAACACTGGAACGCTTAGTGCAGTTCCCGGAACTCTTCCAAAACTGGCAAGAAACTGAAGTTTTCTGCTAGAGGAAGTGATCCTATTGTTTTAAAGAGGGAAACCTTCAACCATAAAAGGGAGGCATCACCTCGCATAAAAGGTAAAACTTCAACCTGAAAAGGGAAGTCTCAACCTGTGATGGTTTAAGGATAACCAACAACTCTGGAATGCTTAATGCAATTCCTGAACTCTTCCAAAACTGGCAAGAAGCTGGAGTCTTCAGCTAGAGGAAGTGTTATCAATCTGTGATGGTTTAAGGATGACCAACAACTCTACAATTCCTGGAATTCTTCCAAAACTGGCAAGAAGCTGGAGTCTTCTGCTAGAGGAAGTGTCCCAGATTGCCAACTGAAGGCATGTTCAGGGGCATCTTTGTCTCTGGCTACAACTCTGAAACTGGTGTGGCAGGTTGTGGCTCAGGCTCGCTTGATGTGACTTTGAAGCTTGTAGATGACCATCATTTCCCCCCCTGTCAGGTACAAGGTGAGAAGATGGAGAAAACTCAGCTGCAAGACTGTTCAATACTCTGGAACAAGTTCTGACATGTGTTTGGAATATCTTCTTGGCTGTTGATGCCCATTGCCAAGAAGCGATCCATCCAAGATGAATCTTTGTTCTTGCAGGACGTTTGTATCTGAAGCATCTGTGTGAAGAATGGCTGGTTTTATGACAGTGCTTACATGGATGAAGATCAAAACAGTGATCTTTCAGATGTCCAACTCGATCACAGTGTTGGCATTTCTCAATCTGTTGTTGTTGTTGTTGCTGTTGTGGAAGAGAGGCAGAGTCTGGAACAGCTGAAGCTGAACTGTCATGAGGAGCAGGTGAACTGTCATAAATGAATCCAGCACTCTGAAACTGAATGGGCTTGGCGTAGTCTGGAATATGAAAGGACAAGTCCTTGTCATATCCAAGACCAGTTTTGTGCTTGTTGTGGACAAGCTGTTCTCAAGGTCTGATGATGGGCTTGCGAAGTGCAGACTGAATTTCTGGATCTGCATGTACAATTGCTGCTTTATTTGAATGAACTGTACCATTATTAACATGCTGCTGATGGGTGGTTGTCTCAATGTTCTGAACAAAAACAGGTTCAGAATGGTGTCTATTTTGATGTAGCTCTTCTTGCTGTAGCTGTGATTCAAGCTGCAAAAAATCGATCTTTTCCTGTGCATTTTGTAGACATGTCTGAATTTCTGAGAGAGATCCTTTGCTGATTTGCAATGTGTCATCAACAGTAGATAATATCAGAGTTTTAAGGAACTGTAATACTTCACTGGTTCTGGCCATTTTTTCTTCAATCTCTGATTTACACCTTAAAAAACTGATCACAACTACTACTCAATATCTACTCACAGTACACAGCAATATCCTTTATAAATGTCAGCAAATGATCAGTGTGCAACAAGAAGCAACAGGTAGAATTCGAAGATGCTGAAACCGGAATACCAGAAAGCAACCATAATTCTTTCTTTCTCAAAATTTGCAAGGAGTCAACAAACTAGATAGTGCAGATTTGTTCTTATTGAAAACTTTTATATCTCAACACTTGATATAGACATATAATCTCAGTAATAGCTCACCAACACTGTCTCTTGAATATAAGTTTTATAGAGTATCAAAAAACTGCAGCAATGTCTCTCAAGCAGTTCCTTCTAATGCTTAAGTAGGTCTTCCACCTCCAGCTATTGCAAGTACAGTTAAAAAACCACTAATCAAGTTTTATTGCCTCAGGACAATGACAGCTCCAACGTGCATTCGATCTGCAATTAATCTACTCTAGAATCGCTACCAAGGAGGTCAGACTGCTTCAACAATCAATCAGTGCAGCTTCAGAGTTGCTTCATGCTGCAGCCACAGAGAATAGTCATTCTACAGTTAAGTCAGCTCCAGGAACACTAAACAAGTTAGATCGATTGATTTACAAAATGCACACAAAATTGTTCCACGCTGCCACAAAGAATAGTTGACCAGAGCATGGACCCGCGAAATCAACCAATGCCCAGCACTACTCAGAAGATCGTTCTATGCAACCATCGATGATAGTCGCATGGTTTCAAGATTTGACCAAAATGTTGACCACAGAATCAACCGATATCAGTTTTAGAAGGGTTTTGATAAGTGTACTGCAGCTACCGATAACTCACACCACTTCAGATGCCTATCTCAGAAGGATCACGATCTACTCCAGCGAACTATGTTCAGACAAGTCACACCACCCCAGAATAATGTTCAGTTTCTTTGTCTTCAGGAGATCTTGGCCAGTCCAGGTGACTGGTTACTTCAGGCCCAAAACCTGTGACTGCTTTCAATAATTCTGAACATGAAAACCCTGCTACAGGGAAAACCCTAAACTGCTAACTCAAGCCTCAATGAAAAATGATGACTGTCAAAACCTTTGACTGTTGTTCATTAATTCTGAATATGAAAAATCTGTTACAGGAATATCGATCCTGGGCAATATCAAGTGCACATATATATGGGCGGTATCTCAATGTAAAAAATACACCAGAAATATCATACACAAAGAAATTTCCAAGATTACAATGTGATTTATAAACACTGATCGCACAAAATGACTTTCAACCTCATATACTTTCATGATTATCCTATGCATGAGAACAGTGCAATATGCTATGAAGATAACCACCAGTCATGATCAAGAGACAAGGGATACAACACCGGCAGGGAAAACCTTTCCAAATTTCTTGAAATGAGACCCCATTACTATCAAAAGCAAAGCCGAAACACCAATTCCAACTGCTGATGCAAATGTTGGCCTTGATGGAAGTTGAGTATGAACATAGTAGAGCACTAGCGCTGACAATCCTCCTGATACAAGTGATTTGTTGCTTCCACTTTCCTTTTTTTTAAATAGCCGATAAGTTCACCAAAAAATCATCGGCCACTCCAACAACCGTGTGTTAGAACATTTACAAGGCTCGATAAATCACAAATATGGCTTTTGAAATTCATTGGCTATAACATGATTATCGTTGAGGAACATCCAGTCGAATATTCCCAAGCATTATAATGAGAGAGATTATCTGTTCAAAATCTTCAACATTTGTATGTTCGGTCAGAAAACATGTTATTTCGGGTAACACTTCTAGAGATGTATAGAACTCACCCACGACAAAATGACAGAAGGAGACAGAGGAGTTGTCCGGTTAATTACGAATAATAGTAATAAGCAAAGGTAACTACAGATCAACAACACGCTGAGGCTGCTAAGACGGCGCACAATGAAAACAGCAGGCCCTGTCAATAACGTTCTTGATTGATTTCTTCGGCGTGCTGCTGCAGTATTGCTGTCGTACATCAGTAGGGTATTGTTCAGACGTCTGAAATTCGATGGCGTTTCTCTTCTTGTCGTTGGCCATTCGATCCATTCTCTTCTTGGGACACACACGCCCTCTCACTGTTACCTTCTTCTGCCTCACGTCTACCACGTATTCCAGCAAATCAGACAGCCAAGGAGTCCACGATCCCTTCCATGCTTCCGCTGCTACACGCTCAACGCATCTCCACGCATGAACAGCACATCTCCACGCATGAAAAGAAGGTCACAGCATATCTCCAATTCCCATCAATGGCAGTCATACAATGTATCAATCCTCCAGGATAGAAGGCAAGAAGGCGTTATAATGCGGTGGGACAAATCCGGTAAGGAGTATATAACAGGCGAGCAGCTATTCGAATCCTGTCAGAAATTGATACAATCCGCAATATCCACCAGCTTCATAAGAGTCTGCCAGTTGAATGTCAGGCGACCAATATTTAGCAGAATTTCCAACGCATGTCAGGTGAATGTCAGGCGACGGTTTGATGGAATATGGCAGAAGAGCAACCGTTCATCAAGCAGACAAAGAGGGCAGGTAAGGAATATGGCAGACGATGGCGCCACGATGGCAGATAACACTTCAATGTTTAAATCAAAGGACCAGCGTTACAAGTTCAAGAATGCGCAAAGGCCATGGTCAGGAATGCATTGCAGTCAGAGATACGTTCTTGCTGGGGCAGAGATGGCAGGTTTGAGCAAGGAGTGTTTTTAGAAGGCAGGTGAATAAAAATAGCACTGGGAAATAACAGATTGCAGCTAAATTTTAGCTGAGAAAATATTCATGACTTCAGGCATATTCCTGCCCTGGGTAACTCCAGGTTGAGAGCTGCTCTGTCATCTATTGTTAATAAAAAAAATGTACTGAATGATTTATCTTTCCTATTGTCTTTACTATCCATGTGTGTTTAACAGGGAGAAAAACATGTTTTCCTCCCCTTTTTCTTCTCGACCTTGCACCACTCCCCTTGAGATGGCATCGTGGATACAAGTTAAAGTGGATTTTCAGCGTCTGGTCGGGGGTTTTCCTTGTCAAAATCAAAGGTGTCTGATCTGTGTAATCTTTTGGTTCCACCGTTTTCCATTGTATCTCGGATCTTTTTCGGGTGTGATTCCATAGGTCCTTGTGAAGATGTCTCATGGATTTCTGCTTCTTTGTCTATTTGATTGTTCTCATTTAGTATGGGCTCTTCCACTTCAAACTCCTCCTCTCCAGGATCTGGTGGGGCGAATTTCCAACCCTTGTGTTGTTTCCCTATTTTCTTCTTCCTTCGGCTGTTTTTTTTGTCTTTAGGACATGTATTTGTAGATGTCGCTGGCATATTCTGCACCTAAATGTTGTGTTTTCATAGTCTAGTGTCTATGTCCAGCTTCATTGTTTATGCTTTAGCTGTATGCGGTTCGATAAGCCTTTACTGAGATCTACTTCCACACATATGGGTGCGAATGTAAAAATTCTTTCCTCCACTCTTTGTGTGTCCATTTTAATATATCTTCCAATGGTGTTGCCTATACCTACAAGAACCTGTTGGTCCCAGAAGTGTAATGGGAGGTTGTGCAGACGGACCCAAACTAGCATCCTAGAAACAACCATAGTATTGGCATTGAATTCCGGGAACCATGGTGTGATGAAAAGGCCCGTAGATCCCCAAAACCATGGTCCCTCCTGTATCACAATGTCTCTTATCTCTGTTGAATGGAATTTGACAATGAAAAACCCCTTGGAACAGAGGTGGATCTCACAGTGTAGAGTCCATTTTGTGAATATCCAATGGAAAATTTCAAAAGGTTTTGGCCAGAAACAGTTGAATCGACAAATGATGGCTTGTGATTCAAAATTATTACATGCCTCATCTGTTTCTGGTATATCTATATTTAGTTCTGGTGTATAGTTCAACTGCTCCACAATGTATGGACTGGGTTCTGTTCCAGCTTGCTTTGGGACTACTGTAGGAGTTTTTCCCCCTTGTAAGATGTTCTTGAAGGATATTCCTCCATTTTTGTGCTTCTGTTGTGGATCTGTGTTGTTTTTTGTTTTTGTGCTTGTCCCACTGCCTCCTTCTGTTTGTTTTGTTGAACTGAAAGTTGTTGCACCACCTCGCAGCCTCAGGTTGAGTGTTATAGTAGATTCTGACATAATGTTGTAGCCGAAAATGGATCTGAGATGTTGTAGGGTTCTACCCCCATATAACAGATGTTGTAGTACAACCAGGTAGCCAATTTGTTGGGCAATGATATTCTTCAAGTTCATAACACACTTTGTTGCAAGGACCCAAATCAAAGTAGATTTCCCTGAAGGAGTTTTAATAAAAAAATTGAAAGCGTTTAGAAGTTACCAAGGAAGGGGGTTTTGTGGTCCTCTGGGTCATGCATGACCGTGTAGCTTCAATGTCTTCATAATGCTCTGTAGTCTGTGGGTACTCCTCTAGCATCTTGACGGCCTTGACAAAATTTCTGAGAGTTTTGGTCGACCCTCGCAAGGAGGTGAACACGTCTTCGATTCCAGCAAACTGTAGAACCTTCTTAGGCAAACGAGTAGCCACTATCCCGACACCTCTTGGGGGGGGCACCATTCTGATTGTTCTAGTGCCACATTTACCAGTGATCTTGACAGGTACAATGTGGGGTTTCTGGATCTTGTTACCCCAATCCCTCCTCCTCATGGGAATAACCAAAATCTTGGCCAAAATAATGGCTCTGCGTCTGGCCGTGGCCACCTCTTTGCTGCACTTAACGCCAAGCTCGACGTGGCCATTGTCGTTACATGATCTGGTACACCTCAACGGCCAACAAGAAGAGATAATTTTTCTCGAGGGAACGGATTTTCCCGTCTTTTACCAGGCGGTCGAGCTTTTTCACAGCTACGCACTTTCCTCTTCATCTCTTCGAGGTCCTCGGCGTTCACCATGACTATCCCCGCGGCCTCTGTCACCTCGACCTCGCCCAAACCCGCGCCCGAATCCCCCTCCTCTTTTCGCCATTTCTTCGCTAGGGTTTTCGTTCTGTTTGATCTCCAATTTTAATTATTATTATTTTATAGATTGTAGTTATTTTAGTTATAAATATAATTTGTTTGATTATTTTATTTTAATTTTAAAAAATAATATATATATATATATATATATTAAAATAGGTTTAAATTTAAATTAGTTTGTTATTTCATCGATGTAGTTGAAAAAAAAAAAAAAAGCCCACCTCAAGGGGAGAAAAACAGAAAAGAGGAAAGAGAGAATTACTTCGTTGGTTATTGGCCAAATTCCTATAGTGTTATGGGTTGTTGGGTTTTTGAGTACTGTTTTTTCAAAGCCAGTGATTGGGTATTTGGGAAAAATCTATATGAACGTAAATAAGTCTTTAATTTTAAATGAAAAGTGTTATGTTTTTTTTACCAAAAAATAAAATAAAATTACTCAAATCACTTATTTTCATTTTTCCGTGATTGAAATTGAAAGTCGGTTAAAATTTTAAATTATAATAATAAATAGATGGTTTAAAGGTTAAATCACTATTTTATGTTAAACTCAAATTTTGTTAAGCGGCTAAAAAGAATAAACCATCAAATTAAGGAAGCCATATATTAACCATATCCCATGCTAAAATAGTAATCGCCCATATCCACTGAAATATCTATCCTCGAAATTTTATTGCTCCGAGAGCTGTATTATAGTTCAATATAAGCACGATGTGTGATTTTCTCGGTATTAACATGGATTGCTATATGCTTTAAAAGGGAAAAATACATTTAAAAACATGTTTGTATTTTTTTTATTAAATATCATTATTTTATTTATTATATTTTAAGATAAAATTTAAATTTATAAGAATAGAGAAATTTGATCTCTGATCTAAAATTGTAAGTAACTCTATGGAATAGATCCAAAATTAGATGAATCCAAAGTTACCAAATTTCGCTGTACTACCAATAAAAAATCGAAAATTGGAAGTTCAGTAGAGTGCACGAGAGATTAGGTTGGTTAGTATAGGAAGACCAGCGCGCAGATTTCCAATCATAGTTATAAATTCGAGCATCCCAATTACTCTTCAGAAACCCCTTCTGTAACCGGGAAATGGCATACGGTTACGGCTAATAAATGGTAATCTGGTTGTAATGGTAACGGGAAATTACTTTGATTATAATGAAAGTACAATGTTCCTGAGGAAACATAAATCAATCAGCACATACATAACCAGAGTTCATAGATTCTAGGTCGTAAGTAGCATGAGCAAAAGAAATATCGGCTCTATCTCTATGTTTGTTCTCCATCTCAGCCTAAACAGAGGAGTGAAACACAGAGGATGCAGGGGATGCACATATGTGCAGTGCAAGATCCAAATACAACATCCAAATTCAAATCTTGTAGTCCAACCATGTCAATAATATCCATCATATCAGTTAAGAAGTTGGGGGCACAGATTTGTCATCGAAACAGTGTGGGAGATGGAGACTGCTGAGAGAAATAGACTCGATCTCAATGATAGCCCTCCATATCCAATACAGTCCTAACAGAGACAGACCTATAAAAGTAACAGAGGAGGCAGATACAAAAAGAAAACAGAGTTTTGTAGATGGTGTCTTCAGTCAGCATTTAGATCATAAAATGTCCAATCCCCTGTAGTGAGCTAGAATTCTTGCGGACTTTGGCTGAACCTTCCTTGGATAGACAATCTGCCTCTCCATTTTGGCTCTGGTATAAATATGTGAAATAGTGATAGAGTGAAACTTTTTGATCAAACACTGAATTCTGCATTTCCAAGCATCAAGATTTAAAGAGTTGAAGGAACCTTTGTCATTTGCCCAGTCAATAGCAAATTTGGAGTCTCCAAAAACTAAAAGATATGTAAGCCAAAAAACACAATACAAAACTCCCCAGAATGCAAGTAATTCAACTCTAGTATTGGATCCCTTTCCACAGTGCAAGTGGAATCTATAAAAAGTCCTAAGCCCAAGATGAATGGCCATTCCGCAACCACATAGTCCGAAGAAAGATACCCATAAAAAGTCAACATACTTTATTAACATGTTTTCCTATTGTGTGGTGCCTTTTGATGGCACAATGAATACTGGACTGACCCGATATGACGCAGTTAATGGGGGCCCTTTTTGATGGTTGATTGAACACTCTTGACTTTAAGCCTCTCCACATATTTATGACCTCGTTGGCGATAGCCTAATAGATATTCCTACTCGGCTCTGCTCCGGCATTTCAGCGAGGCAGCACTAAAATCTTTCTGCGACTAACAACTAACAGCTTGATCGGCTACTAAATGGCATCGAATCCACGGTTTCTCTTTGAGTACCCTTCCTCTCTGTACATCCAAGTAGTGGCCGTGGTCCTCCTTCTGCTAGGAATTATGTTAGGATTGATGGAATTCAAAGGCATTAATCTCAAATTCTCTAAATTTGCCGGTTCCAAACCAGGTTCTTCATCTAGCCAAATACCCAGCAAGCTGGCAATGTTCGTTGTCTATGCGCCTGCCTTCTTAACTTGCACACTAGTTCTCTTCAGCAAATTAGACTGGCCCAGTGCAAGCACTTTTCTTCACAAATTGGGTCTCTTGCAGCTTTCAACAAGTTTGAATCTGCACAAAGAAGCAGAGCCCCGTTTCCTCATCCTGGCTACTGCTCTGGCCATTCATTTCCTGAAGCGAGTTATGGAGGTATGTGTTATTGAATAGAATTGTCTATATCTAGATAACTCTGTTTCAAGCAGATTCTAATATATACATCAGCATAACAGGTCCTGTTTGTTCATCGCTATTCTGGAGGTATGACCATCGATACATTTGTGTTCCTACCTTTGAGCTACATTTTTATAGTTGGCAATCTGCTTTATGATATTCAACTCTCTGTGGAGTACCTGGGTCGTCCATCTGTGAATTTGATACCATTGGGAATAGTTCTGTTCATTGTGGGTATCAGTGGGAACTTCTATCACCATTATTTGCTGTCGAAGCTTCGCAAAGATGGAGTGAAACTGTACTGTATTCCCCAAGGAGGCCTATTTGGGTGTGTGGTTTGCCCCCATTATTTTTTCGAGCTTATTGAATTCCTGGGCGTAGCTTTCATCTGCCAGACTCCGTTTGCTTTCTGTGTAGTTGCCATGATGTTCTTCCTTCTGGTGGGTAGAAGCATATCACCCAAGTCATGGTATATGAAAAAGTTTGAGGACTTCCCTAGTCACCGAAAGGCTCTGATTCCATTCCTCATGTGACACAGTGCAATTAAGGTTCTGAGATTGGCTAATTGTTATTGCTGTTCAAGGTATTAAATTTGGCAGTGGGTTACCTAAGGTGCTGTAATGTAATGAGAAAAGTTAGGTTACAGAACTTCAGTTGTTCCTGTCATGAGTTGATTGGATCATGTACAATTAATATCTTTATGTTTGACCCATATTCACATAATTGTGATTTGATCTGATCATATGTGTTTGAACCCAAAATTTGATATTGGCAAAATTATGTTTTCCTGTGTCTTTTGGCATGTGGTCTCTGTGTGAAGGTTTCCTGTCATGAGTTGACTGGATCATGTACAATTAATATCTTTATGTTTGACCCATATTCACATAATTGTGATTTGATCAAATGTGTTTGGACCCAGAATTTGATATTGGCAAAATTATGTTTGCCTGTGTCTTTCGGCATATGGTCTCTGTGTGAAGGTAAATAACAAGACCCAGAATAATGATATATAAAAAAGCTTGAGGAATTCACAAATCACCTAAAGGCTTTGATTCTTTTCCTCACATGACATACTGTCATTAAGGTCCTTACTTTGTCTGATTTTTATTTCTGGCCCTAAATGTGGCAGTAGGTACCTTGGTGGGATTCCATAGTTGTGATTTGATTTAATTCATGCAATTAATATTGGTATGTTTAGACCCTAAATTTTACAAAGGTGTGATTTTCTTTTTTTGTAGTCTGAACCCAAACGTTTACTTTGGCAAACTATGTTTGCATCTCTCTCTTGGCTTGTGGGCTCCGTGGGAAAATCATAAGTCTATGTTGTAATAGTTTTAACAGATGCAAAAGCCATCTCCTTGTCCCTTATTGATTATCTCAGATGTGATTTTTAACATTTCCATTCATCATGAGATGGCCACGCAGAGGGCATTTGATCACTGCTACGTATTTATGAGATAGTCTAGGATGAGAATTTTCCACAGGTATGGCCTTGCAGAGGGCATCTGGTCACTGCTATGCATTTATGAGATAGTTAAATGGAGACTTAGATGACAATAGCAAAGAATAATTCACAGAAACAGACAAATGGAGAAACAACAAGATTACTTAGTCAGAAACAGCGGAATAGATAAAACAATCACTGGAGAACAGAAATCACTTTGCATTACATAACAGGCTTGGGCCTTGGCTTGCTTTCCTTGGCCAGAGAAATTACATTTTTATAGAAGCAGAAGAAGGATCTAGAATCCTGTGTGTGATTCAGATGGAGATCTGGAATGATCTAGAAACCACTGGCGGTGTAGGAGGATCTAGAATCCTGGAGATCTAGAAAAATATAATCTAGAAGGATCTAGAATACTGCATGAATTTGGCTTCACACTTAACATTCTCCCACTTGAAGCCAAATAAGAGTCATCAAGGCACACCGAGTCCTACCATGCCTCTACATAACTCATGTTTATTCGTGGTAGAATCTTAGTGAGCATATCAGCAAGGTTCCTATCTGTATGGATCTTTTCCAAGGATAACTGTTCTTCCTCCAACACATGCCGGATCCAATGGTACCTTAAGTCAATGTGCTTGGTTTTTGAATGAAATGCTGGGTTCTTCGCCAAGTGAATGGCACTCTGACTATCACAATATAACACATACTTGTCCTGCTTTATTCCTATCTCTCCTAGGAATCACTGCATCCACAACATCTCTTTACGAGCTTTTGTTGCAGCTATGTACTCTACTTCTGTTGTAGAGAGGGTTACTATTCTTTGTAGCCTTGACACCCAAGATACTGCTGCCCCAGCAAATGTATACAAATAACCTGTAGTGGACTTTCTGGTATCCATATCTCCAACCATATCCGCATCTATAAATCCTTCAAGCACAGTCTCATCATGACCAAAGCATAAACAATAATGACTAGTACCCTTGAGATACCTTAAAATCCATTTTACTACTTGCCAATGTTGTTTGCCTAGATTAGTAAGGAACCTGCTCACTACTCCCACTGAATATGCAATGTCTGGTCATGTGCATACCATGGCATACGTTAAGCTGCCAATTGTTGAAGCATAAGGAATCTTGCTCATCTCTCTTTTCTCCTTGTCATCACTAGGACATAATTTAGTACTAAGCTTGAAGTGGGCTGCAAGGGGTGTACCAATTGGCTTGGCATCCTTCATATTAAACCCGTCAAGCACTTTCTTGATATATTTTTCTTGTGACAGCCACAACCTTTTATTTTTCATGTCACGCATAATCCGCATGCCCAATAACTGTTGTGCTGGTCCCAAATCCTTCATTGCAAATTTGCTACCCAAATATTTCTTCAACCTATTGATCTTATTCTTATCATGCCCAACAATCAACACGTCATCCACATATAACAATAATATGATATACTTTCCTTGATCATACCTCTTGATATAGACAAAATGGTCAACTTCCAACCTCTGAAAACCATGTTCCAACACGAATGAATCAAATTTCTTGTACCATTATCGAGGTGCCTATTTCAACCCATAAAGACTCTTCTTCAACCTACAAACAAGGCCTTCTTTGCTTTTTTCTATGAAGCCTTCTGGCTACTCCATATAAATTTCTTCCTCCAATTCACCATGAAGGAAAGCAGTTTTTACATCTAACTGTTCACATTCTAGGTCTAAAGCAACAACTAGACCAAGAATTACTCTAATGGATGACATTTTAACAATAGGTGAGAAAATTTCAGTGAAGTCAATACCTTCTTTTTGGGCAAAACCTTTCACCACCAGTCTTGCTTTATACATCTCCTTTTTGTCACCTTCATGCTTAATCCTGTACACCCATTTGTTTTGTAGATTTTTTCTATCTTTTGGGAGCTTTACCAACTCCCAAGTTTTATTTTTCTGCAAAGAGTTCATTTCTTCTTCCATTCTTTACTGTGCTCGACTTTACAAGCTTCTTGAAAAAAATTAGGTTCACTTTCATCAGTCAACAAAATATAGTTTGTAGGAGGATACCTTTGTGAAGGCTTATGAGGCCTAGAAGAACTGTGAACCAACTGTGGTGGTGCATTATCAGGTTGAATCTCCTGTAAAGGTTCCTACAAGATTCCTTCTTCTTCTTGTTCATTATTTTCCACTTGTTGTTCTTCATGCTCCTGAATTTGTTGTTCATTTTCTTGTATTGGTGGTATGTTTTCCTGCTGCTCTTCAAACCTGTCAATAACCTTCTTAACCTCCAACTCACCTACAGTCCTCTTGAACATTTCTGACTCATTAAATATAACATCCCTGCTTCTAATAATTTTATGTTTGACTGGATCCCATAGACGATAACCAAGATCTTCATCTGCATATCCCCAAAAAATGCATTTCATAGATTTATCATCTAGCTTAGTTCTATTTTCTCTGGGAATATGTAGGAATGCTTCACATCCAAAGATTTTCAAGTGAGAATACTTCAAATTCTTACCAGTCCAAAGTTCTTCAGGGATACCGCCATCCAAGGTTGTAGTTGGAGATCTATTTATGAGGTAGAAAGCGGTTCTAACTGCTTCAGCGCAAAAATTCTTCTCCAAACCGGAATTGGACAACATACTTCGCACTTTTTCCATAATGGTGCGACTCATCCTTTCTGCGACACCATTTTGTTGAGGAGTACCAGGCACAGTCTTCTCATGCTTTATGCCAAACCTATTACAATATTCCTTAAATGCATTTGAACAATATTCTCCACCATTATCCGTTCTTAAACATTTCAACAATTTGTTAGTCTCTCTTTCAACAACAACATGGAATTTTTTAAATATTCCAAACACTTCACTTTTATTTTTCATAGGATATGCCCAAACTTTTTTGAATGAATCATGTATAAATGTTACAAAATATGATGTTCCTCCTAATGATTTGATGTTAAAAGGCTCAAACACATCCGAGTGTACCAATTCTAACACATTTTTCTTTTTGTCATGGCCACCTCTAAGGAATGAATCCCTTCTTTGTTTGCCATATATACAATGCTCACAAAGATCAAGATTGTAGGATTTCAATCCTGGCAATAAATTTTTACCAACAAGGATTTTTAAGCCCTTCTCGCTCATGTGACCTAAATGCTTATGCCACAAATCTGTTGAATTTCCTTCCTTTGTGACAGCAGCCAAATCTGATTTTCCTATCAATGTCTTCAATGTGTATAATGTTCCTATCTTGGGTCCTTTGGCCACGACCAATGCATCTTTGCTAATTTTCCAGCCTCCTTTTCCAAAGCTTGTCGAATAGCCTTCATTATCCAGTCGTCCCATAGAGATTAAACTCATGCGCATTTCTGGTACATGCCTGCCCTGTTTCAACAATATATCTTGTCCATCTTTCATCTTGATCTGGACATCTCCCACTCCAACAATACTGCAAAAATGATTATTCCCCAAATGCACTCTACCATAGTCACCAGGATTATATGAAACAAAACTATCTTTGCATGGGGTTACATGGTGAGATGCCCCAGAGTTAAGGATCCAATCAAAGCTATTGCTAGATGTATATGCACATGCATCCTCTACTGAAACAGTAAACAACACATCACCATCTATGGCTACAGCAGTAGTCCCACCTTCATTTGTGCTGGATGACTTGTGATTTGTACTAGACGGCCTCTGATCCTTTTGTCCTTTCTTCCAGAATTGACATTCTTTCTTCATGTGCCTGGGTTTGCCACAATGAAAGCAAATGATCCTTCCTCTCCTTGATTTTGATCGGCCTCTTGATCTTGATCGCCCTTGTTGGCCTCGATCCATTCTCCTTAGAGCTAGAGCCTCTCCTCCCTGGTTTTTCGCAATTGACTTATGACGCAGCTCCTCATTCATTAAACTGCTGCTGACATCATCAAATTTCAGGGTCCCTGTAGTTGTTGAAGTGCTCATAGCTACAATTAAATTTTCTCATCTGTCTGGCATAGAACACATTAGTAAAATAGCTCTAATTTCATCATCTAAAATGATTTTAACAGAGGCAAATTGATTAGTAATAATATTAAATGCATTCAAGCGCTCTGCAACTGAAGCACCCTCCTTCATTTTGAGATTATAAAGCTTTTTCATCAAGAACACTTTGTTTGATGTTGTGTTTTTCTCATATAGATCATGGAGCTTCTTCCATAATCTTTCAGCCGTCTTTTCTCTGGACACATTGAAATAAACATTATTTGCTAAATATTGGCAGATTGTTGCAATTGCCTTTCTATCTAGCTTATTCCACTCTTCATTTGTCATCGATGAGGGTTTCTTTGTTGTGCCCTCAATTGGTAAATATTGATCCTTTAAAATCAGTATATCCTCCATCTGTGATTTCCATAGGGCAAAATTAGCCCCGCTCAACTTCTCCATATCTGTAACTGTTGTCTCCATTTTCAATCAAATTCATGCCCCAAAACACAAAAACTCCACTTAAAAATAAAACTTTAATTATTACTCTTTAAAATTTAGTAATAATGACCTTCCTCCTTTTAAAATACCCTTTCCAAAGTTCCTGCTCCTTTTTAAAATATACTTTTCAAAATTCCAACATATAATTATATATGTTTCATAATAAATATAAAAACATATATAATGTTTTAACCTTTTCACATTTCACACATACATATGTTGGTTTGAGAAAAAAACTTGACGTATACGTGCAAGCTTGATGTAAAAAAAACTTACGAACACCACGTTTCAACTCCAATCTCCATGGATCTCCACTTTTCAAACTCCAGAAACACATTTCAATATAGGTCCATGACCTTGTTTTTCTTGCAGCAACTGTCTTTTAGTTCCAGTGTTCCTAAACTATTTCCTGGACAGATCCTTCAACAACTCCAGGAATAACAACCAATGTTTTAACGAACGCTGTCAGAGCAAGGCGATGGAACTAAGTGGCTTGCACAGTGGATATTTGACCCTAGCTCTGATACCAGTTGTTAGATCAGAGCATACATAACACACAACGGATTTATATTTAGAGACTTAGATGACAATAGCAGAGAATAATTCACAGAGACAGAGAAATGGAGAAACAACAAGATTACTTAGTCAAAAACAGCGGAATAGATAAAACAATCATTGGAGAACAGAAATCCCTTTGCATTACATAACAGGCTTGGGCCTTGGCCAGAGAAATTACATTTTTATAGAGGCAGAAGAAGGATTTAGAATCCTGTGTGTGATTCAGATGAAGCTCTGGAATGATCTAGAAACCACTGGCGGTGTAGGAGGATCTAGAATCCTGGAGATCTAGAAAAATCTAATCTAGAAGGATCTCGAATACTGCATAAATTTGGCTTCACACTTAACACAATGATAGCCCTCCATATCCAATACAGTCCTGATAGAGACATACCTATAAAAGTAGCAGAGGAGGCTGACACAAAAAGAAAAGAGAGATTTGTAGATGGTGTCTTAGTCAGGATTTAGATCATAAAATGTCCAATCCCCTGTAGTGAGCTAGAGTCAAAAAACTGGAAAAAAATTCTTGCAGACTTTCGCTGAACCTCCCTTGGATAGACAATCTGCCTCTCCATTTTAGATCCGGTAGATATGTGAAATAGTGATAGGGTGAAACTCTTTGATCAAACACAAAATTCTGCGTTTCCAAGCATCAAAACTTAGAGAGTTGAAGGAACCTTTGTCTTTTCCCTAGTGAATAACAGATTTGGAATTTCCAAAAACTAAAAGATCCTTAAACCAAAAAACACAATACAAAACTCCCTAAAATGCAAGTAATTCAACTCGAGTATTGGATCCCTTTCCACAGTGCAAGTGGAATGTATAAAAAGTCCTAAGTGTTAGAAATCTGCAGTTTCTAAATCTTAATGTGACCCGATTAATTAAGTCATAAATAAATCATTCTATAATTGAAGCATTAAAGCGTTAAAAGCATTAAAGCATTAAAGCATTAAAGCGTTGAATTGGTATATGATGGACGTACCAGATTAAGAGTTAAATGATATATATAAAGGATTGGGTCCTCTCTCTCCCCACAAGAGTTGTATTCTTCTCCATCAAGAAACACATAAGGAAGTGAGGGCAAGAGGAGAGAAACCGAATTCTGAGAAGAAGACAGAAGACAGAAGACAGAGCAGAAGACAGAAGACAGAAGATGGCAGCCATTACATCTTCCACTGTTAGTCAAGGTATGTCATCTTATTAAGTTCTGAATGTGAAATATTTGGTATTGATGATCTTTGGGCTGTTAAGGGAAATTTTTACATTTGGTATCAAAGCCATATCAATAACTGAATGTTTCCTATGATTGCGATTGATCTGTTCTGTGCTTTACCCATGATGAAATTAATCAAGTTTCCGAAATAACTGTGAGAAGGGATTGCGAGGGAAAAGGTTTACGGGTTGTATTTTTCATTTTTCTGTTTCGGCTTCTGCTTTAGTTTCGTTTGCGTTCCTGGTAGTAATTGAAGGAGGATTAGGAGATTTATATTTAGACATTCAGGTTCGCACCTTCTCCTTCGTATTTGTTGAATGGTTTTAGGATTTGGTGAAGGTTTTCTATTATCCATTTGATTTTAGATTTTGGGATTTCACATTTTACATGATATGAATCATTGGTCGAATTTGGACACTGCAAATTTACTTAGGCCAGAAAAAGATATGTACCATTCGGCTTAAAATAACCTTCCTATTTCCCAGTTAATCGGACCCAGAATGCGGCATCGTTTAGATTTCAATCCCTATGTATTAGAGGACGAATGCGATCTCTGGATTAAGAATTGATTTTGACGGGCTCATGGTTTAGGTTTTGTCGTGTGGCTTTTGGTGAAGAAAACCTAAAAATGGTTGAAAGGTGGGAAACCAGTTATGACGGTTGCAGTTGGTAAATATTTAACAAAAGTCCCTTTTTAAAGTTGCATTGAGAAATATGCTCTTGACACGAGTTCCTTTGGTAAATTTATATGCCAGTTGCAGCGTCATCCCTTGTCATGTGTTTGCTGGCTACCACAATGAAAATCGAACCCTGGTAATTGGCATTGTTGATAATATACCAATTGCCGTCAGAAACACATTACCGTATTAGAGACAAGCGTAATGGTTGAACCTCCTTTGCCCTCTCTCCAATTTGCCTAAATTTGGATATTGGGTGTTTAGAAATGCATGATCTGAATTGAAGTGTGAAGAAGTCCTTCGGTGGTTCGATGTATGTGGATTTCTTACCTCTATGTTGTAGTTTCTCTGATTTATGAGAAAATTTGTTTGAATTTCCATGCTATAAGGAGTTACATGAAACTAACATATATGATTGGATGGCTGTGATGAGATGATTTTATGGTTGCATGTGATTCTAATTACGAGACAAATGTAGTTCTAGTTACAATTATGAAGTTGTGGCAGTAGCATTAAGGATTATGTATGATGAACAAGTTCGTTGTTATGTTTGTGACTCTCATTACTTAAAGGAGTAGCTACATAGTAGGTAGCTGCTATGGCTTGGGGCTATGAAGCCATCTTACTCATTATGAAAATTGCATGGGACCATTATACGGAAGTGGAACAAATTGTAATAACCTTGTTGTGGGATGTACATATATGGGTGTATGAGACATCTAGTAAATCTAAGTGCAATCATTATTACAAAAAATATGATATCTAGTAAATCTAATCATTTGCAAACAGTGTCTTTATGATTTATGATTTATGATTTTGTTAATCACCAAAGTGATCAAAATCAGAATGTTGTTTTGCATAAGGTATGTGTTTATGCACATGAGATTTATGATTTTGTTAATCACCAAAGTGGTCAAAATCAGAATAATCATTTAGTGCATAAGTGACATAATGATTATTGATAGAAAGTGCCAGTTATAATAATACCAATTAAGAACTGGCGTCACTAATGATAGAACCTGAGAACTTACCCAAAGGAAAGTCTTGTTCTATAACTAGTTGACATGATGAGGTTTGATAGATATTTTGATTAAATAAATATTGATCATCCAAAGATGTCAGTTCTATTTAATTGAATATATTTATTACCTACTTATGTTTTGGTATTTAATTATGTTAAGTATAAGATAGTATCTACCCAAAGGAGTGCTATATTATACTATTATGTCTACATCTGAATCGCGTTAGTTATGCGAATTCCTTGTTGAATGTAGTAAATAATGTTGGATGTAAACGTAGCAGGTTGAATGAAAATTCTGCTTTCTTGTGGCATAAATGACTAGGTCATATATCCAAAGAAAGAATGATGAGATTAGTAAGTAATGAAATTTTGTCAAATTTGGACTTTAGTGATCTAGAATTATGTGTGGATTGTATTAAAGGTAAACAAACCAAACATAATAAGAAAGGAGCCACTAGAAGCAGTCAGCTTTTGAAATAATACACACTGATATTTGCGGACCTATGGACACTCCAGCCTTTAATGGAGAAAAGTATTTCATCACTTTCATTGATGATTTTCCCCGTTATGGTTATGTCTATTTGCTTCATGAAAAATCTCAATCTGTGAATGTCCTTGAGACGTTTGTAAAGGAAGTTGAGAGGAAATTAGATAAAAAGGTGAAAATCATAAGGTCTGATAGAGGTGGTGAATATTATGGTAAATATAATGAGTCAGGCCAGTGTCCAGGTCCATTTGCAAAATTCCTCGAAAGTCATGGCATATGTGCGCAATACCAATGCCAGGTACACCACAGCAAAATGGTGTAGCAGAAAGGCGCAATAGGACGTTAATGGATATGATTAGGAGTATGATGTCAGATTCTACACTACCTAAGAATTTGTGGTCGTATGCTCTCAAAACCGCTAATTATTTGTTGAATAGGGTTCCTAGTAAAGCTGTTCAAAAGACTCCTTTTGAGTTATGGACTAACAGGAAACCTAGCTTAAGACACCTGCATGTTTATGGACTAACAGGAAACCTAGCTTAAGACACCTGCATGTTTGGGGTTGTCCAGCGGAAGCGAGAATTTATAATCCACATGAAAAGAAATTAGATTCTCGAACGATAAGTGGGTATTTTTTTAGGTTACCCTGAGAAATCTAAAGGGTATGTGTTTTACTGTCCTAATCATAGTCCAAGAATTGTAGAAACTGGTAATGCAAGATTCATTGAGAATGGTGAAGTCAGTGGGAGTACTAGAAGAGAAATAGTAGAAATAAAGGAAACAAGGGTAAATGTTACATTGCCTAGAATAGTTCCTCCATCTACTATTACTCCAAATGTTGTTCCAGCTGTTGTAGAACAGCATGATGATGATGAACAACATATAAATGAAGAAGTACTTCCTGAAGGAAATGACTTACATAATACTGATATGCATGAACCACAACAAGTAGCATTAAGAAGACCTCAAAGAAATCGTAGGTCAGCTATTTCTGATGATTATGTGGTTTATATGCAAGAATCAGATTATGATATTGGAATCAATGAGGATCCAGTTTCGTTTTCACATGCTGTAGAAAGTAAAGAGTTAAAGGAATGGATTAATGCCATGAAAGAAGAAATGAAATCCATGCAACATAATGAAGTTTGGGATCTCGTTGAGTTACCACATGGCTGTAAAAGAGTCGGATGCAAATGGGTTTTTAAAACCAAACTCGACTCTAGTGGTAATATCGAACGATATAAAGCTAGACTTGTTGCTAAGGGTTACACTCAGAAAGTGTTGATTACAAGGAGACATTTTCTCCTGTTTCGAAAAAGGACTCACTAAGAATAATAATGGCATTAGTAGCTCATTATGATTTGGAGTTGCATCAAATGGATGTGAAAACAGCCTTTCTGAATGGAGATCTTGATGAGGATGTTTATATGGATCAACCTGAAGGTTTTTCTGTAGAAGGTAAAGAACAATTGGTGTGTAAACTTAAGAAGTCAATATATGGGCTTAAACAAGCATCCCGGCAATGGTATATTAAGTTAAATACCATTATTACATCTTTTGGTTTTAAGGAAAATACGGTTGATCACTGTATATACCAAAAGATCAGTGGGAGCAAGTTTATTTTTCTGGTCTTTTATGTTGATGACGTCTTGCTTGCTGCAAATAATTTAAGTATATTGTATGAGACTAAGGAATTTCTCTCAACAAACTTTGAAATGAAAGACATGGGAGAGGCATCCTATGTGATTGGATATAGCGATTCAGATTTTGCTGGATGCATCGATACTAGAAAATCGACTTTTGGTTACCTGTTTATGTTTGCTCAAGGTGCCATATCATGGAAAAGTGCGAAACAGACTATCGTTGCTTCATCCACTATGGAGGCAGAATTTGTGGCATGTTTTGAAGCCACAATTCATGCATTATGGTTGCAGAACTTTATTTCAGGACTTGCGGTTGTCGACACCATTAGCAAGCCGCTGAAAATTTATTGTGATAACTCTGCAGCAGTATTTTTCTCAAAGAATGACAAGTACTCTAAAGTATCTTGTTGTGAAAGATGAGGTTCAGAAACAAAGAATGTCAATCATGCACATAAGGACAGAACTTATGATTGCAGACCCTTTGACGAAAGGGTTACAACCAAGACAATTTAAGGAACATATTCAAAGAATGGGTCTTGGTTGTATTAATAATAATTGATGTATGACATTCTGAGCTCTTTTATGTGTTTCTGATATACAATTATGTATCTCTTGTTTTAATATAGTAGTACGTATTTTATGTAATTTTAAACAAGAAAGAGTCTTATAAAGATATTATGTTTAATCATTATGATATAAGACATTATGTGGACCATTATGCTGTTTTATATAAATTATGAGTATGAATTGATGGATTGCTGGTATTGTAGTATATGGAAGGGAATGCATTGATTTAATAGTGCACAACCACCATAACTCTCAGCAATTTATCATAGTATGATGTTCAACGCTTAATATTATGAACAGTCGGGTCAAGTGGGAGAATGTTAGAAATCTGCAGTTTCTAAATCTTAATGTGACCCGATTAATTAAGTCATAAATAAATCATTCTATAATTGAAGCATTAAAGCGTTAAAAGCATTAAAGCATTAAAGCACGCATTAAAGCATTAAAGCGTTGAATTGGTATAAGAGTTAAATGATATATATAAAGGATTGGGTCCTCTCTCTCCCCACAAGAGTTGTATTCTTCTCCATCAAGAAACACATAAGGATGTGAGGGCAAGAGGAGAGAAACCGAATTCTGAGAAGAAGACAGAAGACAGAGCAGAAGACAGAAGACAGAAGATGGCAGCCATTACATCTTCCGCTGTTAGTCAAGGTATGTCATCTTATTAAGTTCTGAATGTGAAATATTTGGTATTGATGATCTTTGGGCTGTTAAGGGAAATTTTTACACTAAGCCCAAGATGAATGGCCATTCCGCGACCACATAGTCCGAAGAAAGATACCCATCAAAAAATCTAACATACTTTATTAACACATGGGCGAAGCCCAGGAGGTCTGAAGTTCAAATCTCATGGAGTACAGTGACCTGCTGTGGTGGCGGCTAGAGGGGCGGACCCCCCTACCGTGGGTGTGCTCTTGCCAAAATCATAGGATCTTAGTATACCCGACCTGCAGGTGGTTGGGTGTGCTCTTGGTGTTATAGTGGCAGCAATGAGGTTTGATCCTGGGTCTCCCGTGGATTAAACTTGATAGTTGCCGATTCACCATGTGTTAAAAAAAAAAACATGTTTTTCTATTGTGTGGTGCCTTTTGATGGCACAATCAATACTGCACTGACCCGATATAACGCAGTTAATGGTGGCCCTTTTTGATGGTTGATTGAACACTCGTGACTTTAAGCCTCTCCACATATTTATGACCTCGTTGGCGATACCCTAATAGATATTACTCCTCTGCTCTGTTCCGGCATTTCAGCGAGGCAGCACTAAAATCTTTCTGCAACTAACAAATAACAGCTTGATCGGCTACTAAATGGCATCGAATCCACCGTTTCTCTTTGAGAATCCTTCCTCTCTGTACATCCAAGTAGTGGCCGTGGTCCTCCTTCTGCAAGGAATTATGTTAGGATTGATGGAATTCAAAGGCATTAATCTCAAATTCTCTAAATTTGCCAGTTCCAAACCAGGTTCTTCATCTAGCCAAATACCCAGCAAGCTGGCAATGTTCGTTGCCTATGCGCCTGCCTTCTTGACTTGCACACTAGTTCTCTTCAGCAAATTAGACTGGCCCAATGCAAGCACTTTTCTTCACAAATTGGGTCTCTTGCAGCTTTCAACAAGTTTGAATCTGCACAAAGAAGCAGAGCCCCGTTTCCTCATCCTGGCTACTGCTCTGGCCATTCATTTCCTGAAGCGAGTTATGGAGGTATGTGTTATTGAATAGAATTGTCTATATCTAGATAACTCTGTTTCAAGCAGATTCTAATATATACATCAGCATAACAGATCCTGTTTGTTCATCGCTATTCTGGAGGTATGACCATCGATACATTTGTGTTCCTACCTTTGGGCTACATTTTTATAGTTGGCAATCTGCTTTATGATATTCAACTCTCTGTGGAGTACCTGGGTCGTCCATCTGTGAATTTGATACCCTTGGGAATAGTTCTGTTCATTGTGGGTATCAGTGGGAACTTCTATCACCATTATTTGATGTCGAAGCTTCGCAAAGATGGAGTGAAACTGTACTGTATTCCCCAAGGAGGCCTATTTGGGTGTGTGGTTTGCCCCCATTATTTTTTCGAGCTTATTGAATTCCTGGGCGTAGCTTTCATCTGCCAGACTTCGTTTGCTTTCTGTGTAGTTGCCATGATGTTCTTCCTTCTGGTGGGTAGAAGCATATCAACCAAGTCATGGTATATGAAAAAGTTTGAGGACTTCCCTAGTCACCGAAAGGCTCTGATTCCATTCCTCATGTGACACAGTGCAATTAAGGTTCTGAGATTGGCTAATTGTTATTGCTGTTCAAGGTATTAAATTTGGCAGTGGGTTACCTAAGGCGCTGTAATGTAATGAGAAAAGCTAGGTTACAGAACTTCAGTTGTTCCTGTCATGAGTTGATTGGATCATGTACAATTAATATCTTTATGTTTGACCCATATTCGCATAATTGTGATTTGATCTAATCATATGTGTTTGAACCCAAAATTTGATATTGGCAAAATTATGTTTGCCTGTGTCTTTTGGCATGTGGTCTCTGTGTGAAGGTTTCCTGTCATGAGTTGATTGGATCATGTACAATTAATATCTTTATGTTTGACCCATATTCACATAATTGTGATTTGATCTGATCATATGTGTTTGGACCCAAAATTTGATGCTGGCAAAATTATGTTTGCCTGTGTCTTTCGGCATGTGGTCTCTGTGTGAAGGTAAATAACAAGACCCAGAATAATGATATATAAAAAAGCTTGAGGAATTCACAAATCACCTAAAGGCTTTGATTCTTTTCCTCACATGATATACTGTCAGTAAGGTCCTTACTTTGTCTGATTTTTATTTCTGGCCCTAAATGTGGCAGTAAGTACCTTGGTGGGATTCCATAGTTGTGATTTGATTTAATTCATGCAATTAATATTGGTATGTTTATACCCTAAATTTTACAAAAGTGTGATTAATTTTTTGTAGTCTGAACCCAAACGTTTACATTGGCAAACTATTTGCATATCTCTCTTGGCTTGTGGGCTCCGTGGGAAAATCATTAGTCTATGTTGTAATGGTTTTAAGTTTTAACAGATGCAAAAGCCATCTCCTTCTCCCTTATTGATTATCTCAGATGTGATTTTTAACATTTCCATTCATCATGAGATGGCCACGCAGAGGGCATTTGATCACTGCTACGTATTTATGAGATAGTCTAGGATGAGAATTTTCCACAGGTATGGCCTTGCAGAGGGCATCTGGTCACTGCTATGCATTTATGAGATAGTTAAAGAGGAGAATTTGCCACAGGTGTTTTGTTATTGATAGGATTATTCATCCCTTTTCTTCCCATTTTCAATCATTATATTCTCAACTTTTCCTCATCTGTTCTCTGTTCTTGATCGTCTAAATCAGCATAAAATGATCTGGTCGTGAGTGGGATTGCGACCCACTGAACTGCACAAGGATTCAACATTTCACCAAGCTAAGATAGTAATCAGGTAGAAGAAGCTTGCGCTGAAGACTAACACAGGGAGACTGCAGTAAAGGATGGCGCCAAGTAATATCTGGAACCTAGTTAAAGAAACATACTAGCTGAGTGAAATGAACCAGTACACAACCGGTAATGAAACAGGTTACGTATAATCTGTTGAATTCCGCAAACAATATGCATATGTACCTTGCAATATCAGTGGATTGGATAAAATGCTGTATAAGCTGGGATATATATCCGATTGGACCAATCATATGGTGTATACACCCTATTCCAGGGTTGATTCAATGATTGATTTAATGATGCATATATCCCAACTTATATAACATTTAATATACGGACAACTTATATAACATTTAATGTACGGATAGTTTGCTTTTGAATAGTTCAGAGTTGTATATATCTCAACATATATAACATTTAAGTTACTGATTGTTTGCTTTTGAATATTTTAAAGTTGATTCAATAATGTGTATATCCCAACATTTTTTGAATAGAAAAATAAAACGTTTTTTTATTGATTATAATGAAAGTACAATGTTCCAGAGAAAACATAAATCATCACACACATAATCAGAGTTCATAGATTCTACGTTCTAAGTAGCCTGAGCAAGAAAAATATCAGCTCAATCTCTGTGTTTGTTCTCCATCTCAGCCTAAACAGTTGAGCGAAACACAGAGGATGCAGAGGATGCACATATGTGCAGTCCAAGATCCAAATTCAAAACTTGTAGACCGACCATGTTAGTCATATCAGATAAGAAGTTGGGAGCACAGATTTGTTGACGAAACAGAGTGAGAAATAAAGCTGCTCAGAAAAATAGACCCAATCTCAATTATAGCCCTCCATATCCAATAGAGTCTTAACGGAGACAGTCCTATAAAAGTAACAGACGAGGCAGATACAAAAAGAAAACAGAATTTTGTAGATGGCCTCTTCGGTCAGCATTTAGATCATAAAATGTCCAATCCCCAGGCTACCCCAGCCATGAACAAGAGTAAAAAAACTCTTAAGGAGGTGGGCTGAAAGTTTGGATTTATGGGATGGGGTGAAAATACATATATCTGTTTATAATAAAAGTAATCTAACTTAAAAAGTTACAGTTCATTTTCTGGTTATCCAACTTTGAAAGTTGAAAACTCTGAAACATGAGTAAGATTCATTTGAATGACACTGCAAAGTACAGACTGTCCCATGGTTCCATAAGGATCTCTGGATTAATGTGCCCGCATACAAATGTAATGAACCTCAAACGGCTACCTCTGTGTGATCTATGACAATCCAGAAAACGTAAACCAGGAACGTCCATGTGAATTTTATGTTGTATCTAAATCAGTTCATAACTTTGTAACTTCATACAGATATGTATGTATGATTCCGAGCACTGAAGGGATCCATTGGCATAAGGAAGGGATCGACAATCTCGCAAAGTCTCAGGAAAGTTCACCCTTTCTTCTTGGAAAATCTTAGATGGAACCTATTCTCGGGTTCTAGCATGATAATTGGCTTTGATTCTATTTTAAATGGTCAGGATTTCTCTTTCCCTTCTCTGTTGGTACGCTTCCTTCATAGATTGGGATGCTTCTTGTGGAACAAATTGATCAAAAACTTGGTCAGATTCTATCCCTGTCTGGAAGGATGGGGAGGACCTGCACCTGACACAAACTCTGCTCCCTCTCTGGATCTCTGTAAAAGAGAGACTTAATAGCCTGGGGATTTTTCGATCGGGATCCAAGGATTGTTTGGTCTGGTCTCTTCCAAAAGCAAAACTGCCAGTGCATGTAAAGGATATCTACGCAAAAATGATCTCTGTCCACGCTCGAAGTCATGGTCTGCTTTTCCCTCCTTGCCTCTGGGAGGCAGCATGTCCTCTTAAAATGATTATATTTTCTTGGTTGGTTTTTGGGAACAGGAATCTTACTTGGGAGGTCCTTCAAAGGAAAAACTGGCAGGGCCCAAGTAGATGTGCCATGTGCCACAACGGAATCAAACCTGCATATGTTTTTTCAATGTGCCTCGTCTCTCCATATCTGGTATGATCTATTTTTGTCTTTTGGTTTTCCTTACCTTATCTTTCCTTTTGTACAGGATGGTTTTAAGTGGTGGAGCGAGCAATGTCTATCCTGGAGATCTTTGTTTATTATTTCCTGTTGGTTCTTGTGGAAATGGAGAAACGCACAAATATTTCAAGAATCAAAGGAGCCTCTTAATTCAATTCTACAACGCATTATGGCATGCTATGACTCTTTTCATCGGGGCGATATACAGTCAAAAAAAGTCTGCAAAAAGATGCTGGATATCTTTTCCTTTCAGACTCCTGCTGCGTTCTTTGATGGAGCTGAGCGCAACAATAGCTGTGGTTGCGGGGTCTTCGTCGTTATAAATGACAACCTTCACTATTCAATATCTTGGCATGGCGGTTTTGGCTCAAACTCTTTGGCGGAGGCTAGGGCTCTCACAGGGCTGCTCGCCTTTTGTGTCTTCTTAGGCATCCAGTCTATTTCAATCTTCGGTGACTCGAAATCGCTCATTGATCATGTAAATGGCTTGGGCCTCATAAACAGTCCACACCTCCTTGGATGGCTAAGCCGTATCAAGTTCTTTCGGAACTCGATAAACCAGATTTCGTTTCAGCATATTCCCCGTTCCAGGAATGCCCAGGCTGATATCCTCTCAAAGGATGGTCTTGGCATGCCGCCAGGTCTGTGCTCATTATCAGTCATGCATGAAGGAATCTCTTTCCTCATTCAGGATTTCAGTATCAATGGAATGTGACTCTTATCCTTGGCAAGGCCTGCGAGCTCACTGAGCTTCTGTTCTTTATGAATGTGTATTATCTTGCAATCCTTAGTTGTTTTGTTACTTCTGCAGCTGAATGTTTCTGTATCAAATCTGATAAGTAGATATGGTTATGTTTCTGCTTTAGGTTTTGATGAACTGGAAAAATCTGTCCCTTTATATAGTATCTGTTTCTGGGCACCTCATTGCCCCCTAAAAATTGTTATGTATTGCAAATCTTTATATTTTCTTAATATAAATCCATGATGGTTTTTTTCCCAAAAAAAATCCGAACACTGAAATACTAAATCATCGCATGAAAGCACAGGAAACAAGAAATACACATGTAGGTCAATTGCGGTGCGTGCTACAAATGATTACAAAATTCAGTGTTGCCATCCGAGAATGGGTAACTTTATAGTCCAGATTCGAGTAGGTGCCATATCTAAAGCCAATGCATAATGGACATGCCTCATTTTAAGAGTTACAATTATTTTTTTTTTCAATTTTTATAGTTACAATTATTTTATTTTTATTTTTTTCAATTTTTATGGTTGGCGAAAGTCAGGTTATATTGTCATTAATTTAGGCTAAAAAATTAACTTTTAAGTTTTTTTAAATAATTTTTAAAATTTATTGATGGTTTTCAAAATTATTATATTAAAAATAATTTTTTAAAAATTAAAATTATTTTTAAATTTTTTTAAATAGAAAAATTTAATCTTTTAACTAATTTTATGGGGTTTATTTCATATTTGTTAAATATAAATTGTAATATAAAAAATAAATTTCTAAAAATTATAGGGGAGAGTTTTTTATTGTTGTTTTATGGGGTTTATTTCATATTTGTTAAATATAAATTGTAATATAAAAAATAATTTTCTAAAAATTATAGGGGAGAGTTTTTTATTGTTGTGCAGAGACTAATACTAGTTATAGTATTGGTCTTACACATTCATCAAAAAATCATCATAAACCATAAAAAAGATGCACATAAATAGTTTATATTAAGTTATATAATTTAGTTCAAAATAAGCTCATATATTGATTGGGCCATCAAGTGTCAAACACCAAACCTTCACATCACAAGTCGACAAGACATAATATCCCAAGTACATGGAGCTTTGAATTACCAAATAAGTCAAAATGCACTATAAAACATTCCATTAAATTCTATTTAGGAGTACATCTATCCCATCAAAGATTCACGCGCTGATTCCACTAGAGCAACACATCCCATTGCTCAATAATACCTGCACAAGAATAGGTGAAATGTGTGTCAGCCATATGTGTACATGTGTGTTTAATCATTCAACCTATTGAAGACAATAAATGACAACATTCAATTCAGAAATTAGTTAAGAGGACGCAATAAATGACACCAACCCTTTCAATTCAGGGATTAAACACGCCAACGTTCTCAATTCAAAAATTAAACAGAGGAAAGCACAAGGATCAAGCATGAAAGATTATAATCTAGACCAAACATTTGAATTTGGGAGATGGCAATCCATGCCAATCTTCCCTACCAATTAAATTTTATATCAAAAAACTATAAAACATCAACTCTTACTGATTTTCATTTCAAACATTCATTCTACTCATCAGTTGTTGGAGACGTACAATCAAAGTGTTCAGACACTATTACATTCATTCTATTCATAAGCTACTAGAGATATACAAACAGAGCGTGTGCACTGTTACATTCATTCTATTCATCAGCTGCTGGATACATGCAAACAAAGTGTGTGCACAGTTTAACATTCATTCTATTCATGAGTTGCTAAAAACATACAGGTTTGTTTTTGTTGAATAATGTTATTTTTGTTGAGAAACAAGGGTAAATTAAAGCCATTATAGCCAATATCACTTGTTAAATAGATCACAAGATCATATTAGAGAAGCATTTCTATATGAATAACAGACCCACTGATTTAGAAACCAATTTCAATGCTACTGTAACCTCAAATTTGATCCCCTGCAATTCAATATTAGACTACTATAATAACAAAGAATATCCTTTCAAAGAGCAAATTCTGATGTCAGGTAGATTCCCTGTCTCATTAGAGAAGCATTTCTAAATGCATAACAGACCCACTCGTTTAGAAATTCTCTTTTAATTATTAGAATATCAAATTAAGACGAGATAGCTACAAAATTGGAGCAGAACTACAAGGAATTAGACAATTGAGATGCAACATATAATCATTTATTTTGTTATGAGGAATACTATGAGCAAGGTGTTTAAGATCCTACAGATTGGACCATAGACATTAAAATGCTATTTAATAATGATGATAATGTAAAGGTAACAGAGGACTTTATTTCCTTTGATTCCACTGGTCTGCTCATGATGGGGGATGAAGAAGAAGTGTAGGAGGAGGAAGTGTACTTAAATGATGACCATCCCTTAAACTTGTCCCCTACCCAACTCAATTTTCACCATGATTTATCATTAAACCATCAACATTATACCCACGGGTTATGTAGCCCTTAAAACCCTCAAAGGACGTCATTCCCAACAAAGTATGATCAACTTATTTATGATTCAAGGGGGCCGAATTGATGTAAACAGAGGCATTCCCATAATAAACAGCCCTGTCACTTTGTTGGGTACCCAACAGAGCATGATCAACTTGTTTATGATTCAAGGGGGGCGAATTGATGTAAACGAAGGTATTCCCATAACAAACAGCCATGTCACTTTGTTGGGTATGGTTGCGTGAGACACAAATATATATACGTGTCAACTTTGCAGATTTTTATTTTTGTAGCCATTTATTGATCAATTGCAACAGAAATGGGTTACAGCCTTACTATTGAAAGGTTTGTATGTATAATTCTTGCTACTATGTTGTCTGTTGATCATTAGTTTGTGTTGGGTGAGTTTGACTACAAAGATGCTCTGCATAAATCTATTGCTCTACATAAACCTATTTTTTTGTTGGAGGCTCAACGTTCAGGAAAATATTCCAGCAGTAACAACATGATAAGGGGGAAAGGAGATTTTGCTCTCACAGATGGACAAATCCAAAATATAATAACAATATTTTCTCATTTTGGTATTGCCATGTGTTCCTGAATGTTTATTATGTTTTTAACAACATTATTATTGATACTTAGCCTTCCCCACAATCCAGGGAAGAGAGCTTAACCTTGTGTGTTTTATTTTATGTGCTTGCTTCTATGCTTACATTCTGATTGGGGATTACAAGACAAAATATGTATGTGCATTTTAAGTTGCACTTAAATCTCAAACGCTAACAAGGTTGTTCTTGGCAATGTAAGGACAGTTGCAGGGTTGAGCTATCTTATTTGTTTTCTTATTCATTTTAATCTTGAATTTTTAAATATAGAGAAAAAAATATGCCAAACAATTTTTACTCGGTAGATTTTAATCTGATAGTTTATATATTTTAGGCTAAAATGGGGAGCAATTGGTGATTAACTGATTAACTGTAGTGTTAAGTCACTATTTAGGCATAGAACAGTTGGTAATAGAGTGTAAAATCACTCTTGAGGCATAGACTCGGTAGATTTTAATCTGATAGTTTATATATTTAAGGTTAAAATGGGGAGAAATTGGTGATTAACTGTAGTGTTAAGTCACTCTTCAGGCATAGATTCGGGCATAGAACAGTTGGTAATAGAGTGTATTGTTAAAACACTATAGTCTCAAATTCAGGAAAAAGAAAGAAAGAAAATGAAAAAGAGAGGGTTAAATGAATCTATACTCATACACTTAAATTTGTTTTATATTTTAATCTTTCTCGCTCATGCACTTAAATTTGTTTTATATTTTAATCTTTCTCGCTGGGTAGCTACCAAGCAGGCTTAACACCTAAAGGACTATGCTAAAACTATTGTCCTTTACATTATCGAGATTATAATTAAAATATCTTCCCTTGCTTCCTGTTGAACATAGATATTTCCCATGATTTGATTGATTTCAGAGTGTTGGAATTTGTTTTTTTCCAACGACTGTATTGCCCAAGAGCACAAGCAATATTTTTCACTTGAACATTGGGACTGTAATCAATGTTGTTATAGCCTTAAGAGTAATGATTATTTCAGATGGAATTTTATATGGCTTACTAAACATACGTAACTTTGAACCTCTAAATTTTTGGAAAATTTCAGTTACATTCTGTAAATATGGCTTACATTCTGTAAATATGGCTTTCATGTTTTGAGAAAGAAAATTAGCCTTATTGTTTATGTCTTGAACAAAGTTCAATTTCTTGGAACTTTGAGTTGGTAGTATGTTAGTTTGATAGTCGTTTGTCCAAACATAAGTCTTATTTTCATTGCATCATGAGATCAGCAGCCTTGAATTACTTTGTTCTGCTATTTTTTTTCCATGCCCTCTAAATGGACCTGTAGACTGTAATCAATCTTGAGACAGTTTTGAAGATTGTTATTATTTAAGATGGACATTTATATATAATAATAAAAAATATAAAAAGCCAAGGAGATAAAACGATGTTGAATGACATTCAATGGTTTATTGATGGAGAGAAATCATGCTAACTGACATTCAATGGTTTACCGAAAGAAAGAGTATAACATTGAAACTCCAAATTTACACCTCTCTGGGTTGTAGAATGAACTTTTAAGCTCAATCATATTATGTAACTATGGCAAAAGATAATAGCTTAAATGATAGTTAGTGGGTTTAATTTTCCTTCCATTCACCCCATACATGTTAGTTTATGTAGCAAAAATATGAACATGTTAAATATCATAACAAGTAATTTGTAAAAGCCTAAAAAAAAAAATTGAATATCTTGAAATTTATAGTGAAAACCATTGTAATTACAAAAAAGAAAAGAAAAGAAAGAAAAGTCATGCACAGATTAACAGCATAACTCCCATGCCAATAAAATACACTACCATACAGAACATGAAGTATAACTATATTGCAAATTGCCTCCTCTATTTGATATGTATGATCCATAGTTTGTCTTGTTTTTCAACCGAAGCTTTTGCAACCGAAGCTTTTAATCAACGGACATAGCTGGATAGAGAGAAATAGGAAGACCACAGTGTTTGTATAAAATATAAGCCAGACCACCTTGAACTTTTTTTCTCTATGTGCCTCTGGCAAGCATTTCCTCATACCTCCTGTATGACTGTTGTTTCTCCAGTCTCATTTGCTGGTGAAATTCATCAATGAAAGCTTCAGCCAACTTGTTGGTTTCTTCAACACAAGACACTATGTTTTGGTGATGACCCCATCAGTCCTTAATGGGCTGCTCAGACTGTTGCCTTCCCTTGAAGGCAACTGGTTCTCCTCAACAGAGGGGGCACGTATCGTGATTGCTCCATAATTTTCCTTCTTCTTCTTGCCATGGAGAATGACCTCTCTTACTTTCTGTACTTGGGCTTTCACAGGGGTACAGCTTTTGCCAGAGCACTCAGCAATTGTTTTGCAAGATTGGCCAGGGCAATCTTCATATTCTTTTTCTTGCCAGCCTATAAACATTTATAACAGATATCCCCTAAAAGCACACTCAATTTTTTAACAAATTCAAGAATACAACCATGCCCAAATTTTTAGCAAAATTCAAGAATACAACCATGCCCAACTTTTTGACAAATTCAAGAATGTAACCATGGTGCACAATCACATACAAACAACAAAATTTATAAGGTGGAGGAGGTGACAGAGTGACAACATAACTCCCATGCCAATAGAATACACTACCATACCGAATGTGAAGTATAACTATATTGCAAATTGCCTCCTCTATTTGATATGTATGATCCACAGTTTGTCCTGTTTTTCAACCGAAGTTTTTAATCAACGACCATAGTTGGACAGAGACAAATAGGAAGACCACAATATTTGTATAAAATATAAGCCAGACCACCTTGAACCTTTTTTCTCTATGTTCCTCTGGCAAGCATTTCCTCATACCTCCTATATGACTGTTGTTTCTCTAGTCTCATTTGCTGGGGAAATTCATCAATGAAAGCTTCAGAAAACTTGGTTTCTTCAACACTAGACACTATATTCTAGTGATGACCCCATCAATCCTTAATGGGATGCTCATACTGTTGCCTTCTCTTGACTACATAGGAGAGCAAGCTACAAATGGTTTAATATAATTTTTTTAAATATAAAAATGTCATGTGTGCAATTTTGGCTAATAAATTGTGATTTAATATAATTTTTTAAAATATAAAAATGGCATATGCGCAGAGTATTGGAATTTGTTTTTTTCCAATAACTGTATTGCCCAGGAGCACAAGCAATATTTTTCACTTGAACATTGGGACTGTAATCAATCTTGTTACAGTCTCAAGAGTAATAATTATTTCAGATGGAATTTTATATGGCTTGCTGATAAACATACGGTAACTTCGAACCTCTAAACTTTTGGAAAATTTCAGTTAGATTTTGTGAATATGGCTTTCATTATTAGAAATAAAATTAGCATTACTTTCTACGTCTTGAACAAGTTTCTTGGAACTTTGAGTTGGTAGTATGTTAGTTTGATAGTCGTTTGTCTAAACATAAGTCTTATTTTTATTGCATCATGAGATCAACCTTGAATTACTCTCTTCTGCTATTTTTTTTTTTGCCATGCACTCTAAATGGACCTACAGATTGTAATCAATCTTGAGACAGTTTTAAAGATCATTATTATTTAAGATGGACATTTACATATAATAATAGAAAATATAAAAAGCCAAGGAGATAAAGGATGTTGAATGACATTCAATGGTTTATTGATGGAGAGAAATCATGATGGCTGCCATTCAATGATTTATTGACATTGAAATTCCAAATTTACACATTTTTTCTGGGTTGTAAAATGAGTTTTTAGGTTCAATCATATTATGTAACTATAGCAAAGGATAATACCATAAATGATAATTAGTGGGTTTAATTCTCTTTCCATTCACCCCATACATGTTACATGTTAGTTTATGTGAGAAAAATATAAATATGTTAAATATCATAACAAGTAATTCCTATAAGCTTAAATATAAAGAGAATTTGAATATCTTAAAATTTAGAGTGAAAACCATTGTAATTACCAAAAATAAAAAATAAAAAATAAAAAAACAAAAAAAATCAAAATCTGTCGTGCACATAGTGACAACATAACTCCCATGCCAATACAATGCAATACCATACAGAACGTGAAGTATAACTATATTGCAAATTGCCTCCTCTATTTGATATACGTATGATCCACAGTTTTTCCTATTTTTCAACCGAAGTTTTTAATCAACGACCATCGCTGGACAGAGACAAATAGGAAGACCACAATATTTGTATAAAATATAAGGTAGACCACCTTGAACTTTTTTTCTCTATGTACCTCTGGCAAACATTTCCTCATACCTCCTGTATGACTGTTGTTTCTCCAGTCTCATTTGCTGGTGAAATTAATCAATGAAAGCTTCAGCGAACTTGTTGGTTTCTTCAACACAAGACACTATGTTCTGGTGATGACCCCGTCAGTCCTTAATGAGTTGCTCAAAGTGCTACCTTCCCTTGAAGGCAACTGGTTCTCATCAACACAGGGGACATGTATAATGATTGCTCAATTATTTCCTCCTTCTTCTGGAGAATAACCTCTCTTACATCTTGTACGTGGGTTTTCACAGGGTACAGCTTTTGCCAGAGCACTCAGCAATTGTTTTGCAAGATTGGCTAGGGCAATCTTCATCTTCTTTTTCTTGCCAGACTGTAAACATTTATAACAGATATCCCCTAGAAGCACACTCTATTTTTTAACAAATTCAAGAATACAACCATGCCCAACTTTTTAACAAATTCAAGAATGCAACCATGGTGCACAATCACATACAAACCAACAAAATTGAGGAGGTGACTGTAAATTTTGCACACAGTGCAATGTACCAGTCATAAGGTTGTGAATTATTGAGCTGCAAATATTCTCTTGAACCACATTTTGTTTTAGTTGGAAACAAATATTTTTTTATGTAAGGAAAATACATAGCTTTTGATGTGACTCGTTATATCTTTTGTTGCTTTCAGTTATATTTGGCCTTATGAAAGGGACCAAACAATCTATGGCTTCAGCTTTTTTTTCAGTACCATTATTGCACATCTCAATCACTTATTAATCATTAATTATTTCATGATGAGAATATATGTTATACTAAGGAGGTGTTAGAGTTGAACTTATGAAAAATGATTAGCACTACAATTTCTATCAATCATGTGAGAAACTTTAATTGAATTTATGAAAAATAATTAATCTTACTATTTCTATCAATCATGTGAGAAACTTTAATGGGCACACCCACAAATAGATTTGATTACTTAAGCATGACATAAAAAATTATAGTCTCAACTTTTAATTGCAACTTGACTACATAGGAGAGCAAGCTACAGATGGTTTAATATAATTTTTTTAAATATAAAATGTCGCATGTGCAATTCTCACTAATAAATTGTGATTTAATATAATTTTTTTAAATATAAAAATGGCATGTGTGCAAAGTATTGGAATCTGTTTTTTTCCAACGACTGTATTGCCCCGGAGCACAAGCAGTATTTTTCACTTGAACATTGGTATTGTAATCAATCTTGTTACAGTGTCAAGAGTAATGATTATTTCAAATAGAATTTTATATGGCTTACTGATAAACATATGGTAACTTCGAACCTCTAAACTTTTGGGAAATTTCAGTTCGATTTTGAGAATATGGATTTTATGTATTGAGAAAGAAAATTAGCCTTACTGTCTGTCTTGAACAAATTTCTTGGAACTTTGAGTTGGTAGTATGTTAGTTTGATAGTCGTTTGTCCAAACATATGTCTTATTTTCATTGCATCATGAGATCAACTTTGAATTACTCTATTCTGCTATTTTTTTTTTGCCATGCACTCTAAATGGACCTGCAGATTGTAATCAATCTTGATTGAGACACTTTTGAAGATTGTTATTATTTGCACTCTAAATGGACCTGCAGATTGTAATCAATCTTGAGATAGTTTTGAAGATCGTTATTATTTAAGATGAACATTTACATATAATAATAGAAAATATAAAAAGCTAAGGAGATAGAGGATGCTGAATGACATTCAATGGTCAATGGTTTAGTGATGGAGAGAAATCATGCTCGCTGACATTCAATGATTTACTGACATTGAAATTCCAAATTTACACTTTTTTTTGGATTGTAGAATGAGCTTTTAGGTTCAATCATATTATGTAACTATAGCAAAGGATAATACCTTAAATGATAGTTAGTGGGTTTAATTCTCCTTCCATTTACCCCATACATGTTAATTTATGTGGCAAAAATATAAACGTGTTAAATATCATAACAAGTAATTCCTAAAAGCCTAAATATAAAGAAAATTTGAATATCTTAAAATTTAGAGTAAAAACCATTGTAATTACCAAACAAAAAAGAAAAAAAAATCAAAATCTGTTGTACATCGAGTGACAGCATAACTCCCATGCCAATACAATGCAATACCATACAGAACGTGAAGTATAACTATATTGCAAATTGCCTCCTCTATTTGATATACATATGATCCACAATTTTTCCTGTTTTTCAACTGAAGTTTTTAATCAACGGCCATAGCTGGACAGAGACAAATAGGAAGACCACAGTATTTGTATAAAATATAAGCCAGACCACCTTGAACTTTTTTTCTCTATGTACCTCTGGCAAGCATTTCCTCATACCTCCTGTATGACTGTTGTTTCTCCAGTCTCATTTGCTGGTGAAATTCATCAATGAAAGCTTCAACCAACTTGTTGGTTTCTTCAACACAAGACACTATGTTCTGGTGATGACCCCCATCAGTCCTTAATGGGTTGCTCAGACTGCTGCCTTCTCTTGAAGGCAACTTGATGGGACCAGCCTGTCACTATGGATTTACGTTAATTAAACGATTTTAACATATGATTTGGGTCAATACATATGATTAGTTTTAAGTAGTTTGATTAGCCAATATATCTGTCTGTTGGCATTTATTTCGGAGTTATTGTTGGTACGCTGGCTGTACTCACCTCGGTTTTCGCCTTCTCACTCTTTGGTTTTACCAAAACCCTCATTTCACTTCGCTTGGTCATTCCCTGGTTTCTCTCTATTGCGATGAGGGTTTGTGTGCTCAGCTTGCTTACGACTGTGTAGAGCTTGGCAGTAACACTATGTATGCACTCAGCTATGGGTTCCTCCACCTAGTGGCGAGGTAACTCCGTCCACTTGCAGTTTCGTCATCTGGTTGCCTGGCACTGTACTGAAGGCTTCGTCGACTTCGTGAGAGGGTTTATTTTGTTCCTCTGTTGGCTCCTTAACCTTCTGCGTGGTTATTATGCTTTCCTCTGTTCCCTTATCTTTCTCTACTATAATTTTTCTGGTTCGGCTTCCGGTTGTTGGTTCTCTAGTTGATATATGGATGTTTTATGCTCTGACAGGTCGCAGTCACAATGGACTTCCTCGGCTTCGCTCGGTCCTGGCAAGGTAAGTTCACTCGTCCATGTTATAGCTTGTCTTCTTCATTCTTCTCCAACACTAATGGCAGTCACCCCTTTGTCTGCAGGGTTTTTGCTTGTGATTGTGACTCAGTTGGGGTTTCGTTCCTCCAACGCCATAACTCTTCAAGTGATCCGACTCTTCTAGGTTGCTTGTCAAATTTCACTTTCAGGTTGTTCTTGGCATACAGTTAATTGACATGGCTCTGCTGGTTCTCTGTGGTATGTTGGGGTTTGCTCTAGGCTTGGTCTCTGAACGGTCACAACCCAATGACTCCGGTAGGGTCATTCTCTGCTGCTATTACTTATTTGTAGTGTTATTTTCTGTGTCTCATCACTGGGAAAGTCCCGATACTCCTCTGTTTAGTTGTGCTTCGCTGTCGAGTGACCTTGGCTTGGTTTGTATGTAACCTCGCCTGTTTTTTTCGGGCTCTGGATATTTGTAATTTATTCGATCTTTTCTATTGTGACCGACTAGGGTTCAACCCTAGCTTTCGGGGGTTGATTGTTTTGTCTTGTCTTATTCTGTGATTATCGAGCACTCTGAACTATTCTTTATGTATGCCATTATTATATTTATAAAGGAGGAATTAACAAGAAATTCTGTGTAAATGGGTTACCTCTGTTTTGGATTTCGTTCTTCAGTGGTTGTATCCTTGTTCTATTGAGAATTGCCTCGTAACTGTTGTCTGTTTTCGTATATTTCGGAAATGTTGTTGTTGTTGCCAGAACTCCGTGTTGGGAACACTCATTATGGCTTCCTTGTTTTGAACGCAGGAACTGTGTCTCTGTTTACTAGAAAAGATAAATGGAAACACGCAGTGTTGTTTAATTTACACACACAGTAATTAGAGGGAAGAAATAAGAATCATAGACAGACTGTTTGCAAATGGATTCAGATACTCAGGTGTTTGAAAATTATTTTCTTCTTTTTCTATACCTGTTCTTGTGCATTGAAAACCCCTTCAAAATGTATTACATTGGTTTTTGTATTGTATTCAGACAGTTACTCGAACTGTTCACAGTTATCCTTCAGTTGCTTTTATAGTTACATAATTGATAACTATTTCGGGTTTTCTTGTGCTGTAGGATTTATAATATTATTATTTTTAAATGAAAAGACAGCTGTAAGATAGATTAATAAAAAGACAAAACCATGTGACGGTAATGACCCTAACCTAACTGTACTATTCCTAAATATCCCTTAACTAATAATGAAATAAAAACGAGTTCCTAGACACTGTTTTGATCAACAAATGTAAATGAAACTAAATGACAATGAACCTATCCTCCTTAGCTGAGACTAAACACCCGGTCATGGTACCCTTAGCTGGATGCTCCTGCATCAGGCTCCCGGGGTAAGAAAAATTCATGACTCCGGTCCATGAGCTTCTCGACTGAATAGCCTACCTGCTATATCTATCTGGCGTTAAGCCATGAACTGTCCTCAATGGGACAGTTCTTCCACTTGATTAGATACTATAGGTATTCCTTCCACCGAGTTCGCCTAGCCACTTGAGTGTCGAGGATTCCCTCGATCTCAAGGGGCTGAGTTGAAGGCATTTGTCTCATCCAAGTCTCACTCCCTTCCTGTGTGTCCCGTGTAGGCCATGCTGTATTGTCTTCCTCAGGACTGGCAGTATATGGAAACAAGTCTACCACATTGAAGATGGGCGAGATGCCTATTCCTAGTGGCAGCTGTAATTCATAAGCATTGGCTGAAAATTTTCGGAGAATTTTGCAAGGGCCAATCTTTTTGTACTTCAGTTTGTTGTATGCACCTCTAGGAAAATGTTCCTTGCGCAAATGCGCGAGGACTTCATCCCCCACATTAAATTGTACCTCTCGTTGTTTCAGATCTGCCCGCTGCTTATACTTTTGACTGCTGTCCTGCAACTTCATCTTTACCTGCTCGTGTAGGTCATTCATTGCCTTGGTGAAATCTTCCCCATCAGCACTTTGTCTTTCCTGTTGTCCTAGATCTTGTAACTCATGCACTCCGCGAGGATGCATGCCATATAAGATCTGAAAAGGACTATACCCCGTGCTGTGATTGGGTGAGTCGTTGTAAGCGAACTCCACTTGGGCAAGTACACGATCCCACATTCGTGAATTCTCCCCAATCAAACTTCGTAGCAGGTTCCCCAAGCTCCTGTTTACCACCTCTGTTTGCCCGTCGGTCTGCGGGTGATAAGCAGAGCTGAAACTTAATTGTGTGTCCATCTTCTTCCACAAGGTGTGCCAGAAGTGCCCTGTAAACTTCACGTCCCTGTCGGAAATAATGGACTTAGGTAGGCCGTGTAGCCTGACGATCTTTGTGAAAAATAAGTGGGCCATGTGAGTGGCATTGTTGGTTTTTTTACAAGGGATGAAATGTGCCATTTTCGAGAAGCGGTCTACTACTACCATCACAGAATCGTAACCCCGCTGTGTCCTTGGTAGACCCAAGACAAAGTCCAAACTGACTAAGTCCCACGGTCTACTCGGAATGGGCAATGGTGTGTAGAGTCCCGTATTCTGACTGTGTCCTTTCGCCAACTGACACACTTTACATCTGGTCACAAATCTCTGCACATCCCTTCGCATTCTTGGCCAATAATAAAAATGGCTGAGCTGATCTAATGTTTTGTCTATGTCGAAATGCTCGGCTAGACCTCCACTGTGCTTCTCCCGAATGATATTCTCTCTCATCGAACAATCGGGAATGCATAATTGTCCCCCTTTAAACAATAGCTTCTCCTGCAAATTATAGTCCAACCATGGACTATTGTTTCTCAGCAAAGGATTCTGACAGGCTTCATAAGCCTCTTTGAAATCCGCGTCGGTCTGATACAAGTCTTTCAAATGCTCAAAGCCTAGCACTTGTATCGTACTCTCCTGCAAGAGCAAGGCTCTTCCGCTCAACACATCTGCCACCTTGTTGGTCTACCTGCTAATATGTTTCATGATCCAGGTTATCTTTTGTTTATAGATGCATTTAAAGAATTACATATACAGTTTGTAGCTTAACCAAAGAGAAACTTTAAATGTGCACATGTGAGAGAAAGAAAAAGAAGAGCATAAGAGGACAAGAATACAAGAACTTGATAATGGAGTTCGTCCCTCCTGGACTACATCTCCGGGCCCTGCTCGATCAATGGGGAGGCCTTCATTCATTAAAAATGGCATCAAAAGAAGTTACATTCATTAGTTTACAAAATGGAGCATTATACCTCCATGCTGAAAAGTGCCTGAAAATTGGAGAGTTATGTTGCATAAATTGACATCACCAATGGATTCCTGTCGCCGAGAGGTGCAAAATCCATATAAAACTTGCCTAATTCTGAGTCTGAACCAAAATCACCTTCCTGCAAAAACGCTGCTCAAGCGAGGTTTCACCAGTTTTTCTCAGCGCTCAGTGTTCCACCACCTGGTCTCAAAATCCGTCTCTGTTGATCTCTCCCCTGCGAATGGTAAAAAAAATGAGTTTATATAACTTAAAGCGGATTAAACCATAACGTTGTTATGGTTTATTTTTACCAAACCCCATTTGAAAATAACCATTTACTAAACTTCATAAAACCGTATGCCATATATATATAAAATATATTTTTTTACTAAACTTCATAAAACCGTATGCCATATATATATAAAATATATTTTTTTACTAAACTTCATAAAACCGTATGCCATATATATATAAAATATATTTTTTTAAAACTTTGATTGGGGAGTGGGCCCGTACTCCACGGGACCGCACTCACTCACCCCAACCTACGGAATCCTTGTTTAAATTTTGGGTGCTGTACATGACCCATTGGGCGACGGGACCACCACGTGGCTGTCCCCACCCACCATATCTCCATGCGTATCTTACCATATACGCCTTGAATGTAACACAACAACCATGCGTTTGTTATGGCATGCGTAATTAGTTTGTTTTGCTTTAAGAGCTTTACCATATGGCACGTATTGCCTCCCAATACGTTGGCTTCCATAACTTTATCATAATGGATTATGCCATAATACGTTGGTTTTATAACTTTATATGGTATATGGTTAAACCATATCCCTCCACCATAATATTTCTTTTTACATGGTGGTTTATATGTTCGTTGCTATTTTTTTGATTGGGTAAAATATGTTTTTATTTATATAGTTAATTTGAATAGCTATATACTAGCAATTGTCCCAAAAGGTACAAAGAGAGACCGATAGGATTATTAAAAGGAAGAAACCTCTACAGATAATCAAGCATATAGAAAGCTCGTTAGTGACCAACGCAATAACCACGATGACTATCCCGTACTAGCACATTTGATACTAAAACAACAAAACCAGAACCAAACCATTCATATCAATATATTAAGTTTAAAACGCGTTCATACTTAAAACTCAATAGATTATTGGCAACACACTTTTTTTTAAAAAAAATAAAAAGTAAATTACACCGTTTTACATGGTAAATGAAAAGCGGAGAAATTTGTGATTTGCAAATATTAAAACAAATCACTTACATTGCTGGTTGACACTACAACTAAAACATTAACTAATTGTAAGATGCTTTTCCTAAACATTATTATTATTATTATTAATAAAATTCATTTAATAAAAATATTTTAATTAATTATGAAAATTAATATTATTAAAATTTTGAAATTCATTATAAATTCATATTTGGGAAATCTTCTTAAAAGAAGTAATGAAGTTGCTTATATAACCAACTTGTATATAAAATAATTTTTTTAATAAGTAATTGATTTTTAAAATTAATATATTTATTACTCATTTTTATATTTTAATATAACATATGTAATGTAATAATTAACTCCCGTATGCAGGTGTTTAACCGCAGTTGTCCTGGTGGCATTTATTGCTCTCAGGCCTTTGCACCACAAGTGGTGCCTGCAAGTCTTATTTCCTCTCAATTGACAGTCACTCCCATCAATCCATGTTTTTAACTCATTCTCTCATCTCGGTAACTATAACCAGATGGAGATAAGGTAGGCCTCGTAATATTATTTACTTGGTTTATGTCAACATTTACCATTGCGTGTATCTCTGTAACCATAACCAGATGGAAATAAGGTAAGCCCCGTAATTGAATAGTGTGATTAGAAAGTCAAATTATAATATTTTTAAACCAATACTTATTGTATTCTTATACCTACATACCTATATTCAATGTGTTTAAACCTCTTAAAATATTCATCCTTGCATTATCATGCTTCACATAAATATCAAACCTTGTTATCCATTTCTATTTAATGTACTTACTCCTCATGCCACTCACTGGTGTGGTTTACTATTCATATGAATGTCATATGGCAAACAGTGAGGTGACATGATGCTGATGAATGATAAGGGCAGATAATTACATAAATATGAAACCTAGTTATCCATTTCCATTCAATGTACTTAATCCTCTTGTCCTACCCGCTGGTGTGTCCTTTGATGGTTTACTATTCACATGAATGTCATATGGCAGGCAGTGAGGTGATGTGATGCTCATGAATGATAAAAGCAGCCATAGAAGTTCAACAATCTCAAGTAAAGTTTATACAGAATTAGTTTGAGAGTCGATTGAATATGGATTTAGTTCATACCGAAATAGATTCATCTAGGTTTACAGTTAAAGCAGAGTTCAACCAACTAATTGAAGATGTGCATCCTTGCATTACCATGTTTAACATATATATCAAACTAACTATTTAAGTATACACATCTATGCATCCTTGCACTATCATGATGAGCATAGACATCAAACCAGGTTATTTCAGGTTAATAGTTTATGTTCAATGCATTCTATACACTGTCTAGAACCAGATCATACTCTGGAACGAGGTTCTTTCAGGGTATTTGTTTGTGTTCAATGCATTCAATACACTGTCTAGAACCAGATCAGACTGTCCAGAACCAGGTTATTTGTTTATGTTCACTGCATTCAATCCACTGTCTAGATTCCATACATGGGTTACAAGTTTACTCTAAGGCATGGCCATTGAAAAACCTCAATTTGTAAATTAATATAAGTCCCATCACCCTATTTACAGTCCCTAAATTATTTAATGAAATTAGATTTGAACTGAGTACAAATCCCATCTCATCACCTCACTTCTTGTACCTAAACTCTTTAGTGAATCTAGAGTCTATCTGCATAGCAACACTGAATGTGGGAGCACCTAATGCACTTCAGAAACAAAATGGCTAAAAGCATGTTAAATTCAGCAAGAAAACTGATCATTCTGTACATAATTCGCTATATGATCTACCTATTTACAATGCTACACATATCCTTTCATCCCCCACTGAACGTAGAAGCACCAGATGCATTTCACAGACACAAAGGCCAAAAACAGGTTAAACTCAAACCAGAAAATTGATCCTTCAATCTATAAAAGATCCTTTCTATTTATTTACAATGCTACACACTTGCTTTCATTGTTATCAGCATCTATTTACATGGCTGGAACATTATAGATCTCTGATATTTTCCAGATTAGGCCTGCATGCATGCACTTTGAGAACATTATTTACTGTATTTTGACAGTTACAACCAGTCAAGCATACCATGGGGTTTTCGTGCATATATTCTCCTCTTAGTCCACATCAATAGTGCAGAGATCTGCCATAGAGAGGTCCCAGGTTCGCCTCGGGCAGATTGATAGACATTACAAAGTTACAGATGCCCGAAGTATCACTCACCAAATAGTTGATCATCTCTTTAGAACAGAGGAGCAGTAAGCATAAATGGACACGAGAAGCCCAGCACTGAACATCTCTACCTTGAAGATCTAGCCTCTAAAAGGGAAATAAAAACCCTCTATTTATTCTTTTTTACCTGTCCACCACAATCAATTTCTTGCCTGACAACTTAGAATTCGAACCAGAGATGCAACAAAGCAGCTTTACAATGTTGGTATGCCTAATCTTTCCTAGAATCTCTATCTCTGCTTGAAATCTCTTTTCTTGGACAGATCGTGGGTTCTCGTTATTCCAGATCCTTTTCACAGCAACAATATTACCATTTTCCAGTGCCACCTTGTACACTTTGCCAGCATCTCCACTTCCAATAACATGATACTCTGTCAATCCATTCAGAATGTCTGACACTTCAAAGTCAACCATGTGAAAGGATGTGAGTTTCCAAGACTCTGTACTTGTTTTAACCTGCACGAAAATCTTGTGTCTCTTATGGAGGAAACCTATACCAATCAAGCAGACTACTATGGCCACAACAATAACCGAAATCAATACCCTATGTCTATGATTTTCAGATGCATGGAAGCATGAAGGAAGCCTTAATGGCCCAGCTCCACACTGGCCTGGATTGTGAAGAAAACTTTCATCATATGCCAGATTATTGTAACCAACAGGGACAGAGCCAGACAAGTGGTTGCCAGACACATTAAGAAAGCTCAACTTGAGATTATCTAATTCAAGGGGTATTTCCCCTGAAAGCAAATTGTTTGAGAGGTCAAGGCTGTTAAGAACAGGCAACAGCCCAAGTGACGCAGTAATTGATCATGTGATCTGGTTGTTGGCAAGGTTAAGCTGAGAAAGACCTTTCCATGATATTATCGTTCTTGGAAGCTCCCCATACAACATATTGTGATAAAGAGAAAGCCACGACAGTGAGGATAAGTTAGTAAGTTCCACTAGGGTAGTCCCTGATATATTGTTGTGACTGGTCAGAAACTTGTTGAGAGTCCACAATTGTCCAATGCCAGAGGGAATACTTCAGCTGAATTGATTAATGCGTGTGTAAACTAAAATGGTACAACGTAAAAGTAGGGTAGATTCCTTTGTGATTTCAGAAATGGAATTATTTACATGCCCAACATGCAAGATTTGATTGCAGAACTATTTCAAACCAAGTGTTTAGCCATAAAATACCAAAATGCATATATGTATACTACAAGGAAAAGGATAACGCCCAACCTATTTACTGATTACATTCACAGCCATACAAAACTCAGTGGAGAATATAACCACTGTAAATTATGAAGAGAAATTTAAACACTGTAATTCCATGAATTGCATAAATAGATCTTAACAAAACGAGAACAAAACAACAGAGTTTGGTTCCGGCCAGAGCTAAAACGCTCAACATCCATAATAATCTGAAGACCCTAAAGTCGACAGGGAAAAGTCACTCTACACATAGAGATGTGTTTGGTAAGTTATAACTAAACATATATACAATGAAAGTATTCGTTGGCTTCTAAACATATGTACAATAAAAGCATTCTATCATGTAGAGATGTAAGTGAGAATGAGCAGCTAATCATATATGCATGATGGGCCATGGCATCGGCAACACCAGTTAGTGTTTATTGTGGTGCCATATTGTGCGAGCTGTTCCTGTAATTGATGGCGCATTTGCTTGTGTGCATCCCTTTCATGGATGTGAATTTTTATCTTAAGTATTTTCCTTATTTTCTTTAACAACTTAATGGTTGGGCGCAAACGGTAAAGTGGCATTGATTGTTGTGGCAAGATCCTTGTCTGCATATCTTGTAACGTAAGTTCCTGTTGCTGAATTTCTTCGCAACACTCATACAACCTTCATAGGTAGCATGTATCCATACCTGTTGCCATCCAAAAAGGAAACATTGTAAGTGACAATGAATATGTTTGACGATTTTGTTTGAATATTCAAAATAAATTAAACGATTCCAAACGAGTATAAAATCATATGAAACTAAATGTAATAGCAAGCAAATCTATGTGAAACTTGGTTATGTAGTGAGTGGTGTTTACCATGTGGGTAATTCTGGAAGACAGGTTGTACGATTGGCTAAAGTGTATTATCCTGAATAGATTTTGATGCAAGGAATGATTCCTCTTGCTATCTATGCTTAAGATATGGATTCTTGTGCATTTGTGCAATGCGGGAGAATGGGAATGCTGGATTGATGTGTATGTCTGCTAGTGACCGCACTTTTGAAATTGCAGTGAATGTTAGCCCTTGGCGTTCTCTGGTGCCAATGTCCACTGTTGCTTTGTCTAATGTCATTCCTTGTGACTTGTGGATCGTTAAAGCCCATGCCATTTGAAGTGGTATATGATGGCGTGTACCCCTTGTGATGGGAGGAATGGGTACATATGTTGGGTGTGAAATATCCCACGGTGTTCCTCTGTATTGTCTAAAGTCAACAACCACAAAGGATGGTAATGCTGGGGGCTTTGAGTCAATTGAATAAAATATTGAGATGACCTTCCCAAGCGCGCCATTGACGAGGCCTGCATGTACCCATAAGTTGCTGGTGAGCATAACTTTTTGTTCATTGCATAAGAGCACCTTTGCAGGCAAATGCTCATCTTCTGTTGTAGTAGGAGTTTTCTGCCTTTGTTTTTTCCGCAGAGCAAAGTGCTACTGGGATGTTCAATTTTTTAAGCATTTTCTTATTATGCAAGACAACTGTGTTGTTTGTTGCGAATAGGTGCATGGATTCTTCGAATGTGAATTTCTCTTCATGTGTAAGAGACGAACTTGTTCTTGACATTAGGTGTTGCCAATCTTCAAGTGTAGATATTCCATTCCTAAGATTTGCAAGTATTTGCCGAAAAGCAACCTGGGACGGGCTAGCTCCTTGTTGACAGAAAACGGTTGAAAGTGTTATGAATATGTCGAAGCTGCGCCAAAGTGCAGTGCCACGTGATGTCCCAGCGTATAAAGGAATGTCTTTTACAGGTGGTAGTTGGCCTAAATATCCGACAAGGATAATTGAGCGATTACCAAATGGTGCATTCCGATGAAGAGGGAATGCCTCTCTTAGACGATCGTCAATGCGAGAAAGCATTTTTGGACCAATAAAGCTCATTTCATCAATGAGGATGTATTCTACATGACGGAGTTGCTCTTGCAGGTGTAGGAGCGGCTGGCCTTCGAGAGGATGCATTGTCTGGATAGGGATACGAAGGGCAGAGTGAATTGTGAGGGCATTTATGTTGAAAGCTGCAACGCCGGTTGGTGCAAGTAACAATAAAGGGTTCTTGTTTGCTGGCGAGTTTTCCACAAATGCTTGGTGCAGACATTTAATCAAATGGGATTTTCCTGTGCCAGCTGTTCCTTGTACGATGATTTTGCGTGGGGATTTTGGCGAAGGGGTTTTGAAGTGTGAAAAAACAGTGGTAAAAGCTATGTTTTGGGTAGGGGATAATGTATGATCATGGGGAAGGTTGGAAAAAGAATGATGTTGGTTTTGAATGGTTGAGCGGTTGAATTCAATGAAATTGATGGCAGTTTCTTGCAAGGGGGGAGGGACAGTATTTTGTGACCAATTGTGGTTGACATCGAAGTCACGGTAGCCAATCATGTCGAGGTCATCAATTGCAATATTGTAACTTGGGTGTAGTTGAGAGAGGATTTGCCATTCATTCATTTGCATGGAATCAGGGGGGTGTGTGGGGTAGTTTGATCTTCAGTAGGTGGGCTTTGTGGGTTTTCGGGTTCTCGATGGACATGCCATGGTGTATATGCACCCTTTTTTTGTTCCCAGTGTGCAATAATTTCTGCATCAGTTGAACCAATATCATCAGGGAGTGTTCGGAAGGGGAAATACAAGAGTAATTCACTCCAGCATAAGGTGGCATAAGAAGGATTAGTAGAGGAAGGAATGGCACCACCAGTAGGTGCTTCTGGAAGGGCACTTTGTGATAGCCGTGATAGCATTTGACGGTAGCTCTCAGATCTTGTCTCTGCTTTTGTTGCATACTTTGAAATATATTTCAATACAGCATGGCAGGAAAGGACTGGTTGGCAATCAACATTTTCTCTCCAGATAGAGAGTATATCGGCATTGTGAATATTCAATCTTTCATCATTGCGAGCAGGGACGTAGGTTTTATGACCTTTATCATCAATGAAAAGTGAAGAAGTGGACTTCAATTCCCACGGTACTCCATATCGGCAGCTAAGCACATTGTCTTTCTTACGAAGACAAGAAGATTCATGACACTTTGTATGACGTTGAACGCAGTTGACGAGCTCTGTATAGTCTTCGAACTGATTGGCCGCGAATATTGCTGCTGTGTCAAGGAGACACGGGCTATGAATTGTTGACTGGTGAAGCGGAATAGTTCGGTGTTCTGCCTGACGTGGATTCCAAGCAGTTACGTAGTGGTCGAAATATTTCTGTGCATTAGCAACTTCCAATGCATTGTCCCAATCAAGTGTGTCCATGTCTGGTGCATTTTGTAGCCAGAGGAAGCCATGAATGTGTGCGGATCCTCTATGTTGCCATTCGTATCTGAATATAATATGAAGGTTACATTTGGTTAATACATGTATATGCAATGTATAAAATTAATGTAGAGGGAAATGGATATTAAATAATACCTGCACCAGTAGTCGGTTGCATGGAGGCCTTTTTGAAGGATTTCTTCAAGGAAAATTGTAAATCTACAATGCATATATTGGGCTGTTAGATGTGGGTTTTTAATAATGTTTTGGATTTTCCATTGGAAGGGGTTGACTGAATTGGAAGGAACACTGGTGGGCATGATCGTGTGCAAGTCATGCCATTTAGTATCAGCTGCACTGAGAGTGAAGAAGAATGTTGGGCTTCCTATTTGCATGATCATGTCAGTCAGCTCAGATCGTCGTTTGTTCCAGAAAGACCGTGTTCCTCGTAGAGCTGAACCGAACCTCATTATTTGCTCTGGCAATCGTGAATCTGGAGAGTCATGAAGACACTGGCGTAGGTCTGAAACCGTTGTTGGCAAGTTGTTCTCAATGTACTTCTTCACAAAAACATTGGCTGTTGCTTGGCTACGGTGGCGCATTAGAATGTTATAAAGATAGTAGCGGAATCTTGGGTGTTGGCCAAAGCGGTTATCATGGTAGTGCAACAAGTGCAAAGCATATTCATGCATTTCAACTTTTGTAAGTCTTGGTTGCATGATCATTGCGATGCCTGTAGGGAAGAGTGTGGGGAATGCCATGGCAAAGAGGCCGATGGTGTTGTATTCATTTATAGTAGTTAAAGATATTGGAGGCCAATCGATAGAGCTTGTTGAACTTGAATGGGTCAAGTGCAAATAGTTACAAATGTGGTCACGCTCAGTACATGAATTTGGGAGGACTGGAACGAAAGAAGAGGGTTGGATTTCTAATGGAGGTAGCATGACATCAGGATTATAAGTAGAATCAGTAGTGGTTTGATGGGGTTCAAAAGAGGAGGTGGTTACACTGTGGAGAAGAGAAGAAATGTCTATAGGGTGATCTGGTAGCACAGAAATTGCAGATGAATTCAATTGAACATCACGGTAGTAAGGGTCATATTTTATTTTGTATTCAAGGGCTGCAAGGACACGTGATTTGCAAACGAAGAATTCGTAAGCCTTTTCAGATGGATTTTGCCTTTTCACAATGAGGATGTCTAAGTCAGACAGCATCCGGGGTAAGTATTTGGCAATAGTGGTGATGTCTTGAGGGAAGCTAATTGTATGGCCACTATATTTGTATTGACCACCACGAGAATGAGTGACTTGTAGAATGGGGTTGACACATGCAATAAGCATTTCTTCAACTTGTGTTAATTGGTGAAGGACATTGGGTTGTTCTCCAGGGTCCATGTTGTTTAGTACAGAAAAACGATTGGTAGATTTAGATGATGCACAACGCAAACAAGAGAGTCTCCTGTGGGAAAGCTTTGTTTTCATTCCTGGGTATGCTTCCTTGCATATTGTGCAAACATGCAAGGTAGAAAGTCCATAAATCCTTTCTCGAAAGCGACGGTGTTCTTAATTAAGGGGAGGGTTATATTGGATTTGATGAATGTGTGGTGGGTTGGTTTGTATAGGTGGGAGAACATTTGAGGTGGGAAGGGATGTAGAGGCAGTAGTAGGGTTGTTGTGGTTTTCATAAAGTAGTCGACGGCGTGCATTTATTTGGTCCTTTTGTTGTGCATAAAGAATACGTCGCCGCTTGTTTTTGGCCGCAATTTGATTGTTTGGTGGCATATCTAAACAAGTACAAGTAATAATTGTTAGTTTTCATAAACAAGTAGTGCATGTTTGGTATCTCATTTTATTGGGTGTACATCCATTGTGAAATTAAAACATTATATTTTGAACATAGATTTAATTTAATTTTTTTTTTTTATTTCAACATCGGTGAAGGTAGGTAGATTAGGTAGAAGGAAAAACATGCAATTAGGAATGCTATGAAATCATATGTTATTTCAACATCTATCATTGAGAGGAGAGAAACAAGATTAAAAATATTTCGTTCCCTTCTTCTTCAAAATTTTTTTGTTTGACATGTTTGAGCGATAAAATGAATAGCTTAGCAAGCAAGAGATCAATGTATAGCATGTAGACAACGAACGAGAAACATATGTAGTAACTCTTTACAAATGTTGATATCTATATTGTGTAAAATGTAAATGGCAAACATACATATTTTGGAATGACTGGAAGAGAGTATTTGCACTGAAAGCTACAGGTTGCATCATAATAACATGGGTGTGTAATTTACAACAAGATGAGACAATTAATTGTGTGGAAATGTTTGTTTATGTACAAATAGGCGTGGTAGATGAAGCCCTAAGAAACAGTTCAAAGGCGGCGAACAATAGGTCGTTTTGAAGTGGCCATTGCTTGAATGTCAGTGAGTGCTTCCTTGCATGCAGAGGTATATTGAATTTCTTCTGAATTGATCAGTATTGGTTGCAAGCGTTGAACACCGTTGAAGTAATATGTTTTAATGGAAAGTGTTAGCTGGAAGCGGTGCCCTGAAATCCGGCCACAAATTTCCTGCAGATCAGTTGGTTCGATAGAAAGTAGGAACAGGTCTTTTGCCGTGATGCCCATGAGCTCGTTCCCTGCATCATTGAAAACTGTGGCGCTCTGTAGATTCTCGGTGTGGTCATGTAGCTCAATTTTCAGTTTGTAACGGTAGTCACATTCTGGGAAGTCACCGTTACATTTTGTACAATGCCAAAGATTGTTCGAATGCTCCACAACCTTCTTCATGCATTGTTTTCCATTGAAATCTAATGGACATGCTAGAAAGTAGAAGTCATCCATATGAAGAGCAGTAATTGTTGCTCGAACTGAAACCCAGATTGCTTCATCAGAGGGTTGCATGCCAGCAATTTCATGAAACGTCTTTCGTGGTAGGGCACGTTTCGAAGCAACACCATAGTTTCTACTCAAAGATGGAGAAGAAGAGCTATAACCGGTTTCACGGAACCATGCATGTAATTGGTGAGTTTCTTCAACTTGTGGATTTATTGTGAGAGTGCTTGTTGGTATCATCCCTATTGTGGTGCCATTAAATTCAGATACGCGACCTCCTTTGATTGCAAGAATTGGTGGGTTGTCGAAAGAGTAGAATTCAGAAAGATTTTGTCCTATATAGTCACAATGGTCTCCCCATAATGTTACATCAATGCTAAAACCTGACTTGTCCTTTAATATGAGTGTTTTCCTTAATGTTTCACTTCCATCTTTTCGTCGAATTGTTGATGCAGGTGACGTGGATGTAACAACACCAATGACATCCACATTTGTATTTGGAGTTGCACTTTTTACTTCAGCAATAGTCTTGAAGTGAAAGCTCTGGTAAGGAAACGTTGGATCATCTGTAGGACATGGATTGATAGTGGAAGCAGCAAACAAGTAAATTTCCCATTTGTTCTTGAGGTGGTTGTAGTTTGGATTTGCTTCTCTCACTGTGCCATTTGAGACAATGTATAGTTGCCCAACCTGAATTAGATTGTAAAGAGATTCGGCCAGTTCGGCAAATGCAGAAAGGTGGATCTCTTCCTTATCACGGTTGATAAGGTCAAATCCGAAAACTTTTCCTGAGCCTCGCACATTGTTGTATGCCTTCAATGATGTCTTTGCAGATGCCCTACCTTGGATTGACCAATATTTTCGGTAAGGGTTGAGTGCCGTGAATGGAATTGTTGTAGTTGTTGCCATAGTTGGTGGAGTAACTACAGAGGGCAAGGTATCTTCAGCTGACGAAGAGCTAAATTGGGCTGAACCCGCCTGTGCATGTTGCAGCGTCGATGCGTCCTTCATCAATGCTGCTGAGCGCTTCACAACTTCAAGCTCAACGACTCGGATGGACCTTATGTAAACAAATGAGAAATGAATTAATGAAGATTCCATTTTCCTTCTTTTGATGCAAAAAGCGTTTAGAAGGGAAAAAGTAAAAGAGGGTGATTTCAAATGGTGGGCCTTACGAGGAGTTTTGGAGCACTGTGCAAGCTGCTTTTTTAAGCAGAATTATTGAGCCAATTTGGATGTCTCCAGAGGCAACTTGTGGGCCATATGCGGATGGTAGCAAAGTCTTATGTTGATGTGTTCCATCAGATAGAGTAATGTGGAAGTGCGAGGATGTTGTTTTCAATGAGGTAACAGAACCAACATCGATTATCTGAAGTAGTGGTTGAATCTCGGTGCAACCATTCAGCAATAGAGGAATGGCATTCGTTGTCAAGGTTGTCTCCATAATATTAACAGGAGGTTTCTTTTTCCCGTGATAGGAGTACCTGCAATTCATCAATTTCATCACAACACAAAATTCTAGTCAAAGAAGATGTGACATGAATGCGGAATCTAATCTAACAAGGCTAACTTTTGATGGTGAAACAATAATAAGGGCACAACCTACACGGGGAGGAGAATAACCTCTCATATTAACCACCCAAGGTAGACCACGTTAACAGAATGCTTGTTATTTGATTCAGTGACAAGCTACATATTGTGCAAATTCGGAAGTACCTCAAGCGGCTCAAAGATCCTTATAGTCTTACAGTACCGTCAAAACATCAATGAAATAGGAACATTTCCCAGCCAATCCTAATACTGATCCTACACATTAAGAGATGTGGTTCAATCAAGGCAATTGCCATGTATTTCGCTCACTTAATTTACCCTTTGCAGACCCTTCTAAAAGGCTGACTGGACTCCTTATGGCTTTGTAATAATTTTTTATAAGTGGCTCATATTAGTAGGCCTTGGAGGCATCGACATAAAGTGCCCACACTTAGGGCAGGCAGTGTGAGACCCATCACTTGGAAGCAGTGTGCTTCTTTTGTGAATCTTGTGCATAATTTATGATATATTAACTATTTTCTGAACAAGGCACAATTTTTTTTCTTTAATATGCTATATTCGGGTGTACTCACTATGCTTGTGCATTTTTGCACATTATAGGGAATCACTTTCATTAAACATATGTTGAATAGCAGCCATTGCATATAGCGAACACGCTATTCAAACACCATGTATAGCTATTGAACCTGAAAGTTCACACGTTCCTTCAGTCCAGGCATATAGAAGAACTATCTGGGGCCAAGCTCATGTTTGTAATAAGAGCTATCTGGGTCCTCCCTCTTGTCAGAAACAGGACCCTGAAAACAACATCCAAACCATAACAACAATCAGATTCCATCAGTCACACAATTGTGGCCAGATTGCAGACTATCATGGGCAGTTTCTATTTATTTGCAGCCTGACCAACCCATCTAAATGCAACGATCTGGAAAAAGAGGAGTAATTCAATTCCCATTTTCTTTTCGTACAAAGTTAAAAAGAGGCAAATGGAGTATGATGTGAAAGGGGAAAGAATGTGGGCAGTTTCAATATAATTTTAGCCTTGCCAACCCATGTATTTTCATGGACTGCAAGGAAGGGCTTTCAATGACCTCGCCTCCTACCTATCCTTAGGTGTGGACAGTCAAAATTTGCTCTGAAAATGTGTGCTCACACCATGTTTTGTCTACTAGTATTATTAGTATGTCAGTTTCTTATGCACCACACATGCAGAATTCAGAGTAGAATGACATATGTTGAAGAGAAATATGGAGGAGACTCAACCCAATAAATAGATAGATCATGAGAACTTGCCCCTACTACGAACTGTGTTCTCCTTGGAAACCAGCAGATGTCGATGTTGGAGACATGTTCACCACAGAGGAAATTAGGGGTGAGTGCTCAACAATAGGGCTGACACAACAGGTGTTACAGTCCCTGCCTCCTACATTTCAGAGGTAAAATCTGTATGTTGACACTTTACCATATTCACTTTAGGGAGGTTGGCATGATATACCTATTTTGAACCCAATCATGAACTCCATGGGTAGCAGTCATACACCAATGGTTTTGCACATGGCTTACCCAACATTGGATAATATTGGCATTTGCATGGGATGAGTTGACCTAGTAATAAATTTAGGTACAATTCGGTAGCAATGATGAGTTAAACGTTAACTATGTACATCTTAGTAATGCAGTGGAGTTGATCCTAGCTAGGCAACCATCATCATTTGTTCCATGATCTAACATGCCTGAGGATTGCTAGGAAGGTGTGAATATTGGTTTATACATGTTCTAGCTGTGTGTGTATGTATATATAAAGTTGGTTGGGTGAAGCTACATATTTATTAGAATCCATTTTGTTTCCACAAGGTTCTGCTATATACCTGCATGCTGGAAACCATGGCTGAAGTAATGTTGGGCTGCATTTTTACAACTAATTATGCACGCACTTACCATTCTATGAACATTGCATGATGTCTGAATTGGATATTAAAAGCACATGATTCTAGGCATTAATGAAGCACAGACTTATTGGAGTAGAACCATGCATAGTTTCAAATGTTTACAATGAAACTCTACGATTCAAGGGCTTGTAAGGTGACATACCATGCATAGGTTGCTAATAATACATGTTGCAAATAAGATAGCATGTTGCACCTGTAGGCTATATGGTTACCCAGATTTGACATTTGTACAATTCGAAGTTGATAGTCCTTGATGATGATTGTATGAGTGCAATATTTAATAAAGTGCAGAACTACTTCTTTACCTTGAGCACAAATTTCTTCACTGCTACATATCATTGCTACATTGGCCTCAATGCTTATAGCACACAGAGCATAAGTGAATAGAAGGATGTTGCATTAGATGTCACGCTAGCAGGTGGATTGTCTTGACTCTACCAGTTGTGGAAGCCAAGGTTACAACTCATTTGGTGGTGGTTATTGCTAAGGTGACAACCCTTAACAGGGACATTGATCGTTTAAAAGAAGGCACCTGCATGTAGATTTATAAAAAAGGGTGACTGACACACATGTTGTGATAGCTATGATGGAGAGATGGTGCAGGGTCTTATGTTGAAGGGTATGGTGATACTTAACTCCTCGCAAGTGTAATACACCCTAGAAAGGAGCGAAGTGCGTGAGGTTGGCAAAAGAAAGGACGTATTTCTTTTTTAGGCATTCCTTCCTTGAATGAGGAGAAGCTGGTTTATGGTCACCAAAGGCTGGCAATGATAAAGGACCATATTTGCATTTCCTGCAACTAACAACCATCATCATTTGTTCCATGATCTAACATGCCTGAGGATTGCTAGGAAGGTGTGACTATTGGTTTATACCTGTTCTAGCTGTGTGTGTATGTATATATAAAGTTGGTTGGGTGAAGCTACATATTTATTGGAATCCATTTTGTTTCCACAAGGTTCTGCTATATACCTGCATGCTGGAAACCATGGCTGAAGTAATGTTGGGCTGCATTTTTACAACTAATTATGCACGCACTTACCATTCTATGAATAGTGCATGATGTCTGAATTGGATATTAAAAGCACATGATTCTAGGCATTAATGAAGCACAGACTTATTGGAGTAGAACCATGCACAGTTTCAAATGTTTACAATGAAACTCTACTATTGAAGGGCTTGTAAGGTGACATACCATGTGCAGAACTACTTCTTTACCTTGAGCACAAATTTCTTCACTGCCACATATCATTGCTACATTGACCTCAATGCCTATAGCACACAGAGCATAAGTGAATAGAAGGATGTTGCATTAGATGTCACGCTAGCAGGTGGATTGTCTTGACTCTACCAGTTGTGGAAGCCAAGGTTACAACTCATTTGGTGGTGGTTATTGCTAAGGTGACAACCCTTAACAGGGACATTGATTGTTTAAAAGAAGCCTGACTGACACACATGTTGTGATAGCTACGATGGAGAGTTGGTGCAGGGTCTTATGTTGAAGGGTATGGTGATACTATACTCCTTTCAAGTGTAATACACCCTAGAAAGGAGGGAAGCGCGTGAGGTTGGAAAAAGAAAGGACGTATTTCTTTTTTAGGCATTCCTTCCTTGAATGAGGAGAATCTGGTTTATGGTCACCAAAGGCTGGCAATGATAAAGGACCATATTTGCATTTCCTGCAACTAACAAGCACCAGATACTTTTATAGAAGTGCCACTACTTATCATGAGAGCCTGCTATCCTAGAGTATATATTTTGAAAATGATCTAGTTTCTCAATATGATTATTAGATACTTTGCTTCATTTAATACAGTGGCATGGGCAAGTTGTCTTGAACTGCTGTAGATTTTCTACATTGCTGGATAGATCAAGGTATCTGAGGGCATGTTGTTGAAGGGAACTCGTGTTGCAGAAGGTATGTTGTTGAAGGAAGTTCTTAGCTCTGAAGTACAATAACTCCAAATAAAATGAAAATGAAGGTGAGAGCATTTTTTTGGTATGCCAGAGAAATTTGTCTTTTGATCTGTATGCCAGCCATTTATGTGGTGTCACTAGTGGATATCCTTGGGGGCGTATTACGAAACTAAACGTAAGGTTGGCTAAAGATGCAGGGACTTTCCCCTTGAGTTGATTACTAGATAGATCAAGGTATACAAGGGCATGTTGTTGAAGGAAACTCGTGTTGCAGAAGGTATGTTGTTGAAGGAAGTTATTAGCTCTGAAGTACAATAACTCCAAATAAAATTAAAATGAAAGTGAGAGCATTTTTTTGGTATGCCAGAGAAATTTGTCTTTTGATCTGTATGCCAGCCATTTGCACAATATGCTTACTGAACAAGTAATCCAGTCACTCTATTATTCAGCCTAAATTTGCTTTCCCGTGGGTAGCAATGCTGAAAAGTTGACAAGTTTCGCCTTTACGATGCTAGAATTATCTTTATGCAGGAATTCCAGGGATTTTATAACAGTTTTGAAGGTTAGGTGTTGAACGTTACCTCTTTATCTGGTGCTCTCAATGGAACAGCTCATGTCTACCCGGATGGAATGCAGTGAGCTTCCCAGAAATTGTTTGATTGTTTGTTTTATGATTTCTTTTCAGAGTATCCTTGTTTTTGCTTTGGAATTTCAGATTCCCAAACTATGTATTAATATTGGACAATGAATATATACCCTTCTGCCAGAGTAATAAATGTTGTATAAGCCTGAACAGGAGTAGAGTAATAGATGCTATACATAATTTATTACTCTTCTGTTGGTTCCATATTGATTACCTATTGGGCTTGTATCTTAATTCTACTAACATAATTGTTTCCATGTCTATGTGGTGTCACTGGTGGATATCCCTGGGGGCGTATTATTATGGTAAAACATGTTCTGCATAGCATCCCTATATTCTGGATGCACATTGGAAATTTACCTCAAGGAGTTTTGCACAAGCTTAATACAATAAGCACAGGTTTCATATGGGCCGGCACACAATAAGCTCGAAAATTCCATCTCGTCAGTTTGGACATTATAAACTACTCGATCAAACAGGGTGGATAGGGAGGGCTATTGGGGACTGTTCTAGACAGTTGATTGTTTGATAGATTTAGGAAACTAAACGTAAGGTTGGCTAAAGATGCATTGCAATTTTTGATTTTGAGGGCTTAAACAAAAATCCGTGCTTATTAGGCAAACGGAGAGAATGGACTCGGGCTTCTGAGAATACAAGCATTGAAAATTAAGCCAGTCCGTCTAACAAATCCTTAGGAAGCAAAACAGGACTGAGAGAGATGATATGGCAAGGAAAGGGAAACAAAGTAGTTGAAGAAGCACCTGACCTGGAAGAAATGATGTTGTGCAGATGTTTTCTAAACAACAGCACCGGCTCACGATTTCCAGCTCCGTTATCCGTTCGTGAGATTGTCAAACCAGGCTCCTCTGTCAGTTTGAACACTGCTATACTCTGTGAGATTGATCCAAGAAGGCTGCCAGTAGTTTGATCCAAGAAGGTTGCCGGTAAAGTCATGGAAGCATGGAAACCGCAGAACAGTTGATCGTGCATCGCAGAACAGCTGTGCACCGCAAAACAGGGACCGCATAACTGGGTAGCTACCAAACGGATAGATGCTACCATATGCATCTATCTTCGAAAACACAATGCGCAATTACTATTGGAGCTTATGAATGCATAAGCTTCCGAAGAAAACATCACGAATTTAGCCGTAGAACCACCTTCATGAATATCCATGAATACACGATGAGTATGACTGCTCGCTTGCAGAACTCTGCGGTTATGCCCGCTCTATTCCCGACGCCACGTGTCAGCATGAGAAACAAAGGGACGACGAAAGTCCCTTTCAAAGGAAGGCGCCACGTGTCAGCATGAGAAACAAAGGGATGACGAAAGTCCCTTTCAAAGGAAGGCCTATCGGCCTAAAAATTGTAGTTATAACTAAAATACCCCATGTTTCCCTGTGCAGGTTTAGGAAGTTAATAGAGGGCTGCCATGTGTCAGTGTTTGATGGGCTACCATGTGGGTCCCACGTGCAGATTGGGATGCCATGTGGTGCACTGTGGACCCCATTTTTCCTCTGCCATACCAATCTTTGAAGAGCTCTATCTTTTGCATACGAGCTCAGATTGACAAACCGTTCATGCCACCGTGATCAGGAAGACGAGCCCTCTCAACTGATGCCATCAAATTCTCCTTTTTGCCATTTCGAATTTCGAGCCTTTATCCATTCCCATGGTGTCTCGAGATCCTCCTGGATCATTTCAACACAAAAGTGAAACTTTGTAGATATTCAACCCACTTAGCATGCTTGCGATTCAGCTTACACTGTTGCATCACATATTGCAGTGCAGAATTATCAGAAAATAAAACAAACTCACTCCCCAGCAGATAGTGTCTCCAATGCTTCAGTGCTTGGATGACAGCATAGAATTCTTTGTCATAAGATGAATACTTCTGCCTGCTTTCATTCAACTTCTCACTGAAAAAACGCAATAGGTTTGTCTTCTTGGCTAAGTACAACTCCAATGGCCGTACTGCTTGCATCACAGCGAACCTGAAAAAGCTTGTTAAAATCTAGCAATCTTAGGATTGGTCTTTCTGTAATCTTCTTCTTCAGTAGCTGAAAGCTCTTCTCTGCTACCTCGGTCCAATGAAAAGGCTGACTTGCCTTTTTTATAGTGTCCAACATAGGTGCACAGATCTCACTGAAATTCCTTATAAATTTACGGTAAAAACTTGCCAACCCATGAAAACTACGTACCTCAAACAAAATTTTTGGGGATGGCCAGTTAATGATTGCTGCAATCTTCTCTGGGTCCATCTTCAACTCGTTTTCTACAATCACAAAACCCAGATAAACCAGTTCTCTTTGAAGAAAAGTACATTTTTAAGATTTATCAGCAGCTTATTCTGCTGCAATTTTTCTAGCACACTTTGAACATGTCGAAAGTGTTCCTCTTGCATCTTGCTGAAAATTAATATATCATCAAGATACACTATTACAAACTTTCCAATGAATTCTTTCAGCATTTTGTTCATCAGTCGCATAAAGGTACTAGGGGCATTACTTAATCCGAATGGCATTACTAGCCACTCATACAACCCTTCATTGGTCTTGAAGGTTGTCTTCCACTCATCCCCTTCCCTGATTTGAATATGATGATAACCACTCTTCAGATCAATCTTCGAGAAGTATGCTGCCCCGCTCAGGCAGTCCATCATATCGTCCATCCGTGGCAGTGGAAATCTGTACCTGATGGTAATCTTATTGATGGCCCTCGAATTTGTGCACATTCGCCATTCTCCTCCTTTCTTGGGAGCGAGAACTGTTGGAACTGTGCAGGGGCTCAAACTCTCCCTTATCAACCCTTTATGTAGCAATTCTTGCACCCGTTTTTTGATTTCCTCGTTATATTTAGGGCTCATATGGTATGCTGCCTTATTCGGTAGACTTGCTCTAGGTATAAAGTCAATGTGATGACTTATACTTCTCTTAGGAGGCAATTTATCTGGTAAATCATCCACTACAATATCGCTGAATTCCTGCAACATTTTCTGAATTTCTGCAGGTAAATTAGACACTTCTGTGTGCAATAGCACTATTTTTACCCTTCTCACCACAACATAGTTCACTTCACTATCTTCAATCTGCTTCAAAAACTGTTTTCCACCCATTAGTAACACTTTCGTCCTGCTTGTTTCTGCTGTCTCCTCCTCCTTGATGGGCACAAGTGTGTGCTTGATCCCATCTTTGACAAACTTGTAACAGTTTGTCTTCCCATCATGCACTACCTTCCGGTCATACTGCCATGGCCTTCCTAGCAGTATATGACATACGTCCATTGGCATAATATCACAAACAACCTTGTCCTTATACCTGCCAATATGGAACTCAACTTCACACTGTTCGTCCACCAACAGCTGATGGCCTTTCTGCAGCCACGATACCTTGTAAGGAGTGGGGTGCTTCAGCCGCTTCAAACCCAACTTCTCTACCATCTCTGTGGCAACCAGATTATCCGTGCTCCCACTGTCGATAATCAACTTGCAGCATTTTCCATGCGACTTACAAACTGTCCAGAATAATGCCTTCCTTTGAGTTTGTTCAGCTGTTTCTTTGGTTGGTTTCAACAACACTTTATTCAGAACTAAGGCTTCCCCTGTTTCCGGCACATTTTCTGCTTCCTGGGGTGGTGCCTCTGCTTCCTTTGGCTGTGCAACATACGCTCCCCTTTGACCAGCTTGTTCCACTTTAGGACACTCAAAAGATATGTGCCCCCACTTGTGGCACCTATAGCACTGATACGCAGCTCCTCTGCCTCGACTATTTCCTCTTCCTCGCTGATATGGCCTTCCACCTCTAGTGTTGTCTTCTTTTTCTATTGTCCCTGTAGTTTTGGAACTACTGCCCTCTTCACTATTATTAGTAGTTCGTCCCCTGCCATAGGACTGTCCTCTTCCTCTGCCGATTCCCCATCCTCTCCTAGCATTTTGTTTTCTGGTGATCTTCTCCTCTACCTTCATGGCACTCTGGTAAGCTTCCTCTATATTTTTTGGGGAAAGAATGCTTATCTCATCTAATATTTCCAATCTCAGACCATTTACATACCTTGCTGTTTTCTCCGGGGTGTCCTCCGTGTAACCAGCTTTTAAATTTACCCAATAGAATTCTTTAGTATATTCTCTCACTGTCATCCCTTATTGCCTTAGATTCTGCACTTGCCGATGCAGTGCAATCTGATAATCTTTGGGCAAAAATCTGCCCTTCAACTTGGCCACCATTCTTGCCATTTCTTTATTGGAAACTTGTTCATCCTTCTTCTTTCCACTTGGACACTGTCCCACCACAGGGCTGCGTGTCTTTTCAGCCTTATTGTAGCAAACTTAACTCTCTGATCTTCACCGACCTCTTCACATTCGAAATATTTGTCCAATTCGCTGATCCAGTCCAACAGAACTTCTGTGGACAAGCTGCTGTCGTAATTTGGAATCTCTAGCTTATGCTTGCTACTAGCTAATTGGACCGACCTCAACAATCTCATTTCCGGCCCTTCTTCATCTGATCCATCTGTTGTAACTATGGCTTCTTCTTCGCTATCATATCCTACCTCTAGATCCCTTCTCCTTCCTGCTTCAACTGCCTCCAAACGGGCAGTAAGGATCCTAATTTCCTCCCGCAATCCTTCCTCTTCTACTCTCCGAGCACCTCTTCCACGACCTTGTCTTCCAACTTACATTTCTCAGGAAAACTCCTAATCTAGCTTTGATACCAAAATATGATGGGACCAGCCCGTAACTATGGATTTACCTTAATTAAATGATGATTAACATATGATTTGGGTCAATACATATGATTAGTTTTAAGCAGTTTGATTAGCGAGGATATTTTTCTGTTGGCATTTATTTCGGAGTTATTGTTGGTACGCTGGTTGTACTCGCCTTGGTTTTCACCTTCCCGCTCTTTGGTTTTACCAAAACCCTCGTTTCACTTCACTTGGTCATTTCCTGGTTTCTCTCTGTTGCGATGAGGGTTTGTGTGCTCGGCCTACTTGCGACTGTGTAGAGCTTGGCAGTAACGCTTTGTATGCACTCAGCTATGGTTTCCTCCACCTGGTGGCGAGGTAACTTCACCCACACTTGCAGTTTCGTCACCTGGTTGCCTGGCACTGTACTGAAGGCTTCGTCGACTTCGTGAGAGGGTTTATTTTGTTCCTCTGTTGGCTTCTTAACCTTATGCGTGGTTATTATGCTTTCCTCTGTTCCCTTATTTTGCTCTGCTATAATTTTTCTGGTTTGGCTTTCGGTTGTTGGTTCTCTGGTTGATGTATGAATATTTTATGCTCTGACAGGTCGCAATCATAATGGACTTCCTCGGCTTCGCTCGGTCCTGGCAAGGTAAGTTCACTCGTCCATGTTATAGCTTGTCTTCTTCGTTTTTCTCCAACACTAATGGCAGTCACCCCTTTGGTTTGTAGGGTTTTTGCTTGTGACTGTGACTCAGTTGGGGTTTCGTTCCTCCAACACCATAACTCTTCAGGTGAGCCAACTCTTCTGGTTTTGCTTTTCAACTTTCACTTTAAGGTTGTTCTTAGCATACAGTTAACTGATATGGCTCTGCTGGTTCTCTGTGGCAGGTTGGGGTTTGCTCCAGGCTTGGTCTCTGAACGGTCACAACCCAATGACTCCGGTAGGGTCGTTCTCTGCTGCTATTACTTATTTGTAGTGTTATTTTCTTTGTCTCGTCACTGGGAAAGTCCCGGTACTCCTCTGTTTAGTTGTCCTTCGCTATCGAGTGACCTTGGCTCGGTTTGTATGTAATCTCGCCTGTTTTTTTCGGGCTCTGGATATTTGTAATTTATTCGACCTTTTCTATTGTGATCGACTAGGGTTCAACCCTAGCTTTCGAGGGTTGACTGTTTTGTCTTGTCTTATTCTGTGATTATTGAGCACTCTAAACTGTTCTTTATGTATGCCATTATTATACTTATAAAGGAGGAATTAACAAGAAATTCTGTGTAAATGGGTTACCTCTGTTTTGGATTTCGTTCTTCAGTAGTTGTATCCTTGTTCTGTTGAGAACTGGCTCGTAACTGTTGTCTGCTTTCATATATTTAGGAACTGTTGTTGTTGTTTTCGGAACTCTGTGTTGGGAACACTTGTTATGGCTTCCTTGTTTTGAACACAGGAACTGTGTCTCTATTTACTAGAAAAGATAAATGGAAACACGCAGTGTTGTTTAATTTACACACACAGTAATTAGAGGGAAGAAATAAGAATCATAAAAAGACTGTTTGCAGATGGATTCAGATACTCAGGTGTTTGAAAATTATTTTCTTCTTTTTGTATTCCTATTCTCGTGCATTGAACCCCTTCAAAATGTATTACATTGGTTTTTGTATTGTATTCAGACAGTTACTCGAACTGTTCATAGTTATCCTTCAGTTGCTTTTATAGTTACATAATTGATAACTATTTCGGGTTTTCTTGTACTGTAGGATTTACAATATTATTTTTTAAAAATGAAAATCCAGCTGTAAGATAGATTAATAAAAAGACAAAACAATGTGACGGTAATGACCCTAACCTAACTATACTGTTCCTAAATATCCCTTAACTAATAATGAAATAAAAACGAGTTCCTAGACACTGTTTTGATCAACAAATGCAAATGAAACTAAATGACAATGAATCTGTCCTCCTTAGCTGAGACTAAACACTCGGCCGTGGTACCCTTAGCTGGATGCTCCTGCATCACAACTGGTTCTCCACAACAGAGGGGACACGTACCATGATTACTCCATAATTTTCTTTCTTCTTCTTGCCATGGAGAATGACCTCTCTTACTTTTTGTACTTGGGCTTTCACAGGGGTACAACTTTATAATCCATGATATAACTATATTATGCAAAATTTAAATTTGGTAGTTTTTCTCACATAAACACTGACAAATAAATAAAATTGCATAGAATTTTGACTTCCATTTTCTATGTTACTCTTTTTTACTCTCTTGCCTTACGGCATTCCCATTGCAACATGTGGTGTGGTGCAATTGCTAGTTATGAAAACTTCAGCTATATCAACCACATTAATATTCTTGATATGATTGTACCAGTAAAATAAAAATTTCAAAATATTTTTTATGAATATTGATGAAACTTTATAAATTATTTATTTTTGCATATTAACCAACTTCTGATTTTTAAAAATTTGTACAAGATTTTAGTTAAAATTGACAAGACAAAATCATGAGAATAAGGGTAATTTAAACTTTTATTTAGATTACTGGTTAAAAAAAACAGTAACATTGTAAATTATTGTTTCCTAAACCAAAAATAGTTTGTATAATTTGAAGTGAATGTCGAAAATAAACTAAAATAAATAATGAATATACTAAATGGCTATAGAAAAAACTGAAATAGAGATAATAGTGTTCTTATGGGGGTTTGCAAAGTCCCAGCTACTCAATTGCCTAAGGAATCAATCAAATATTTATTTATTTTGTATAGATATCCAAAATAAAAAAATAAAAAAAACTGAACTAGTGAAAATAGTTATAACTAGCTCCATGTATTAACCAAAAGAATAAGATAGCAAACCAATAAGATAGAATAGTGGTGATTTTGATGAACACCCTACACTGAAAACTTGTGAGTGATTTGTCAATCCCATCTCTCAGAAACTGACCATTACTTCACTTGCTAACAGAGTCGGATGGCTACAGATTTCACTAATGCACTTTCATTCATGGATGGATTTTATTTATACCTTCTTCAGATTCTCTGTTTCATCGAGCTCCACTTCCAATAAATTAGAGTACTTGACCTCCATTCCTTTTTGGTTTGCATTCCTACTCTGAACCTCCTCAAAAGAAGAATCTTGGGATATCAAAATCTCTGTATGATAGAGGGAGGAGCCCAAAAGTAAGAAGTGATTTTCCATTGGAAGATCAATCCATGATCAAATCAAACACGGACGAGGATTGAAATCCCTTGCGTCCATCTGCTCATGCATAGGAACATTCGAGCCCCTCAAATATGACAGAAATAGTGGCTGCGTAGGAACATTCTAGCCCTCAAATTTCACAGAAATAATTGTTTCATTAGCCGGTGGTCGGATTTTATCCTTTCCCCCTTCCCCAGTTTCAACTATCAGTTTCCAATTAAAAACAAATAGTGTGGCCATGCAAATTCAAAATATAAGATTAAGCGGAAAATTCAAATAGCTCTAGTTCTTTGATTAAATTTAAAACTGACTCATTAACTGTAAAGACCGTATGGGGATATGGGCTAGTTCGAATGCATTAGGGACATGGTATAACATGGTATATCCATATGCCATAGAAAAAATGGATGATGGTGTCATCTATTTCATATGTACAAAAGGTACGCGGTAATCGTTGGCAAGTCTTAACAACAAGTCACTAAGGCAATGATTGCAGAGTGATTTGCCATACCCATCATTCATGCATGCATGTTATACTCCAAAGCTTCGGCGATGAACATGATCTTTTTGGGAAGCACCACACCGTACCTCTGCATCCCTGATATTACTCGTCATGCCTATGGCAGACAGACAAGAAGGACCTTGATATCCGGTTTGGTTTAAGTGGATACCTGTGTACATATTTTTTCGGGGAAAGCTTTTGGTTCAATGATTATGGAAACAGTTTAATGTCTATGTAGGTATCATTGATCCATGATCCATGGCTTATTTGACATGATTCCCCATCTGCATGACGAATCTAATTTAATCGGTATCATATTTGATAATTATATTTTGAGATTTGAATTTTATAGCACACTTTTTACGTTTTGAATTTTTGAATTCTCTCACTGAGCCTGTTTGAATTTTCCCACTACATCGAACATGATGCATGGCTCGATTCCCATGCCGACCTTTTTCCAATGTATTTGATGGGAGACAATGTGTCACGCCCCCAATTATTTTTTCGTGAATTGTCCAAAGTGCGGCATTGGCCAAACACTTAACTCTTTCCATCGTTAACTTGTTTCCCGAACTACACCTAACATTCATCTTATTAACATGTTAAAACATTTAATGTGCGGAAATACATTAAACAAACATCCAACAACAAGAGACACACTACATCATATGCAAGTAAGAATTGTTATTAATTATGTTTTACAATTGACCAAGAGTAAACACTCCACCGACGTTTTTATTCTTTTACAATTTTCTGGCTGTCGTGCAGCTCGGCCTTGGGCCGCTGCACCATTCAGCGCTACCCCGAACACAACTCTTCGTGTTGTCGTGCCCTCCGTTGTTCGGCGCGGGCGCTCCTACCCGCAACTCGTGCAACCCGTTCAGCAAGGGCACACCTCGCTGCGGCCCGTGCAGCCTAATCGCACACCGTTCAATCTCCACACAACTTCGCAGACCGTTGTTTCGTTTAGCGGGGCGCCCTCGCCCTGGGGCCGCCCTACTTGCGGGTTCCAACACTCGTGTCACCTAGCTCGCGACGTTCGGCCTCCCACCCGGCGGTGCGACCTGCGGCCTCGCGCGCCAAGTCTACCTGCACTCTGTGTTTACCGTTGCTCGACTCTGCTGTAAATCGTGTTCAGAACATCCGCCCGTCGTGTGGGCTCATCTCAGCTCGCCCCAAGGCAGCTCGCACTCCAACCTCCGAACTTGCCTTTGAGTCTTGTGAGATGACTCCCTCCCTTGCTTTTGCCAAGTTTGCCTTCGTGTATTTGTATGATCACTTGCCAAGGTGGGGGCTTTGGCATATGGCCAAGCCAACCCAACCTTTCAGCGTTTTCATCATTTTAACACGTCAGCTCGGGGTGGGGTGCCCGCACATGGGACCGCCCACCTGTATAAGCTCGCAAGTCGCCCGACACTTAGCCATTTTGTGAAATGACTTTCGCATGTCCGCTTGCCCGCTCGTCTAGCCAGCTCGTCGCCCTTGCCTGGGCGCGCGTCCAACTTGCCATGTCACGCCCCCACACTTGCGGTAGTCTTCCAACCGCTTGTAGCAAGGTGCGGCACCACCGAACACTTTCTTTTCACCAATACTAACATTCATGGACTACGCCTACTTTCACATTAACATACTTAGCTTGTGTTTCGCAACTAAGTAAAATGCAATTATCCTTTATACTTAATGAAGCCCATACTCATTCATTATCATCATGCAATTAAACCGAGAACAACAATTGCAACAAGTATAAAGGGGAGGGGCAACTCCCCGTAATGTGAGTCTGCCCGACAATATATTATATCAGTTTTTCAATAATACAATCATCAAGTATACTTGGCAAAACTCCAAGTCTATACTTAGAATATTTTACAACCAAGGCATAGAACAACCTTTTACAATCATGTGCACCCTTGCACAAAGAGAAGTGCTCACCCGAGCCACTTATACCTCTCTACCAAGTCCTGCACAAATCTACGTCCAAACTGAACCCCGGCACACTTGCCTTCACCTTACCCGGCACAAGAATAACCAAAACTGCACCTAGATAGCATGCGCATGAGATATGCGCATCTCCCTATCTCCCTTGCGCAGATTTTACCCCTCTTATGCGTAGATGATATGAGAGTTCGATGATGATCAAATGAGCTCAAAGCTCTTTACATTTATACCATTCCATGCGTATGTTTCAAGGGGTGTGTAGCCCCATGGCCAACCCCACAAGTTGGCACACAAGCCCACACACTCACGTTTTATAAGTTGGCTGCACATTCTTTTAACATCGCATATAAACCTCGCCCAACACTTAGTCGAATTAAGTGTTCTCCTCATCGTCGCATTATGTCCGCAGATCGTCGCACAAACGTCGCAGTCCCGTTGCACTTCCATCGTTCAGCGCGCCCGCGCGCCCGCCTGCACCCGCGTGCATGACCTCACCCGGCGCCCGTCGCACCGCGGCTCAAAGGCCTTACATCCTCCTCCACCTGAAATCGTTGTCGTCCTCGACAACATACCATCCCAGTAGCCATCCACCAAGATCATCACTCATCTGTGATGTGAACTCCTCTTCGCAAGGCAAACATCCTTGCAACATATGTAGAGACTCTTCTCCACTATGTCCCGACTTAATGACCACTGCCACCAAGCTCATCATACCAAAGTATGCATCTCCATCAGATGTCATCTCGATCCACGATTACTGACCTCTTGTCTTCATCATGTGTCCCCATGTGAACTGCTGCCATGATACTCCAACACGATGCCAACACATCTTTGCCCATTGCTAGCCCTCATGTCTCGAACTAGTTGGGTTATCAGTCCAACTATCACGCTCAAACCATGAGAGTGAACATCCTCATGCCACCATCAGTTGTTCCTCAAACATCTGCCACATCCTTGACTCATCAAGAATCTATCTCCATAATCCATGCTCAGGTCCATGGAAGCTCCATCCATCTCATCTGCAACATGCTGTCCATGATGTTTGGTGTCAATGTGCTATATGAAATCAGCCACATCTATCCCACATCATCATGTGTGTGTGTGTCTCCTCCATATGAAGAGATCATCTCATCAAACCGACTCTCGATGTGCCACATCTAGGTCCATGAAGCACCCCTTCATCATATCTACAATGTGCCATCCCTCAAGTCTGCCATCGAAACAAGTATGCACTTGTGTCATCTATCCATATGTCAAAGTAGTTGAGTCTCGGCTCAACCCATGTCCAAGTCAAGGCATCATCATCATCATAACTTCATCACTCCAAAGTGTCTCATATCGATCCTCCACATCAAGTCACTCTTCCAAGCCACGCCCATATATGTACTTTGAAAGTATGCATCCCATACTGCATCAAAGTCCCCTGACCTCAGCTCCTTAATGCATCAGATCCTCTAAGTCCACCATATATGAAGTCCCTAAAAGTCACAACAATCTCATGTCAACATGAGCTCCATAAGTCATCTCCAACCAACATCTCCATGTAGTAGGAATGCTCCATAATCAGCTCACAAATCCAACCAAGTCCATGGCCTTGTTGTACAAGAGTGCACAACCTCTCCATCAACTCATAAGTAATAAGTCTCCATGTCACACTAGCAAATCCATCCGCACAACATCCCTGCCTTGGCACTCTTCCTTGGATGTCCATGACACCTCTACAAGTGCTCCCACACAATGTCCCTGCATAAGACTGCCATGCTCCATGTCTCCAACCTGATGTCCATGACTATGTTGCCCATGTAGTCCAACCAGCAGACTCATCACAACCATCGGTCATCCTCATCCAAGTCTTCAATCTTCAGTCTAGTGAACTCGGTCACCCAACCATATCATCATCATCATGAGTCCCTTCCATCATAGCTCCTCCACCAAAGTGTCCACCAAGACTTGCTCTTGGTCTTGGCCATGAGAAGTCCACCCAAGCATCACACGTGTGTGCCCTCCTCAACTGTCCATGAGTCATGCCGGGCACTTAGCCATGTGGCTAAAGCATGACCCATTCTTCCACAACGATCATCATGTTCCTCCCTTGTCAAGGGCCTTTCTACCTTCTACCATAAGGTCACAAGCAGCCCCAACAAGTCCTGCAACAACCAACAATCCTTGTTTCTCCATACAAGGCTCCATCCTAGCCATCCATGGTAAGATCCTCCATAGCATAGGCAAACTGGCTTTGCCTCTCCCTGCATACGGTCCATCTACCAAATGCTCAAATGAAACACAAGTATCAATACTTACTTCATCATCATGAGGCTCTTCCTCATTCATCCATGTCTGCAAACTGCACGATCCTGGTTCAACTTGATCATCCTCAAGTTCATCCTCCATCATGGTTATGTCTGAAACTTCCTCAATCATCACGGCTTCCTCTTCCTGGTCAGCACAATCTGCAGTTTCATCTTGCTCCATTGTCCAACCAAGTTGAAGAAGTTCATCTTTATTCTTTCCATCAAACTCAACCTTCTTCTTCAAGGCTTTGAGATGCCTTACTTCAAGAGCTAGGCAATCCCACTTCTTTTGATTCAATTCATGTCTTATCTCTAGTCCCTTGAGTTCTGCTTCAAGCAAGTCCATTTCCTTCGCAAGTTGATAGACTTCCTCCTTATTCTTGTCAGAAACCCCTTCCTTGACCAAGGCATGAAGAGCATTCTTTGTTTCAAACAACCTTTTGCCATATTCTGCAAATCCTTGTCTTACTTTCTCTGACTCTTCAAGTAGACTTCCTTCAAACTCTTCGAAGGTTGCAAAACCCAATTTCTGCAAGATAGACATCCTTACCAAGTCACCTGCAACCTGAACCGACCCTTGTTCCACTTCGTGTGAAACGGTTTCTTTCACCTGCAAGTACCTGTCACCAACTTCCAAGTGTATGCACACTTGCTTCAGCTTCCTGCAAGACTTCTCCAAGTCTTCAAACCTACTCTGATACCAACTGTCACGCCCCCACAACTGCAGTAGTCTTCCAACTGCTTGTAGCAAGGTGCGGCACCACCGAACGCTTTCTTTTCACCAATACTAACATTCGTGGACTACGACTACTTTCACATTAACATACTTAGCTTGTGTTTCGCAACTAAGTAAAATGCAATTATCCTTTATACTTAATGAAGCCCATACTCATTCATTATCATCATGCAATTAAACCGAGAACAACAATTGCAACAAGTATAAAGGGGAGGGGCAACTCCCTGTAATGTGAGTCTGCCCAACAATATATTATATCAGTTTTTCAATAATACAATCATCAAGTATACTTGGCAAAATTCCAAGTCTATACTTAGAATCTTTTACAACCAAGGCATAGAACAACCTTTTACAATCATGTGCACCCTTGCACAAAGAGAAGTGCTCACCCGAGCCACTTATACCTCTCTACCAAGTCCTGCACAAATCTGCGTCCAAACTGAACCCCGGCACGCTTGCCTTCACCTTACTCGGCACAAGAATAACCAAAACTGCACCTAGATAGCATGCGCATGAGATATGCACATCTCCCTATCTCCCTTGCGCAGATTTTACCCCTCTTATGCGTAGATGATATGAGAGTTCGATGATGATCAAATGAGCTCAAAGCTCTTTACATTTATACCATTCCATGCGTATGTTTCAAGGGGTGTGCTGCCCCATGGCCGACCCCAAAAGTTGGCACACAAGCCCACACACTCACGTTTTATAAGTCGGCTGCACATTCTTTTAACATCGCATATAAACCTCGCTCAACACTTAGTCGAATTAAGTGTTCTCCTCATCGTCGCATTTTATGTCACATTATGTCTGCAGATCGTCGCACAAATGTCGCAGTCCCGTCGCACTTCCGTCGTTCAGCGCGCCCGCGCGCCTGCCTGCGCCCGCGTGCACGACCTCGCCCGGCGCCCGTCGCACCGCGGCTTGAAGGCCTTACATGCCGTCTCGTCCACTCAGCTCGTCGCCCATCCGTCGTGTGCCCATCGCCAACATCACAAACTTTTGGTTAAACGCGCCTGGTGGGCACCCCTGTTTCGCCCGAACGCACCAATGAATCGTGGGTGTTACACAATGGGTGCCAACATCGCACATCACGTGGTGGCCCGGTGTGCCTACATAGAAGAAGGAAGTCCCATGAAAGTGAGCAGGGCGATATTATTGCATCTCTTCTTCGGCACCAAGGAACGCACATGGTCGGAGCGTGAGTGCGCGGACGATGCGTTTCTCAATTTGGATTTGAATTAGGCGTATTGGTGATTGTCGCTTCCGGTGGGTGGTAACAAAGATCATTCATTCAGTAACCCTTGGAACCCCACAACGCCCAATTTCGAAGAGATTTAGTTGCCTCCATTGCCAGGGGCCATCGAGAGCAGAGATATGCTAAGAGATCCCGACCATGAGTATTGAGTGGTTGAAGTTATGGGGAAAGAACATGTTGTTTATTTTGTTAGGAATCATTTGTACATAAAATGTGGGTTTTCTATGGACAGTGAACCTCACGAAAAAAAATGTTAATTTATGAGTATCACTTAATTCATCATGTAATTTTTAAAATATTTTTCTCAATAATACTTTTTAAACTAAAATCCAATATTCAAAAAATTTAATAAATTTAAATTAATATATATATATATATATATATATATATATATATATATATATATATATATATATATATATATATACTAAAAATTACTCACATTTCAAAAACTATGCTCTAAACTAGATTATTGTCATCATAATGTCCATCATAATTATAATTAGTAATTACCATGGGATTACGATAAAGCCAAATCACTACAAAATTGTAGTATAAATTAGTTGTGACTACCATGTACTTTTAATAAGAGACGTTTGGATTGATTGGAATGAAAAAGTTAGATATTCTTGAAATATTTAATTTCACAGTTCAAGATTAGTGCTCAAAACCCAAAACATGATGGTTTAGCTTATCCGTGGGTTTAACTAATCTTTTGGACATCGTTGACAAATCATATTGTAGTATAAATTAGTTGTGACTACCATGCACTTTTAATAAGAGACGTTTGGATTGATTGGAATGAAAAACTTAGATATTATCGAAATATTTAATTTCACAGTTCAAGATTAGTGCTCAAAACCCAAAACATGATGGTTTAGCTTATCTGTGGGTTTAACTAATCTTTTGGACATCGTTGACAAATCATATCCTATAGAAACTCATGCCTGAGCTACACCTACATGACACATAAATTAACAATATTTAATAATGATTAAGATGAATAATAAGAAAATAAAAATATTTTAAGTAGATATCTACAAAATCCCCAAATATGTTTTCTTCATATTTCATACTTATTATGTTTTTTATCTTTTCATATTGATTTAGTGTGAATAGAAGGTGATTTGAATTACCGTTGAAATCTTTAACTAAAAATATATCATATTATAGTGTAGCTTATATTGTATTTCTCAATATTAAAAAATTATTTCTCAATCCTATATGTTCCACAATTCTATTTACAATTCATTATATGATTTCGATTTAGTGTGAATAGAAGGTGATTTGAATTACCTTTGAAAAGTTTAACTAAAAATATATCATATTATAGTGTAGTTTATATTGTATTTCTCAATATTAAAAATTTATTTCTCTATCCTATATGTTCCACATAATTCTATTTACATTTCATTATATGATTTCAATTTTAATGCATTTTATTGATTTTAGTATTTTTATATATTTTAGAATTACAACATAACATAAATTAGATATGAAGAAAATGTATAGGACTTCAACTTATAATATATGTATTTTAAAATTGGTTTTCATTATTTATATTGTTAAGCACTTCTCTCATAATTTGTATTATTGTAATGTTAAAACCAATTTTGCAAAACAATTTCTTCTTTATCTTATCATCAATTAAAACATTACATCAGTTCTCATATGTGTATCCTATAATGTATTATATTTTATCATTGTTCAAATCAACCTGCTATTATAAATCAGTTTTTAATGTATCAATTTTTTTTGTTTGTTAGTTTATGTGAGTTTTGAGATGACTCGCATGACTAACCTATGGCTTGAGTAGCTGCAATGCAGAGGCATCTAAGCCATCAAAATCACGTAAGGATCGTACCCAACCTAGGCCACACCGACTCTTAGCATGGTTGGATGTTTTCCCATGTAGTTTCAAATTGATGATCTTTACACCATAGCGTGTTTTGACAGAACACCCTATCATAGTCCTCGCTACACCCCATGGGAAATTCCAATGTATCATATTTTTTTGTATCTTCAACATTGATGAGGCTACATCATGTTTATGATCAAGAATAACACATGAATAGGGAGGGGAACTGAACCTGCGACTTAGCATCTAGGAGTGCAAGTTAACAGTGCACCCAATCACCATCCATCCAAGACCCATTGGACAATATATCGTTACTAAAATCCATGCATCTTATTGTTTTTCATTATTTCATTATTGAAATAAATTAAACTAATTTATTTACATATTTTTCAGTGTACCATTTTTGAAATAAATGTACCCTGATGTTTTTGTCTTATATCTTTATTGATGTTATCTCATTCTTAAAATGATTGGAATTACAACAAAACCATTGCAACTTCCTAATTGTTGTGCATCATTATTTGTTATATCATCGCTAAAATCAATATATTTAATTATTTTTTGTTGCATCGTTAGATTTTTTATAGTACATGATTAATATTGCACTTATTAGTTGTTTCTGATAATGGAGCATATCAATAGTGTTAAGCTCCATCTCTTAAATTTTTCTACTACTACAAAGTGTGTCGATTTTGGAATAGGAATTCGATAAATTTAATTTAATTATTAAGAATTATTACATGGACAATAGGAATTGCTGATACAAATTGTTAACATTGATTCATGCTTCCCCACCGAGCATGGTAGGAATTTCCCAATTAGTTTGTACATACTAATATATTAATATATATTATTATTATTATTTTTGTAAGCTTGGTAGATCCTTCCATTTTCATTAAATATAAGCAAGTTACATCCACATATGAATAGTTAGGTGGCCCCAACTTTACCAAAGGGAAACCAAGTCTGTTGGTCACTTAACTGCATGATAAGCCATCCAGTAGCAAAAAATGATAAGTCTTTCCACCTAAGCTATATAACTTTGTATATCATGACCATGTCCATACTCTATTTTCCTATAGATGTATACAACATCATGCTGAAAATTGAAAGCTAACCGCATATATATGAAACAAAATTAAAACCAACTTTCATCCTATTCATCTCACTCGGCAGAAGCAGATTCGACTGGGGTTGGGTCCTTAACATTGGAACCAGGCCTCACTGTCTGTAAGAGAAGATAGGGGAGGTGATCCTCGATTCGGCAAAGGCATCCATCCTATTTTTGCAGTTGCAACTGAAGTTTCTGAAATTCCTTCTTGTAGTTGGGGAAGTCTTATACTGTTGCCGCCATGCTCACTGAAATATGCTCCAAGGCCTTTCCTAGGAGACTTTTCATGGTGGAAAATACAAATACAAAGTTTTTTTAAACTAGGTCACTCGCCAGTCCTCCATCTCGGTATCTGTCAAGCCCGCCTAGCGGTTCAGATCTGCTTCCCACTCCTCAATCAATCTCCTGATTTCTTCACTGGTCCCTTCACAATAAGCGTTGACTGCATCATTAATGATGTTGGCTACCAGCTTACGTCCCCTTGTTCTGCCACCTAAGGAATTGGGTTGTTCCTCCTGGACTGTCACCCAAGGCCTCCTACCGTGGCCCCTAACGCAGCCCCTAGCATTCACAGCCCTCACCATCACAACCAACTCATAGTGCCTGGTAAAAAGATGGATGATGCCAGATGTCTATACAGGTGGTAGCTAGAGCCCAGAAGCCCTTCACTTCCAAGTGAACCTACCTCCCCACACACCTGCCAGGGGAGAACAAAACAATAATTGCCATAATATAAAATGTTGAATATCCTCTAATCTCATTCCATGCATCCTATCGAGGTCTTTCATCCCACCCAGGAATTTAGTTTCCTTAACCCATAGCCAATTTGCAAAGTAGCCAGAAATAGAGTTTAAGAGACCACCATAACCAACGTCGACAACATTATAATGATCCCCAAACCCTAAGCAGTGTAGACCCTAAATTGCGACCTCGCAGAAGCTTCCACGACGACCATGGATGTAGAACAAAGAAAGACACGCGACAAAATTTTTACAATGCCAGGACCGCCAATTATGTAGGGGGTGAAACTTCCCCTCAACCCCATAAATTACAGTAAAACTGACCCTATAGGCATAGCTGAAGACAAACCAACCACAAACCCCAGGGTCTTCGAACCAAACTAGAAAACAATATTCCCCACGGCTGGCGCCTCGAACCCGTATCCCATATAATCCCATTTGGGAGAGAAAAATTTCATAACATACCGACACAGATACCATACCAGTTAGGATAACATACTACACCAATACTACCGATGCCAGTGTCTTCCAGTATCCCTAGTTACTCCCATCGGTAGACAATTCAACCCCATTCAAACCCAATCCCATGACCAGACAATTCGATGCATGGAGGAGGGGGAGAAGAAATAATTAACATACTAGGTTACCATCGCTCGAAGAAGAATACTCCACTTCCTTTTCTAGAGTTGCAACTTATCTCTTCCCACGGAGTCACTCGTCCACACTGCAATCCCCTCGACACTGAATCGACCAACAAACCTCGCAGAGCTATTGACACCAAGCCCGAACACTAACATACTACCTTTGCCACATTTTGTGGAGTTATGGGTGCTCTTTGAATATATCATGCTCTTTGAATTCCTATCCAACTTTAACCAGTCTTCTGTTAACATACCCATAGGTGCAGTATTAGGATCATAGTGACTCACTATTATTTATCTACCAAAAGGTCTTCCATATTTAGCTTCCATAGTTCGAATCCTTATGCCTATAAATTTCTCAGCGTCAATTTTCGAATTTCTTTCCATCTTGTTTCACCACAAGATTTATTGCTACATAACTCCCACTAAAACTAGGTTTATCACATGCTCATTATCATTAAATTTTTGGAAACAAATGCATCCCCCTAGAGCTAATAATTTCTTTAATACCAAATGTAAGCTATAAATCTTTACAATGAGCAATGCACACCCAAATTCATTATAAAACAAAAAAGTAATTAATAACATTCATATGTACTACTTATAGATTTATGTTAGAAACCTTAAGTAGGAAATTCAACAAATGTTTAGAGTGACACCTAATCATATTAACTTTACCATTTACAATCCAATACATAAGATATTATGGCATCCACAACCTTAATCCATTTACTTAAATTATATTTCAACCTTAATCACAATTAGAAAACCATGGGGTATAAAACCATCTATCAAAACTACAAAAAATATATTTTTAGAAGCTCCACCCTCAAACATCTTTTGGCCAATATATATAGTGCATGGAGATCATCATGCAATAAATATAATGTATACCCAACATATCAATATGATAATTAATTAATTAGGAGGTTCGTGTGTTTGTGATTAGTGAGTTAATAAATAACTAATTTTCCCTAGTTAAAAAACTAGGGATAAGGAGTCAGTAGATTACTATCCAATCTTAAATAAAGTGAAAGGTAACTTAAGAAAAATGTACGAGGACCTCTGACTTTACCCAATGTGCTTAAGAAAAGAAAGGGAACAATAATTTGAAAAGGGGCTTATATGTTATAATATAATAAGAAATGCATTTTAAAATCGAAAGAGATTTGTGAGTCCGGAGGAGGTTGACATATTATTGGCTCATTAGTTAATAGGTTAATAAGTTTCTTAATTTTAAAGTTAGATGAGTTAATGGTTAGAAAGTTAGATTATTAAGTTAAGACTTAATAAATTCTTTACTTTTAAAGTTGATTGGAAAGTTAAGTTATTAAATTAAGAGTTATGAATTAAAGTTGATGAGTTATAGATTAGAAAATTAAATTGTTAAATTAAGAGTTATGAATTGAATGAATTATTAAAGTTTATAAATTATAAAATTAATTTATGAAATTAAATTTTATTATGTAATTAATTATGATTAATTTTAAATAAAGCTAAAACTTTTTGAATAATGACATCAGAACATATAAAGAAAAATGAAGTGAGGAGAAGAATACCTTCATATCTCTTAACAATATAAAAATGCCAAATTTAATCGTAGATATTTATTCAAATATTTTAAAATAAATTATTTATAAAATTTATAAATAAAATATTTTTAATTATCTAAAATGTTAGTTACCTTCATATCTCTTAACAATATAAAAATGCCAAATTTAATCGTAGATATTTATTCAAATATTTTAAAATAAATTATTTATAAAATTTATAAATAAAATATTTTTAATAATCTAAAATGTTAGTTGTAATTCATTATATATTGAGATACTTTGTAACAATTTATTTTATTAATAAATATTATACCTTTTAATACAAAATATTATAAAAAAAGTTATTATTTTAAAATAGCCAAAGAATTCAAGGGTTGTGGATTACAGGGTTGTGTGTTAATAATAAATAAATGTGATGAAGAATCTGATTCGTTGGGTTGTTATTTGATGAGTTCATGTGTGGTTATTTTTAAGATGTTTTATTTGATGTTTTCAGATTCTGGAATTTATCTGTTGTTTATATTATACATCTACCATATAGTTGTTATTCTTATTCTTGTGTTTATGTTTGGTTTTGTTAAGATGTGATTACATAATATTTCAACCTTGTTTTCTGAAGAGCTCATTGATAAATCAATTAAATATTTCTTGTTAAATAAAAAAAGTCAATATCCTTTGCCCATGGGTACACACGATGTTCTCATTTTTTTTTTTTTTTTTTTACATTAATTATAAATAAATATGAACTATATTATATTTTTGTTTAGTTATAAATTAGTTTTTAATATAATTAAATTTGTATATTAATTAATTCTCACGATAATCACATAAAAGGCCAATGGACATCAAAATGATGACTGGTATTCTAAACATACGGATTTACCGGGCACATTATTGCGAGGTATATCTCCAAAATCAATTGAGTCGCTTCGATGAAAGCTGTGGATGCGACTATAATAAGTAATTCTCATGATAGAAACATAAAAAACAACAACTTTCTAGAGGGAATTGCAGTCAGTGTTGTCGCCAGTCTAGGAATCGACAATGTCTAGAACTTAACAACCCATCCCAGAACTTATCAAATGACAACCCGTCCCAAAAAATAAGGCTCAATAATACTAAGCCTAAAACTATGAAGCAAAAACTTACCTGTGAATTCTCCTGATCTCGAAATAATTCACCTTCTCCACCTAGCCACTGAACAATTCTGGAATCTCTCCTTCTCCACCATGCAGCGGAACAATAGCTCGACAAGTGACCAACGTAGTTGAGTTACTAGTCTACTTAATATTTTGCCTTAAAGGCACCTATAAAATCAACCTGCAATGCACATATACAAAATATATGCATATATGGAAGATATGCACATATACGAAAGACGTGCATATACAAAAGATATGCATATACAGAATGTATGCACATATACGAAATATATTCGTATATGGAAGATATGCACATATACAGAAGACATGCGTATACATAAGATATGCATACATGAAAGATGCATATATATGGAAGATATGCACATATATATAAGACATGCATAAACGGAAGATATGCATATACAAAAGATATGCACATATACAAAAGATATGTACATATACATAATACATGCATATATGGAAGATATGCACATATACATAAGACATGCAAATATAGAAAATATGCATATACAGAATATTTGCATATATGGAAGATATGCACATATGCAGAATACGTGCATATATGTAAGATATGCACATATACAAAAGACGTGCATATACGGAAGATATGCATATATACAGAAGATATGCATATACAGGAGATATGCATATTCAGAATATATGCATATACGGAAGATGCATATACAGAAGATATGCATATACGAAAGATATGCAATGCATATATACAGAAGATATGCATATACATGAGATATACATATTCAAAAGATATACACATATACAAAAAACGTGCATGTATGGAAGATATGCATATGCGGAATATATGCACATATACAGAAGATGTGCATATACAGAAGTTACGCATATATGGAAGATATGTGCATATATAGAGGTTACCGATATATCTTTATTCTTACTTTTATTTGTAAATTATCACCTAGTAAGTGGCCAAATTCCACACATATTTTCAATCTATTTTGCTAGTTTTTGCAAATCACATAGTTTAATTAGTAAAAGAGTAAGATTTCCACCTCCCTTTAGTCACACTTAATGTAGTAGGAGAAAGAGTAAGCAACCCATTATCCGCACATAATTTCTTTTTCATGCAAGGAAAAATTGAAATATAGTGTAATTAGGAGGATATTGCAACAGATCACCGAATATCCACATCTTATCACACTTGCATGCTCACTTGATCACTTGCACATAGTTACACACCACACACTAAGCTTCTATAAGATTTGTATTAGAAGGCATCCATTTTCTAGAGCTTTTGATACTTAGTTTATTTTAGCTTACATCTCACACCATAAAGAAAAGTAAGACCCTTAAAAGCTACCATAACTTGAACCAGCTAAATTCCCCACAGGGGTCACCACAGAATTTATAGTTCAGGTTAGGACCATTGGGGGTAGGCATCCCATAATCCATCATGGTCATGTTACATATTTGTGACATAGAAATTGCATTTTTAGGGAGCTTAAAATCCTTCAATCATCCCATGGAAAAGAATACTCGAGCATGTCAGAGACCTGATTCAGAGGGGGTTCGACTTAGGTCCAGTGTGTGGGGTACTATTTGGGGCTACCCGACCTGTCTAGTGTTCGACAATGGTAACTGAATACTAAGAATCTAAAGACTCGAATTCTCATGTGGCACGAAGGTACTTTAGTGTCTAAAATCTAGGGCATCCATCCCCATAGGTGGAGGTGCGGGCAACACCAAAGTCTCATCCGTTACCTTGGTCGATTCTTCGGCTGTTGGAAGGTGTTGCTAGTTCTTTCAGGACAGTGCCCCAGTACCCATCAGAAGATATCTTCACAAGGCCCAGTTACTTTGAGAGTGGAAAGAACGAATAGGTATTCATAGGATCTTTTATCATACACAAAAACAAAGAAAAACCATTTTTTATTTATTTATCACATAATATAAAGTTAAAAGGGAAGTAATCATTCTATTTTCGCTTTGTTTTATGTATGTGAAATTTTATCTTTGAGAATTCATCTTCCGTATATGTGTAGATTATATATATATATATATATATATATGGATATGGAAGTGTGCATATATGGAAAATTTCTTCCGTATATGTGAAACTTCAGTATATTTCTCTTGTATATGCCCAACTTATGTGTATATGAATATATATGGAAGTCATTTTCCATACATGCACGCTTATATATATGAGTGTAAATGCAAAAGTTGTGCATATAGAGAAGTTGGATTTTTTCAATGCGCATATTTGCACACACACACACACACATATAGAAGTGTGCATTTATGGAAGATGGCTTTTGTATATTTGCAACCTCTGTATATGCACAACTTCTCTACATGCACATAGATATGGAAGTGTGCATATATGGAAGATGGCTTCCACATATATGTACATATACATAAGTTGTGTATATACGGAAGCAGTCTCTTGTATATGCGTAATTCCATATCTATGTTATGGAAGATTCACATATACATAAGCCATATACAGGGATTACATGAGCTCCAATGTGAGCTTGATGTTTTCCTCTAAAATGGTCAACTAAAGATCCTAGAAATGATAGTTGACTAGAGTTTTTGACTAGGTCGTTTAGCAATATAAATTTGATTGCTATTACTCCCTTATTTGTGTTTAATTGGGAATGTTTTCAAACACCCGCATAATCTCAACAGAGACAATGGTATGGAGATTAGTGGAAGCTGGTTTCCCCTAATCAGAAAAATTAACCCGATATCAGTATAATAATAATAATAATAATAATAATAATAATAATAATAATAATAATAATTCTCCATTAAACTTTAGAATATTAATTAATTAGGTATTTAATCTAATCACCCTTATTAATTTCCTATTATAAAAATAATATCTATTTTAATATAATAATAATAATCATTAATATTTATTCTCTCAAATAATTATAAAATTTAATAATAATCAATAATATTATATAATTAATTATTATATTAATATAATTAATTAGTATATTAATTATTATATTAATAATTAATTATTATATTAATAATAATTAATATAATTAATTAATAATAATAATAATTATAATAACTATAATCATTTCAATTAATTTTAATAATAATATATATTATTGATTTAATATTGTAGGTATTACTAATTACTAATTATTATATTAATAATAATAATTAAGGTAATTATAGTCATTTCAATTAAATAATATTATATTAATTAATAATAATTAATTTTAATTAATAATAATAATAATAATAATTAATAATTAATAATTAATTAATTAATAAGAATAATTAATAATAATTAATTTTAATTAATAATAATTAATTTTCAATTAATAATAATTAATATAATTAATTAATTATTATTTTAATATAGTTAATTATTATATTAATAATTAATTATTATATTAAATATTATATTAATAGTAATTCATATAATTAATTATTATATTAATAATAATAATTATAATAATTATAATCATTTCAATTAATTTTAATAATAATTTAATAATAATATATATTATTGGATTTGATATTATAAGTATTACTAATTACTAAGTATTATATTAATAATAATAATTAAAGTAATAATAATCCTTAATTTTGATCATTACAATTAATATTTCTAATTACTAATTATTATATTAATAATTATAATTAAAAATAATTATAATCATTTCAATTAATTTCAATAATAATATATATTAATTAATATTAATAATTACTAATGATTATATTAACAATAATAATTAAAGTAATAATAATCATAAAAAAAAATAAATTAAATTAACCAATTAAATCAAGAGGCAGCTGACTTCTCAAAAATTGAGAGCCGTCCTTCCCCTCTTCTCTCTCCTCATTTCTATTTAACCCTAATATTCTGCTCTTCTTCTATCAAGCATTCAAGTTGTCCTGATGATGGATCCCGGTTATGATTTGAAACGTTGACAGAAAATTGCTCTTACTGTGGATTCTCCGTTGACTAATTCAAAGATGAAAAACATTATTATTGCTACTTTTCTATCTAGTCAACTAATTGACTAGACATTGTCATCTTCTTGTCTTGTTAAATTCCTTGAAAGTAATTTCTAATTTTTGTATGCTGGCAACTAAAACGGCTAAGTCTTCTTCAAAGTATTTTTATATTGTGTTTAGATCAACTTTTGCAGTTAGAACACACTATGAGTGAAGTTGTGGTATGTAATTTGTTTTCCTCCAATCCCAGATTACGAGTCTGCCATACTTCCTATTTGGACCTTCCATTTCCTATACAACTCAATGTTCATTGGAAGGATGATGATATTTGCTTCTATTTCATGCCTCTATTATGGTTCTTTACCAACAACTACATTTTATAAAGATGTTCACTAAAGTTTCTTAGCTTTCATCATCAACATTTTCATACTTGCTTCTTAAATTGGTTTACATTATTTCCATTTAGTGGATGATTATAAGATATATAGTTTCAAATTCCATGTTTTCTCAACTTTACCATATTTATCTCTTTTGTGGAGCTTTTTCTTATCTGTTTTTTTTGTTTTCTCTGCTTATGAGAATTTACACTTCGGCGCCTTATTAGGCGTTATTGTCAAGACCAATTTTTCTTTATCTTCACTCCCTAAGCCCAATTTTTCTTTATATTCACTCCCTATGTTTCACTTAATGCTCCCTTTTACAATGAGCCAACTGTTGTGAGTTTTAAGCTCATATAGGTTATTATTCCCCAATTGTCATAGCTATTTTTATCTAACACTAGGTCTCCTCTATTTTTATGTCATTGCCTAAGTAGTGGCATCTAGTGACGTGTAGAGACAATTAATTCTCATTCTCACCATATAGAAAATTTGCGTTAAATTTTTGAATATTAGAATGTTAAACATTAGGTTCACGATTTTATATGGATGTGACATATTCACAGCTGCGAGGTAGGTCTCCATACCTCGAGGCTTGAGGTCATGGTGTATCGGTTTGTAGTTGCAATTCACATTGTGCGACTCATCGAAGTGAAGGCATATGAGATGAGTTGCGGTCTTGTAAGTCTCTTATGATCTTTTGTTATCAACTCATCTCATTGGTTGTCATCTTATAAATCTCCTATGATCTTTTGTTATCATAGGTTCTCCTGGAATGGTACTACAAACTTGAAATGAATGACGTTTGGATAACCCTAGCAGAAAGTGTCTTTAGTGCTTACACACCTTGTGCTACTGAAATATTGGTGGTTTCCTCACTTTATTTTGTTTTATGGCGCTTAATTTATGATAGGGTTTATCTCATTTGAAAGGATTATAAGGTTTTCTCCATTAAGATATTTTGTCTGCAATCCTGCTATTATAACTATGGATGGGCTTTACATGCTGCTTATAACATGGGGAGCCACTTTTGAGGGTCGTCATGGGATTATCTATTGTAAATCTGGACGGACAGGTGTTGGTTCTTCTATTTGAGGTATGTAATGAGCTTATTCTTGCAGTGTTGTCGAATCTTGCTATAAATTTATGCGGAAAATTGCCCATTTAATGGTTAGTAGTAAATCAGATTGAACGAGAAATTCATTATTTTTGTGGTTTCATGGTTAATTGAATTCAAGAGGAAACTAGTCTCTTTAGTCTTTTATTATTGTAAATGGAAACCGAAACTCATCCTTTCATGATTATCACTGTAATATTAAGTGAAAGCTCTTTTTTTAAAGAATTTTTAATTCATATTTGGAAGTGGAGATATGCACAATGTAGGGTAAAAACTTGTGTTTTCTGATGAGGAAACATATATGAAGGTTTAGGATTTGACTTGAACCAAGTCAAAGTTCATATTGATCAATTTTTTTGTATTAATGAGTGAAATGGCCACATAAATGATCTAAATATTTCTACAAAAGTATCACGAAAAATTTTACAATTTCCATATTAGGGACCAATAAGATTCGCATATATAGAAGTTGCGCATATACGGAAGATATGCACATATGCGGAAGATATGCACATATACAAAAGTTGTGCATATGCATAATATCTATGCATCTTCTAAGAATGCATAGATTCCGTATATGTGCATCTACCATTTATGATGTTGTTGATGTTGGCTATGATGTTGTTTTCAGTAAAGGGAAAGTCTTTCTGAGACATGTAGCTACTGGGAAGGTGAAACAAATTGGAGCTAGAGTGAAGAATATCTACTAACTTGAGGTGGAAGCTTGTGTTGCACTGAGTAGCAAGGTAGGAAATGTGCAAAGTCTAAATGTTGGAGAACTTTGGCATGGGTGCATGGGACAATTACACCATAGTGCCTTAAAAATCATGCAACAGATTACAACCAATCTCCTGAAATGTACCATTGACCAACATGATGTATGCAAGGGATGCACATTGGGTAAATATGTCAAATCCACCTTTTAGGGCCGAGATAGCAGAGCTAGACCAGTCTTGGAGTGAATCCACTTTGATGTATGTGGACCATTTTCTAGAGCCTCTACAACAAAACACATGTATTATGTAATTTTTGTTGATGACTTTTCAAGAAAATGTTGGATCTTCTTCATGTGGAAGAAGGATGAAGTTTTCTCAAACTTTGTTGAATTCAAAGCATTGGTTGAAAAGGAGATTGGTCAGAAATTGAAATCTACTTTTTCATCATTATTTCCATGTACTTTACTTAATTCTAAGCTTTCATTCCATTCTAGGCAGTGGTCTGGGCTCTGGGCCTGAAAAAGTGGCTCAAATCTCGGAGTCACTGGCACATAATTGTTAAGTTTCGTCCATAGTCATTGGCATGCAGGCCTATGAGAGTGACTTTAGGTCTCTGGTCACTCCCTTGCCCATAGCATGAGAGCGAATAAGCCTTAAATTGTCAAGAACAACAGTGGGACCCAGGGACAGGTTGTTTGAGTGACTGGCTTGTCTCTTGAGGGTTCTGTTGATGGTGTTGGATGGCTATGTATGATGTTCCGTCGATTCCACTTCCTTAAGGTCACCTAGGAGGTTGAATCTGATCATAGTAGCCTCTCATCTCATTTTCACCCTAGATGGCATGGTAACTTGGGTGGGTGTGGGAGGAGGGTTTTAGAGTGAAGCATGCAACTGATGGGAGCATCAAAAAGTACAAGGCTAGATTTGTGGCCAAAGGATTCTCTCAGTTAGAGGGAGTGGACTATGAAGAAAACTTAGCCCCAATGGCAAGATATTCATCCATTAGAACCATTTTAACACTGGATGCGCAAATGGGCCACAAGATCCACTAGATGGATGTGAAGAGCACCTTTCTCAATGGTGTTGTTGAGGAAGAAATTTACATAGAGCAGCCAAAGGGATTTGAGACATATGACTAGGAGACACATGTATAGACTCAGGAGAGCCTCGAATTTTCAACTTATCTATATATGGTTTTACTCAAATTTCGAGCAAGAGAACTCCTTGGATGCAAAATTTAATTCCTTATTCAAGGAGTACCCATGTTGCATACTTTCGATGTACCCTGCTAAAAAAATGAAAAATGTGGTAGCAATCACATTTTTTCATGTATTTCTCATTTTTCATGTAGTAGGGTCCATCAAAAGTGTTCAACATGGGTACTACTTGGATGCGGAATTAAATTTTGCATCCAACAAGTGCTCTCCCTCAAAATTTGAGTAAAACCATTGGGAGATAAGTTGAAAATACAAGTTGAAAAAGTAGTTTTTTTTTCTCTCTCTAAAATTTGATGATGTAATTTAATCTTATTTTATTATTTCTACTATAATTTTATAATATTCCTTAAGATGCTCAGTTTAGATGTTAAAATTTCTTTAATGCATGTTTAGTGGTTAGTACTTACTGACAATGACAACAAAATTTTCAGAAGGATCCTTTCTAGAGTGGTATCGATAATATATTTGCTATAAATTATGGTCCATTATTGTGAAACAAGCCTCCTTACCATTGGTCCACGATTTGGAAGGGATATTGATGATGTTGCAAGATACTTCAAGGATACACATGACATGGTAATCATATCAAAATTGTTTGGTTAATTGTGCAAGTGAATGCTTTTGGGGAACGTAATGTGGGTATAAAAGGAAGATCAATCATATTATCCCATTATTAGTTATTCTTGATAAATTTCCCAAAACGAGTATAAATTATTATGCTTTGTGCCCTTTATGGTTTATCATTGTATGAATTTTTGATGGAATGAAGAATAAAGGTATTCACGTTGCAAGTATTAGTCATAGGTGCCGACCATCTAGAGCTAGAAAGTAAGATAACTCCATTTTCTTCTTGAATACAACCATTTCTATGTATTTAATCTAACTCCAAAAGTTGATTGTTTTGCTGAACGATAAAGAGAGGAGCCCATTGTGAAAAGAGAGTAGAGATTTTGCAAGAATATGCATGTACACACTTTATTGTTGTTAAGTACATGGAATATGCCCTGCATCGGAGACCTACACTCTTTTCAAAGCAGATAATTTGGTTCTCAATGTTGATGGTGCAATAGGATTGCTTTTCCTAGACCTCCTTGTTGTTAGTGGAGTTTTTAGCCAACAAGAGATTGATATTATGGAGATTAGTTACTTAAATGGCCTATTTGTACTTGCACAGTCCATTGCTTTGATTTGGTGAGTTGTTCATTATTTCCTTTAAATTGTATGTCTTTGTTACATTTTGAGACTGTCAATTATGACATGCACTGCACTAATTTTTTTTTTTCCTTTAGAAGCTACATGCACACATTTGGCCAAAAGCAGTTGAAACAACACTTGTACTAGCACCCATGGGAAGATGTTTTATATACCAAGTAATTTTTTTGCATGAAAGTGTGTGCTTGTTTGCAAAACATGTTTCTGGAGGTATTTTATGTAGTGAAACTAAGATGTTTTACAACATTAATTGAAGAGTGAATTCTAGATATAAAGTGTGTAGTTAACCAGTGTCGAAGCCTGGTTGAGCGAACATTGTCTAAAACTATTTATTATTGAATAATTATATTTGCATTGCATTATTCTCTAGGAAAATTACCATAGAATCCCCTATGTATTATTCAAGAAATATTAATATTTTTGACTCAATTTAAGATATTTGGTTTCATGGAGTTACTGAAATTTTTGCAGTTGTTGAAATTTTCATTTGAAGGTTTGGAGTGATGGAGAATAAAATGAGTTTTTTAATACCATTTAAGACCTACCATTGGTTGAGAACTTAACAAATACTATAAGTGTCGAAATGTATTTCATGGCTAGCATTAGCACTACTGAAAGATCACTCACATTGTTTCAATGCAAGTTTATAGACAATAGTGGACGAAATAATGCACAAATATTGTGTGAGTGTTCAATATCTATCATGCACTTCTTCCATTAATGTTATGATAAATCCTATTGATCCTTTACCATTCTCCTTTTATTTTATTCATCATTTTTGGATTCCTCTTTCATTCTATCTTCTTCAGATAGGAGAAATTAATCTGATTGCATCTTCGTACCATAGTCATTTAAGTTCATCTTGATATCCTTCTATCACTGCATTTGCACACCAGTCAGAATAGTTATGAGACAAGATTGCAGCTAAATGTTCACGCCCCTAGCAAAATTTTCGCCAAAAAACTGCACTTTTCTATTGGCACCTTCAAACACTAACAAGAGTTCTTTTGGAAACCCCTTTCATATGTACTTTTCTGTTGGCACCTTCAAACACTAACAAGTGTTCTTTTGGAAACCCTTTTCATATGTACTTTTCTATTGGCACCTTCAAACACTAACAAGATTTCTTTTAGAAACCCTTTTCATATGTGCATTTTAGCAATAAGTTTTGGCACATGAAACCAATGACTTCCCCATAGTTTATTTGGACACTCGGATTAATTCTATGATCATATTAGTGAGGCAATCAAACACATCATTATCTGAGAAGTGTGGTACAACTTCAGGTGCATATCTAAATATGGAAAGATGATATTACCAAGGTAGCATGGTTAAACTTCTGAGCCAAGGTTTCATACATAACCCTGTATTCCTAAAACCAAGGACCTACCCCCAAAATAGAGGATATTACCAATGTAACAAGGTTGAAAATTTTGAGCCTAAATTTCATACAAAACCTATGTTTTCTGAAACCCAAACGCCTATTTCCAAAACAGAGGATATTACCAAGGTAGTAAGGTTAAAACTTTATGAATGAAGGTTTCATTCGAAATCCTTGTCTTTGGGAAAACACATGACCTGTTGCGAACAATTAATAGTGGTTATTTTTTAATAAGGCATGTGAAATGATGGCATCTCTACGATACAAAGTATCATAAGCATAGACCTTTGGAACCAATACTTCCGACATTGCAATGTATTACAATTCCCCATTTTTAAGGCAGGACTGAGAGGCTTCTTTGCCTTTGACAGACCAAAAAACCCAAGTTGCACCACATCCATGAATGAGTAAGACTGAGAAGAGGTGGGTACATTGGCACCTTTTGTTCCCCCAAGAAGTTTCAAAACTAGATTCATAGTAGCATCATTGTTGATTCCATTTTCCAAGATAATGAAACTATCATGGAATTGCTTTCTTGCGTAGAGCAACCTTCGATGTCTTGTAGGGATCCCTTCACTTTATTGTATCTTATTTTTTTTTCAATAGAAGCCAAATTAAAGGATTTCACATTGCAACAAAGTGTTTTCCCGTAGAGGGACCTCACAAAGACTCGAAAGGCCACAGTGGTCCTCTCCCACATCTAAAGGCTTATATTAAGCATTAGCGCAATGATAACAACCAAACTAAGGCCACCCTAGATCTTTGAGAGTTTCTTGAGCAAGATTTTGGCAGGTTGTGATTTCTCAAATGTTATTGTGGTTGATCTTCAGTTCTAATCATAGGGGTAAAGCTAACTTTTACATGCTCTCATTGAAAACTTTTGAACCTAATAACCTTGGCATGGCTCTAGTTCAGCTAAAGGCATCCCTCACAGCCATGTTTTAGGACTTAGGGCTTGTAGTTGTGAGTGATTGAAGTCGTTTCACTCACCTAGTGTTTTCCTCAATGGTTTACCAAAATCCACCACCAATAATTCCAACATTAATATAAAGATAAACATCCATCTAAGAGTATCTCATAGAAACCAAAGTGTATGATGAGTATGTGTGTGGAAAGTAACAAACGGAAATAAAATCTTTCATTTGGCTCCAATCAAAGTTGATCAAAATTTAAAAGTCACAACAAAACATAGTTAGTGTTTTAACTTGGGATTATTTGGGGATCCATTGAAATGAGGAGCATTGCTTCTCAACATCTACCTAATTATAATTGAGCCCAAAGAAAGGGTGGTGGTGATTCATGTTTCAGCTTCATCCTCATTACAAGCTAAAGAGATTATTCTTTGAAGACTATTTTTCTGAAAAACTTAATCTTAATTCTGTTTTTTTTTTCTTTTTAAAAAAAATAGCTTCTCATTCCTATAATATTGTTATTCACTTACCCTATTTTCTGAAATCAATAAAATGAAAAATACTCAAAATTTCAAGTGCATAGCTCCTAATTCAAAGTTGTAGTTTCTATTTTTATATTCTCATTTAGCACATTATTTATTTATACAATTTTACAAGAATTTCCATTCTTATGCAGTTGGACTCATACGGTAATTTCTGTATTTGGGTCCATGTGTTAATACAAAGGTGCAAAGGTTTTGCATTCTATCTTGTGTATTTTTTGGTTGAAAGGATTGCTTTCTTTTTTACCTAAGTGTAAGGTCTATGTTGTATATATAGGAATTAAATTTATCATCCTTTTTAGGGAATGTTCATAAATCTTCTACAAATTTTTCTTTTTGGTATATCAAATTTTACAGGTTACAGCCACCATCTTATGTCGGAATAGCTACAGATTTGATAAAACAATAGGAAGAAGCAGATCTTGTGGTTAATAATATTAATAGGGGCGGCTTGAGGGTTGTTTCTTTCACATACTTCTCTAGTTGATCCCTCCTAACCATTTCATCATCCTCATGCTTAACGCTTCCACGATAAGCATCACATTGAATTACTGGGTTGTTTCTTTCACACACTTCTCTAGTTGATCCCTCCTAACCATTTCATCATCCTCACACTTAACGCTTCCACGATAAGCATTGCGTTGAATTATTGATCTGCAAACAAGTGGCTTCAAGTGTAGAGTTCCACCCACAATGAGTAATAAAACCTCCTTGCCTTCAATTTTTGTTTCTGCTGCTCGTATTGAAACAGTGATTACACATTTATATTCATTTCATAAAAGAATCTGGGCGGGACTAGCAAATTTAAATTCAAAATTCTGGGTGGCACTGTCTAATTTGAAATGCTGGATGGGGACTCAGGAAGGTGTCATTGAATGAATGTACGTGGATGTATTGAATGAAGTGTTGAAGTTCGAGCGGTGTAGTTAGATAAATCAATTTGCAATGATGAAGCTGCCGGAGTCGAGCCGTGAACCCTATCGAAGAAACCATGGTGATGGTTAGACATGTATGTTGATCTTGCTATTCACTAAGCCAATCATTAGCTTAGTGACTTGTTTTTTAAGAATTGCCATAATCGTTAGGCAACCACCAAAGTTGGCATGGAAATCTCTCAGGCAAGGAGCTGCTAGAAACCTTTGCCATGGTATGCATGACCATTAGACTACTTCAATATCTATTAGGGTATCACCATCGAGATCATAAATTTAAACTCAAGAGTGTTTAATCAACCGTCAAAAGGGACCACCATTAATTGTGCTGAAAATAAGTAGTTTGTCCCTAAATGAGGTGGGATGTATATGCCCATCGTTGGATTGTCCTTTTAACTGTGTTGAAAATAAGTAGTTTGTCCCTAAATGAGGTGGGATGTATATGCCCACCATTGGATTTTGGCATGCTAGTTATTCAACTGTGGGCATATACAACCCCCCATTCGTTTAATTCCCATTGGCAGGTAGTGTATTTGTTAAAATCCAATGCCAGTTATCCAATGGTGGGCATATACAACCCCCACTCATTTAATTCCCATTGGCAGGTTGTATATGTGTTTCCCATTAACAACATCACATCCAATCAGTGCAGTATTTGATTGAGCACACCATGTACTAAGCTACTAATTGATTTAGTACCTTTTTATCTTATCTACTAGATATCAATTTATTCTCATTTAATTGACAAGATGTAAACCCTCAAAGTCAACCATTATTAGCTTACTTTTTTGGAGAAAGAAAAAAAAAACTACCAAATGCCAAGATATATACTCACTAAGTCAACAATTATTCACTTTCACACCCGATCAGTGAAGTATTTGATTGAGCACACCATGTACTGGGTTAATAATTGGTTTACTCACTTTTTATCTTATCTATTGGATATCAGTTTATTCTCATTTAATTGACAAGATGTAAACCCTCAAAGTCAACTATTATTAGCTTGCTTTTATGGAGAAAGAAAAAACCAACTACTAAATGACAAGATATATACTCACTAAGTCAACAATTATTAATTTGATTGAGCACACAATGTACTAGGCTAATAATTGGTTTACTCACTTTTTTATCTTATCTATTGGATATCAATTTATTCTCATTTAATTGACAAGATGTAAGCCCTCAAATTAAACCATTATTAGCTTACGTTTTTGGAGAGAGAAAAAACCAACTACTAAATGACAAGATATATAGTCACTAAGTCAACAATTATTAACTACGTCACATCCGATTAGTGCAGTATTTGATTCAACACACCATGTACTAGGCTAATAATTGGTTTACTCACTTTTTATCTTATCTATTGGATATCAATTAATTCTCATTTAATTGACAAGATGTAAACCCTCAAAGTCAACCATTATTAGCTTACTTTTTTGGAGAAAGAAAAAACCAACTACTAAATGACAAGTTATATACTCACTAAGTCAACAATTATTAACTGTCACATCCGATTGCAGTATTTGATTGAGCACACCATGTACTATACTAATAATTGGCTTATTCGCTTTTTATCTTATCTATTTGATATCAATTTATTCTCATTTAATTGACAAGATGTAAACCCTCAAAGTCAACCATTATTAGCTTACTCTTTTGGAGAAAGAAAAAACCTACTGAATGACAAGATATATACTCACTAAGTCTATAATTATTAACTGCATCACGTCTGATGAGTGTAGTTTTTGATTGAGCACGCCATGTACTAGGCTAATAATTGGTTTACTCACTTTTTATCTTATCTGTTGGATATCAATTTATTCTCATTTAATTGACAAGATGTAAACCCTCAAAGTCAACCACTATTAGCTTACTTTCTTGGAGAAAGAGAAAACCAACTACTAAATGACAAGATATATACTCACTAAGTCAACAATTATTAGCTTACTTTTTTGTAGAAAGAAAAAACCAACTACTTTTCATTAAAATGAATTTTTTTTACATATGTCAATATTCATCACATGTAGTTGGATATTTAAAAACTAAAACATGTATGTTAAACCAAGTACATATTACCACAATGAAGCATGTAGATTAACAAGTATTATTATTGTCCTATGGAAAAAGAGACATTGGTCCTATATCAATGAGGACTTTCTCCTTGTATTCTTCATAGTATATGAATCCTTCGTGATTCTAAATACCTTTCTTTGAGAGTTTTTCCAATTTAGAGTTTGATTTCCTATAAATATGATAGAAAAAAATTGCCCTGAAAGATGAAGCCATTTCCTTTGTCCTCTATTTCCAAAAGAGCAATGAAGGGACTTCAAGATTGGGTTTTTCATTAGCCCAAACTATAGTGACCCTTGAGTCTTCAAACACAGTCAATGATTCAATCTATTGTAGGTTTGTGAAGTATAATGTATCCCATAATGTTAGTGACTCAACCCATGAATTTGACCCTTGTCCACTATCCATAAAAGCTTATAATGATGTCGATCTGATAAAAATAATAATCCACCGCAACTCTAATAATCTGCAACTCTCTGAGGAGTACCTGGGTCGTCCATCTGTGAACTTGATACCATTGGGAATACTTCTGCTTCTAGTGGGTATTAGTGGAAACTTCTACCACCATTATTTGTTGTCAAAGCTTCGCAAGGATGGAGAGAAGTTATCATGTGTTTGTCAAGGAAGGTTATTTGGATATGTGGTTCATCTCCATTATTTTTGAGTTTATTGAAATCCTAGGTGTAGCCTTCATCTTCCAAACTTCATTTGCTTTATCTGACTAATTGATGTGATATTCTTCTGTTTCGTTGGTGAAGCATATCAACCAAATCATGTTATATGAAAAAGTTTGAGGACTTCTCTAGTCACAAAAACCCTGTGATTCCTTTCCTCATATGACACTACCATTAAGGTGTTATTTAATTTTTTTTTCCTTTGTTTTTTTAATTAAAATTAACTGGAATTAAGTGTTTGAATGACATTGTAATTTTTTGTTCTTTAAAATGCATTTTTGAATGTATAAATAGATTTTAACACATTAAAAAATATTTAGAGCATCTAAATGGAGTAGTATAATTGTTAAACAGTTTTATTTTTTTCACTATAATTATCTTTGGGGCACTCAATTCCGCATATTATAGATTCCAAGAAATCCCCTGATTTCAACCAAAATCGACCCTAAAATATCACCTAAAAGATTTAAAAAAAATCTAATGGTTAATATATACACACTTAAATTATATAGTATATAGAACTCAAATTTATAATTTTAACAAGTCTCTAGTAACTTTTAAATAAAATTAACCTAAAAATATACCAAAATCATAAAAATTTTCAGGCCAAGAGGTAACTCCACAATGCGAATTGTGTTTTGCATTAAGATTGCTCATGGATATATGCATGGAGGGAGAGACTCTTGGGCTTCACCTCCCATTGTCCCTAATCTTTCGAACTTTTCTCTTCCAAGCGCTTTGGTGAAGATGTCTACAATCTGCTCATTTGTGGAACAATGGCTTAGATGGATTGTCTTGGCCTCAACATGATGTCGAATCAAATGGTATTTTCTATTGATGTGTTTCGTTTGATCATGGAACTTTGGGCTCTTGACCAACTTTATTGCAGAAGTGTTGTTGACAATCATGAGTGGAGTTGAAAGCACTTGTTTCACCTGAAAATATTCGAGAAATTTCCCGAGCCACACAATTTCCTTTGTTGCTCCAGCTGCTACCACATATTCTTCCTCTGTTGTGGAATCTACTGGAACTGAATGTTTGAATGGTCTCCAGGAGACATCTCTTTATCCAAGACTCATAGCATAACCTGAAGTAGATACCCAAACTTCTTTATCTCCATCGAAGTCTGAATCAAAGCATCCAATCAAGTTGAAGTCGCCCACCTATGTATACTTGAGTCCAAAATCTTGAGTTTCGTTCAAGTACTTTAGAACTCTTTTTGCAGTAGACCAATGTCCCTCACAAGGATTTTGCATAAACCTGGAGAAGATTCTAATAGAAAATGAAATGGTTGGTCTAGTAGTAGTTAGGTGGTTGAGACTTTCTACAAGTTGTCTGTACTTTGTTGCATCCTCAAATTATTTTCCTTCAATGGATGTGAGCTTCAAGTTCTGTTCCATTGGAGTAGTCAAAGGATTGCACTCAACCATTCCAAACATGTTCAACATATCTCCAATGTACTTATTCTAAGAGAGGAATATAAAATTCTGATGTTGAGTTACTTCAATACCAAGATAATAGTGAACATAGCCCAAGTCAGTCATTTCAAAACCTTTCCTCAATTCCTTCTTTATGGATGCAATCTAGCTCTCATTGTTCCCTGTCATCAAAAGATCATCTACATACACCACAAGATATACAACTGTTTTTCCAACTTTCTTGACAAACAAAGTTGCATCATCAAGATTGTAATGTTTGAAGTTGAGTTTTAGAATATGCTCAGTCAACTTTTCATACCAGGCTCGTGATGCTTTCTTGAGGCCATACAAGGATTTCAAAAGCTTGCATACCTTTTGTTCTTAGCCCTTCACAACAAATCCTTCTGGCTAGGACATAAAAACATTATCTTTTAGATCCCCATTCAAGGAAGCATATTTTACATCCATTTTATGGGTTTTCCAACTCTTCTGCGCTGCCAAGGAAAAGAGTGTCTGGATGGTAGTCCATTTTGCAGTGGGGGAAAAATTGTCCTCATAGGTGACCCCTTCTTTCTATACAAAACCCTTTTCCACGAGCCTAGATTTGTGCTTGCCAAGTGAACCATCAACTCTATACTTGTTCTTGTAGACCCACTTGCAACCAATTGGTTTGGTTCTCAATGGAATATCAACTAGCTTCCAAGTGCCATTCTTTATCAAGACATCATATTCTTTCTACATCGCTTCTTTCCATTCATCATGAGAAGTTGTTTCTTTGAAAGAATTTGGTTCAATATATGAAGACAAATTTAGTTCACAAACATAATAAATATCCCTATCAACAGATGAATCAGAATCATTTACATCACCTCCATTTTTCCTAGTTCAATTTCTTGTTCTTGTCTTTCCAACCTCATCAGGATGAACACTTTTAAGTGTCTTTGTCGACCATTTTGGAGGACCTTTATAAGATGGCCTAGGTTGCTTATTTGAATGAGTTGGAGATGAATCAAGATTGAGTCTCTCAATTTTGTCAATCACATAACTCAAAGTGTCACCAGTGGCTGGAGCTTCATGTGGGGGAGAGAGTGCTTCAGAAGAAGATTCCACAAATTGATCTAGTATAGGAATCCCCCTTTCAGGTGTGGAACCTGATTATCAAATTCTTGAAATGAATTCGCATGTTTGAATCTATCTAAGTGATCAAGTTGTCGCTCAACAACATTGTCAGATTTGGAAGGTTCAAGAAAGATCACATCTCTAGATACAACAAACTTCTTATTAACATCATCATAGAGATAATATGCTTTGGAGGTATTTGAATAACCCAAGAAGATACAATTATGACTCCTTGCACCAAGTTTGTTTCTTTTTTCCTTTGGTATCAAGGCATAATAGGTGAAACCAAAGACCCTGAGATGTTTTACCGAAGGAATGTGTCCATACCACATTTCATAAGGAGTCTTGTTTCTAATAACATTAGATGGACACCTATTCTTTACATATATAGCACATAGAACCGCAGCAGCCCAAGACATCAATTTTACATTCTTGAAAAGCATCATGGAACGTACCATATTTAAGATTGTAATGTTCATTCTTTCAACTACTCTGTTATGTTGGGGATTATAAAGCACAATTGTTTGATGTTTGATCCCTTTCTAGCGAAAATAATTTTCAAATTCATTTGAAGTGTATTCTTTTCCATTATCAGTGCGAATATAGCCAATATGATATTGTGCATCGTTTTCAATCCATGCATGAAAGTTCTTGAATGTTTGAAAAGCATCAGATTTGTTCTTCAATAAATAAACCCAATACATTATGGTCTAGTCATTAATAAATGTCATCATATATTTATTTTCATTTATAGAAGGAACAGGAATTGGCCACATAAGTCTAAATGAATAAGTTCAAGTTTTCTATGTGATCTGGAACGTAAATCATGAAAAGACTGTTTGTTGTGCTTTCCTAACATACAAACATCACATTGCTTAAGTTTCTTAGGAATTGTAGGCAAACTAGTAACACCACTTTTCTTCAACATACGAAGGTTGTCATAATTCAAGTGTCCAAATCTAGCATGCCATAAAAGACTTGATGGAAATGTACCTTCATCATAACGATAATTGAATGAGAATTTTTTGTGCACGAGCAAGGTACCTTGCAACTTCAGGAGTCTTTCTTCTTCTATCCCCATTATGACAAGTGAGTGATCTGATGCATTTTTGATCTCAACCTTGCCATCAAACATATGAATGGAGTGTCATTACTGGCGGATCTGGACCAAAGACAACAAGTTTCTCCTCAGCTCCGAGAGATATAAAACATCATGCAAAAGAAAATCTGGAAGACCATGCAGTTTGAGCCTGATTGTGCCAAGCCTTGACGACTTGAGTTTTGATTTGTCTGCAAAGTATATTGCTCCATCAACACTGTTAGTAAATTCTTCAAAAAAATATCTTCTAAAATTCATCTGGCAAGTTTCTCCTTAAACAAGTCTTTAGTTACTCCAATATTACAATGTTCCACAACATAGTGAGCGGATTCAGATATTTTACCTTTCCCTTTGTTATTGGTTTTACCTTTGGCTTCATTTATTTCTTGCTCAATTCTGTCCCAAGGCAACTTACATGTGGATGCATCATATCCATATCTATTCAACGTATGCAGTGAAGATCAGACATTTCTTCTTGGAATTGTCTACCCCCCATGCCTCTAAAATTATTCCTTATTCTTCCTCTTCGACCACCTCTTCCTCTAGAAGAATCTTGTGCATGATTCTTCTCTTTTTGCGCAAGGCACACAATGTTTTCAGAACACTGAGGAGTTTCCTTCTTTTCCAAAGCCTTATCATTTTCAACAAACTTCTCCATCATAAAATTTGAACTAGACCCAAAAATAATTACAATACTTCTAGCAAAAACATTGATACTAATTGCTATGTCTTTACAAAATGGTATCAAGTGCAGGCTCTCCATATTCAAATACCATATATTATATGCCTAATAACATAACCAACTAACGTTATATTGCACATATTATACCATGTCATGCCATATATATGCACATCATAAGGAGAATTCAACACTTCATAAGAAGAAGTCAACGTAGAAATTATGGATCCAACATATTAAAAAGGCACCAGTCTTCGAGTTAATGCACATATAAGAAAAGGCATACTATATATAAACCTAATGGAATGCACCACCCAACACATATGAAATCAATTCTCCTTACAACTTTTCATACCACTGCCTACAACGTTGTTACCATCAGCAACAATATTAAATCATTTTTTAATGTTTAATATCACACATCGAATGAAGAGGATGCAAGCATGGGTATGACAACATAATGCTATTTTGATGTTTAATATCACACATCGAATGAAGAGGATGCAAGCGTGGGTATGACAACATAATGCTATTTTGGAGTAATTTCTTCTTCAGGTAATTTTGTAGGCATTGAACATGACGATGAGGTGTTTCATGCTCCGGTTCATTCTCCTAGCTGGGTTGACGCTCCAACTTCATTGGAGTCCATTGCAAAGAAACTTAGAGGAATTCAGGAAAATATGGACATCATTCGAGAACATCGATATGAGGACCGTAATGAGCTAGTTGCATATATGAATGATATTCAGTTTAGCCAGAACGAGATTCTCGAGCAGCTGGACAATCTTTGTAGGATCCACTGTCATACTAATGAGCGTCTTCGCGGTCTAGAAGCTCAAGTTGAACACATTGACTTCCACATGCATGAACGTGTTGGTTTTCATGTTGTACCTCTTGTAGTTCCTCCCCATCCCCCTCCTTGATATGTTGTTGTCAGTATTTGTGCTATTTTTATCTCTCTTTTGTGACGTATGGCTCTTAAGCCTAGCTGAAATAATGCTTATAAGGATAAATCTTTAACATACTGAGGCCCTAACGCCAACAAGTTTGGTTGGAATGAGGCTCCGGGGTGGGGTGGGGTGCATAGAGACATATGTTATAATATTGTTTTGTGAAAATGTAACCAAAGAAATTTGATTGACAAAAATACAAAACTTTGAAAAATTAAAATACCTCCTATCATTAAAATCCTCCGATTTACAAAAAAAATATTACTTCTTTAGATTAAAATTTTTCAATAAGTACTTATATATTACTATAATTACTTAATAATATAATGGAAAATTAGGTTGAAAACCCCTTTCTTGTGGTTTTTTGGGATCATACACCATTAATATTTATATATTTGACCCAAAATTTACATATTTGTAATTTGATATGAACATATGTCTTTAATATTTCTATATGTAGATGAAATTCGATATTGACACAATTATGTTTACCTAATTCTTTGATTTGCTAATTTTCAGTGCTACTACAATTTTTGGCAATAAGACACCTAGTGTTATAATGTAATGGAAAAACTAATGTTTTTAACTATTATGCTTTGATTTTATATAGTTTTGACGTGATATGATTATATGTATTTATGTTTACTTGTTGCATGTGGTCTTAACAAAATCCAAATCATAGATGGTAAAAAAAGATTCAGGAATTTCTATTGGTTTTTTTACTCACATGTGATGCGGGAGTATGAGAGCTTCTAAACCATTAATTTTTTGGAGGAAAAAATTCCAAAAACTGGTATTGACATTTTGGGAAAAATTTGTATTCTTCTATGTAAATATTATATTGAGTTGATTTATTCTAGAAAATCTATGTGAATGAGTTATGATTTTAGAAGTTGTTTGGATAGGTACTATTTTGTTAATATGTTAAAACTCAATCTTCCTTTTAAAGCATGAGAGATTCTAGGGATAGATTGAATGGTTTTAGGATAGAGAAAAATATGATTTATGGAGTGATTTTAGGATCTAGAAATGATGTTTCTAAATTCTATCTATTTTAAGCTTATGGGTAATAAAAAAGAGAATAAGTGTGAGAAAAAGGGAGGATGGCCAAATGAATGTTAAATCATACCATAGAGAGGAGGGAGAGGTTATGATTAGATGTATGCACATATTATCTTGATGGAACAAAGTTTTCATTATATGATTGTTTGTACATGATTGAGTAATTCCAATTTTAAATATGAATTCAGAATGAATGGTACATAATAGAAATCTATCATATAAAAGAAGCAATTCCTATTATTGGATTTGAGGCAATTGAATGAGGGAAAAAATTGGTGTGTGCATATATATTTTGTGTGTTTATTTTATTATAGGATTAGAGAACCAGATCAAAATGTGAGTAAAGGTGTATGGTGTTGAGAAATCTGGAGGCTTAAGGATTAGGGTATATTCCTCTTCTTTGATAATTTCTTGTGAATTTTGTTGGCTTTTTCTTAATGTTTAGTATGTTCTTTTTATCAAACAATTACCAAACTCCAAGGCAAGGTGAAAACCCCTGAAGGTGGAAAACCCAGAAAAACTATCTTCCTATAAAATCAGATCAAAGTGAGAAATCCAAGACCCAAGACCATGACAAAATTTCAGTCCTTGAAGATGCCAAGCTAAGCCCTTCTCAATCACAGGATATAACATCATATTCAACCAAAGTAGCTCCGTTGGGTCCCTAAAATACTAGTGATTACCCCATTACTATTGTAGTTTTATCCCTTATTAATATTGTTGTGCCCCTATTGTCCCCATATTGTTATTACTGTGCCCCATAGAATCCCTCTATTGTTATTTTTGTGGCTTTATATTATTATTGTTAGGTCGGCTGGGTTATATTGTGACTCCTTAGACTCCTATATATAGAAAGGAGGTTTTGTCATTTGAATCATCCAAGAATTGTTCATTTATATAATGTAAAGGAGGTTGCTTCCTCGAAGAGGCTGAATTCTAAGGCGTTAATCTATCTTTTCTATCTTTTTCTTGAGCTGGTTTCATAACATTTGGTATCAGAGCTTTGGATTCTAGGGTTTCGCTGCTCCAAATAGGTCATCGTGGCATTTTCACTACAACTTTTTTTTTTCTGCGACATTTCAGAAGCTAAAAAAAAAACCCATTTGAGAAGAAATCGCACTGAATCTCGAGTACGAATTTCAGAGATTTTCGCGCTATATTTGTGGAGATATGATCTGAGGAAGTTGGTCCTTTTGCAGACTCCGGAATTACATTCCAAACAGGTGACCTGGGGAAAATTGTTATAACTTTCTCTCTGAGCATCAGATTGAAATTTCGTAAGAAGGTACAGAAAGAGGACGAACTGTAGTTTCTTGTATATATTTTCAGAGCCAAAAGTCAAAACAGTGACTCGTGGCACGTCGTACAAGTTCGCTCTACTGAACTAGTCTATAATCAGGTCACTGTGGGAGATTTCGCATATCTCTTCCTTGGAGAATCCAATTTGGATCAAAGTGGTGGCATTGGAAAGAGGACATAGAGGGCTACTGCAGGTTGCAATTTTAGAACTAGATGATCCGAAAGTACAGAGATACATTAGAGGCAATATCAAGCTCCTACAAAGTGAAAAAAGGTGTGTAGATTTTTTTTAAATTTTTGCTTAAGCTTGGTTTGAAAATTTATTTTGAAGGAATTCAAAGGGCGTAGTAGAGAATTATTATCGGTAACTGATGCCCTGAGGAAAGAAAATGCAAACACCTAGTAAGCAACCTGAAAGCTTTAGCATGACTCATGAAGAAGAGGAAGAAATGCTACATGATACATCAAAATTACAAGACCAAGTGCAACAAATGTCACTCTCACAAAAGCTAATAGAAGCTAAGATAAAGGGTGTGGAAGCTAAGATGGACGATTTGAAGATAGATTTGAAGACAGACTTGAAGAGAGACATGGCAGATTTGAAGACAGATTTGACAAATTTTCTACAAGAAATACTTACTAATGGTGAAAAGGTATAAAAGAAACTCATGATGCGAACAAAAGAAATGTTAATCATGATTTCATAGACTCTAATGTGGGATCGAAGACCCACCATATTCCAAAAATCGATATGAGGAAGTTTGACGGCAAGGATCCCGCAACCTGGGTATTACAGATAGAGCAATTTTTCGATCTCAATAATGTGCAAAACACATAAAAGGTACGTATTGCAACTTTATATTTGGAACCAAATCAGTTTGTATGGTATCAATGGCTTTGCTCTCGTAAACAAATTATCACTTGGGCAATTTTTACGGAAGAATTGATAGCACATTATGAGGATACAAAAAGCAACACTTTTTTTAGCCAATTGATAAGTCTCAAACAAAAGGGTTCAATAATGGAGCACATTGAGGAGTTCCAAAAATTGAACATAAGGGTAAAAAATATTCCAGAGGAACATAGGATTGATGTGTTCATAGGGACTTTAAAGGATAATATCCAACATGATGTTCGCCTTTGGGAACCTGATTCATTAGAAAAGGCAGTCAGGTTAGCAAGAAAAATGGATAGCAAAATTATGGCAACCAGGAAGCATACCACTCACAACTATAAAGATGGAAGTGTTGTTGCCCCTAGTCTTCCACAACCTATAAGGTTGACATCACAACAATTGGAAGAAAAAAGAGCAAAAGGGATTTGTTACAGTTGTGATAGCAAATACACTAAAGGTCATAAGTTTGCTGAGAAGAAATTATTCTACATAGATTGTGAAGAGGAAGAAGAAAAGGAGCAAGAAAGGTCAAAAGAAGAGGATATACTCCAGGAACAAAGCCTAGATAAAGAAGAAATGAATCCGACCATATCTTGTAATGCATTGGTAGGAATTACCACTCCTCAAACCATCAAGATAGAAGGACAAATCAAGAAGAAAAAGGTAATAGTGTTGATTGATTCAGGAAGTACCCACAATTTTATTCATTGTAAGGTAGCAAAAGAATTGAATTGCTTCTTATATCCAACGCTAGAGTGTCAAGTGATGGTTGCAAATGGAGGAACAATAAATTGCTTTGGAAAGTGCCATAATATCAAGCTATCCATGGGAGAATATGTATTGACTAGCCCAATGCTTTCCATTCCAATGGGAGGTGCTAATGTTGTACTAGGAGTCCAATGGCTACAATCCTTGGGTACAATAGCTTTTAATTTTCAAGAAATTTTCATGAAATTTTCTGTGGAAGGAAAGGAAGTTGAATTAAGGGGTATTGCAGGGAAACCGAGAAAGATAATAAGCTCTAACGGTATGACAAATCTTCTAAAAAAGGAACAAAGAGGTGTAATTGCACAATTATGTTCGCTAGATGTTTCCACATTGGAATCATCTATTTCTCCAGATCTCCAAAAAGTCTTGGACAATCATTCCAAGGTATTTGAGACCCCCAAAGGTCTCCCACCTATTCGTGATCATGATCATGCTATTCATCTGATTCCAAGAAGTGTTCCTCCAAACATCGGGCCGTACAAATATCCCTATGCCTAAAAGCGTGAAATTGAACGTATGGTTGCAGAAATGCTAGAGGCTGGTATAATTCAACCGAGTCAAAGTTCTTTCTCTGCTCCAATAGTATTGGTGCACAAGAAGGATGGATCATGGTGCATGTGTCCGAATTATAGGGAGCTCAACAAGCTCACTATTAAAGATAAGTTTCCCATTCCTGTCATTGATGAATTACTGGATGAATTGCATGGATCAATTTACTTCACCAAGTTGGATCTTCATTCAGGATATCATCAAATCAAAATGAAGACTGAAGACATTCCGAAGATAGCATTTAGAACTCATGAGGGTCATTATGGATTTTTGGTCATGCCTTTTGGCCTTACCAATGCACCTTCAACATTTCAAGGTTTGATGAATTCCATTTTCAAACCATTCCTTAGAAAATTTGTGCTAGTATTTTTTGATGATATACTAATGTACAACAAGTCTTGGAAGGATCATGTTGAACATGTTGACAGGGTGCTACAACTATTGGAGAAGAAACAATTATATGCAAAAAGATCTAAATGTTTCTTTGGAGTACAAGAGGTGGAATATCTGGGTCATATTGTATCTCATGAAGGAGTTAAGGTAGACCCTAGCAAAATTAAAGCCATTAAGGAATGGAAAATCCCCACATCCATAAAGCATCTGCGATGATTTCTCAGGTTGACAGGGTATTATCGCAAGTTTGTTAAGAATTATGGGAGAATAGCAGCACCTATAACAACATTATTGAAGAAAGATGCATTTTCATGGACTCTAGAAGCAACAAAGGCCTTCGAGCATTTTAAAGAGGCAATGTGCCAAGCACTGGTCTTAGCTACACCAGACTTCACAAAAACCTTTATTGTGGAATGTGATGCTTCAGGAAATGGAATTGGTGTTGTTTTAATGCAAGATTAAAGACCCATTGCTTTTGAAAGTCGTCCAATCAAGGGAAAGTTTTTACACAAAGCTATTTATGAGAAGGAAATGTTGGCAATACTCCATGCACTTAAGAAATGGAGACCCTACCTAATGGGAAGACACTTCAAGGTAAAAATGGATCATGATAGCCTTAAATACTTTTTAGAACAAAGATTATCCTCTGAAGAGCAACAAAAGTGGGTCACAAAGATGTTGGGTTATGACTTTGAAATCATCTACAAAAAAGGGAAGCAAAATGTGGTGGCAGATGCACTCTCAAGAAAGGATGAGGATGTGGGCACTTATTCGAAAGTTACAACAAGATTCCAGTATGTCTGATACATTTAGCTGGCAAAATGATTCGTTATGGTACAAATATCGCTTATACCTCTGTAAGAATTCCTAGCTAAAACAAAATATTCTTATGGAATTGCACACTTCTCCCTTAGGAGGGCACTCAGGATTTTTAAAAACTTACCACAGGGTTAAGAAGGAATTTTTTTGGGAGGGCCTTAAATCAGATATTCAAAAGTTTGTGGTGGAATGTTTGGTTTGCCAACAAAATAAATTTGAAACAATTAAGACACCGGGTCTATTACAACCTTTATCCGTTCCAAGCCAACGTCGGGAGGAGGTTTCAATGGATTTTATCACAGGTTTACCCAAGTCTGAGGGAAAGAGTGTTATCATGGCGGTAGTTGACAGACTTACCAAGTGTTGTGGGGAAAAGTGCCTATGCAGGACGACCCTATCCACCTAAGGTGTGATAGTGCCTTAGCAACAAACAGAAACAACTATTCTAGTATTCTTCCTTTATGAATTAAGAATGAAGAGAGATGAGGTGGACTAACCGGTGTCTTCCGCTTGTCCTTTGATCCAGTTTCTCTTCTCTTTGAGAGCTCCCAGCTACTTGCTTTCTCACTCGCCCAGCTTCACCAAGTTCCTGCAAGATCACAAAAGGGGAACGCTACACAAAGACATAGATTCATATTCATAACTAGCTCAGGATTAGAAATAAGCTAAACATATTAATGCAATCATACATCAAGGACACATCAACATGTAGGAGAAACTAAAATAGTTTTATTGATGAAATAACAAGGTTCAGGAGGAGATACAACCAAGTGAGTTCCAATCTAGCATCTACCTCCCAGCAAAGGAATCCCTTCTTCACCTCCCTTCAAAGCATAAAGCACCCAATCATCTCAATCTCAAACCAACAACAATTCTTTGCAATATACAAAATTCCAGCCTCTAGATCTCTTGGATGATGGATCCATATATAGATATTTGGAGAGGGGATGAGTCAGCTTGTGATCTGACTAGTGTCCTCTCTCTCTGTCAGTCCTTGCTTCCACTTGGAGACTAAGAGCCTCTTACTCATCACTTAGTCGAACTCAGTGAGGCAAGTGTCATGGAGGAAGATTCTGGAAGCTTCCATAGTCTTTACACCTCGCAGAATGGCACTGCCATTTGTCATTTCCCGCTCAGCGCACCCTGGTAGTGCACTTGGGTGCGTTGCAACGCACCTAGCTAGTGTACTGGGGTGCTTTGCAACGCAGGTGGCTAGTGGAGCCACTGAAATGATCCTGATTTGACTGTTTTTGAGCAGTTTCTGGTGGAGAACTTTTATGAAGAGCTGTGGTTTGTTGGCCTTGTTCCTTTAGGGGTAGGAACAACATGTTTAGGGAATTTGGATCCCTTGGATTATGGACATTTCATGCTTAGCGCTGTAAGGCACAAAAATGTCTATAACAGTTTCCCCCTAAAGTATGAGGCCGTTTATCGGGTGAAATGCTTTATTAGGAGGATCCAAAGTTCTTTCAATGCTGGGAGGAGACCTGTAATAAGATACAATACAATACATTATTTTCATACTGTTTTCATGATCTAGCTGAGGCGGGCATTCCCATGCTCAGCTTTATAAATTCATTTTCATGTACATAGGACAGACAATCATCTGATGATAGACTGATGATTCTGATAGAGCCATCATCCTTTTGGTAGGATGATTATCTGTGCTGCAAAACTGTACATTTCCATGTCTTTATTTTCCTGAATATATATCGCAGCCCGGATGGATGAAACTAGATCCGGGGTCTTCAATCTCGTCCGATCTTCACTCTAATTACAAGTCGATCCATGTGAGAATTGTTTTGAAGTTGAACATGGAAAGACATCACTTGATTACCAGTCAATGATGTAAACTGTTAACAAGCGCAAGAGGAATCACCGATAATGATGATGACCCTCAAGGTACTACAGTACAATTCACGTGGTGTGAATAGAGGACTTGGCGTCGAACACCACGTAAAATCTTTCGGTCGAAGGTCATTGATGTATACCTGTCGCCGAAAGTGAGAAACTTGCAATCGAGGCATGCAAGCTTCAAAGTACTGAAGGGGGTGTTCCTAGATCAACTTCTTGGATAATGAGCTGATGTCGACAAGAAGCGATCCGTCAAAGGAGGGCCTTAATGAATCCCACATCAATGACACGGAACGGAGCAAATGATTTTGATGGAGGTGAAAACGATCTGATGATATATGATTCAGGGTGGCGGTCATGAAAGAGTATAATGTATGGTAGTGGATGGGACACAGGTGACTTCTCTGAACAACTTCTCTTGAACATGTGGCGACACTTATGTGATGGATTGGTAGCATTTACCCCAAATGTGGATGGTATTGGCGAGACCATGGTGATGTGACCGGTGAATGAAACAACCCAACCCAATTGTGGTACGGAGGAAAAGTGTCATGTTCAAGAGCGACTTGCTACCAATAAAGTTTCTTTGAGTTTTTCCCAATTTTTCCCCAGTCATTACTGACCAGTACCTCTTTATTTTTGTCAAGCTTGAGGAGGATAACATATGCTTGTTCTATAATTTGCCCTTCGGGCAAACCCATCGCTATGTTTTAACGAGCCTAGCGATAGTGAAACTCGTTCTCGTCTAAAGACAAGTTTGTCGCTATTTAATGCATTTAACGAGTCTAAAGACAAGGATAACTCGGTCCTTTTCATTTTTAGAGAGTCTGAAAAGGTACATAAAGTTAACTCCGAAAGTCCTTTTTCGTCATCTAATCCCTTAAGTCCGAAAAAGTATAAAACAATACAGAAGGGATGAATTTTCGACAATTTTCACGAGCCGAACAAAACAAGCGCTCGATCTTTTTGTGCAATAATCCCTCAGGTCCAAAAAGATTAAAATTTAGATGAGGGATAGCACTTCCGGTCACTTTAACGAGCTGGAAGGCCAAAACTCGGCAATCTTTTCATATTTTACGAGTCAGATGAAAAGAGCTTAAAGAAGACTCGTCTTTTGAGGAATGAGTGATAACATGGGTAGCAGCTGATTCCAGGTAAGGCTTGGAATTTTCCAATCACGGCAGTGTCACAAGGATGGCTAGTGAAATCACTCTTCGCAGCTGTTCCTCAAAATGGGTAAACAATCAAATGGAGGTGAATGATCGGCCAATAGAAAAGTGGAGGTGACGGGCAAACACGACCAAGGCTTTAATGGCTGATAATATTACATTCACGGTGGTCATTTACCGGAATAGTTCATTTTTAACGAGCTTAAACGCGGGTTGAAACATTTGCTCGATCTTATGTTTATTTTTTAACGAGCATGAACTATGTGCTAAAACTGCTCGGATCTGTTTATTTTTTAACGAGCATGAACTATGGACTAAAACTGCTCGGATCTGTTTATTTTTTAACGAGCATGAACTATGGACTAAAACTGCTCGATCTTGCGTTTATTTTTTAACGAGCATGAGCTGTGTGCTAAAACTGCTCGATCTTGCGTTTATTTTTTAACGAGCATGAACTGTGTGCTAAAACTGCTCGAGTCTTGCGTTTATTTTTTAACGAGCATGAACTGTGTGCTAAAACTTCTTGATTATCCAGTCATATGATAAGAATGTCTCATTGAAGATTCTATTTTTTATGGAGCTTCATCTTACAAAGCTTTGCCCCGCATCCTTTCTTTATGCAAGCTCGGAAACGACTAATCCTACGAGTTTAAAGGGTTAGCCTACAGGTTTAAAGGGAGGACCTAAAACTTTAAAAAATAAATAGCCGCCCCTTGCTTGCACTCCAAAAGGTTTGCATGCCCCTAGGTATAAAATATGATTTCAAGGTTACCCCTACTTTGTCCGCCAAAACATTTGTTTCAGCAGGAAAGGCCTACCTCTTTCAGGTTACCAAAGATTGCTCTATTTGCGGCACAAATAAAACACTTCCTCGGCGATGTCTACCAAGATAGACAAAGGTGAGTGACAACGAGCGCCAAACACATAACTTTGACAAGAGAATCTTATTCTAGAATAACCCCTCTTCCTAGACGGACGGGGTACAGACTAGTCATATTCTCCCGCGGAAACCTACCCTATACCCAAAGTTTTCCTGCCGAAGTAGACCAGGATGCATGCCCCCTGGGTTCCAGTCATATCCTTCTGGATTACTCACGCTCATCGGGAGGATGGACCATGGGTTGAGACATTTCTTGCGTGGAGAGACCATTTAGGGATGGTATATGACTATTTGCGATGCGTGATCCGGGAAATGAAAGCCGGTCCACGAGCTTGACCACTCTTCCTTCATGCGGAAAACACATTACTCTAAAGAGTGAGGAGACAATGGCTCCCATGCAATAAATATAGTCTCATCCAAGGAGTAGGTTATAATCCAAGGGTCCTTGAACGACCATCACGTTCATTTGAACGGTCTTCCTTTTCAATGTTATGGGCACATTGGGAAGAATCCCTAAAGGTCGACTGGTTCCTTTATCAAAGCCTGTCAGATTTCTCATCTCAGGAAAAAGCGATGGCGAACCAAGCGCTTTCCAAGAAGTAGAGGAAAGGATACTCACAGAAGCCCCCTCATCAATGATGGTACCAGCCATGACCATTCTATATATTTGGATGATAATTCTGAATGGTATGCTTGCTGGTAAGCGGGGTCTGCCTAGTTGATTCCAGTCAAAGGATACAACTAGGTTGCTTGGAGGTGGGACCGAGTAGACGGCCGGGTATGGCTCTGACGAAGTTCCTTCCTGCGATAAAGGAATGGGCAAATTTCCCCCTTGTTCGTCGGAGTCTGTGTTGATGAAGAGAATTTGGACGATGTCGTCTTTATTCTCTTATGTGATGATATCATTCGAAGATAGAACCTCTGAAGGCAAGACCGGGTCAACTGCCGCCTTGACTTTTTGACTTTCGTCAGGTACAGATTCAGATAGTTTATCCTCAATGATATATGCTTCGGCTGACCACCTGAGCGGGCCAGCCGGGTTTTCAACTGGTGAAGGACTTGGCAGGAGTTTTTGATATCCAGGAGGAAGTTGCACTGGTAAAACCGGGCGATCTTCCAAAACTCTTTTAGCCTCGTATAAGAAGGGACAACGGCGGATGGCATGGTCGCCTTCACACAGTTTACAGGGAAATCTAGCTTTCCCTCTTTGTCCTGTGGCTTCACTTTCACTAGTTGACGGTGTGCTGTCAACATGGCTATCAGAGGTTGACACCACCGGATTGTGCAAGTGGGGAGACCAGTCCCTAAGTATCCGAGGGATGCAAGGACAATCTCTGTGAAAGTGGTCTCCCTTGCATATGACACATGGTGATTTAGGCCTGGTCAGTGCAGTGTGTGGATTTTCGTTAGACGCCATTTGTTTGCCCCCATTCGCCTTTGGCTCCTTCTTCTTCTTCTCTTTCTTCTTCTTTTTCTTCTTCTCTTTAGGAACTTGGCTTTTGGATTTGCCAGCTCCATCAAGAGAAGAGGGAGGAGGAGAGGAAGAATTAGAGGAAGTGGAAGGTTGGTGGGTAACTCTGGACTGGTCTAACTGCTGATTCGATTGTTTAGGAATAGTGGTGTTTTGAACAACATTGGTTGAGAAGAGCCAGACAGGCAGGCCAATTGTCAGTCCTGGAAGCGACAAGGTGGCCATATGGGGCGCTCCAACATCTCCCCAAGAGGAGAAGGGACTAGGATTTCCACAAAGGGGAATTCCTTGGTTGGGGGGCTCAATTTTCTCAACTGAAAGATCAACGCGGGAATAAGGGTGATTAGTATTCCGTTTAAAATAAATTTTAACGACGCTTTAGACACAACTTGTTTTTTCAGTTTTAAAGAGTCGAGAAAAAACAAAAGATGACTCTAGTCTCCTTTGATGTTTTAACGAGCCCGAAGTGACAAATGCTCGGATGGACTTTTTCCGTTATAGAGTCTGAAAAAGGCCAAAAGGAACTACTCTGGAGATCTAGGTAGAGGGTGTGCCAAACCAATCACAAAACTGCAGAATACGTTTTACGGTACGACAGTCAATCTTCCCGAATGTTGTGTTCGGTGCATTGCGATCAGTAGGGCGGCCGACACGGCTTCCTATGGATAAAAGGTTTTATGCCTATAGGGGTCTCCCAATATATACTCGACGGTACGTGGGAGCACAATCCGTACTGGAACTTTTGGTCTCTCAGGAGGAATCACCCAACCATCAGTGAGGCCAACAGATACCAGGTTTTACGACGCCGGAACATGTCTCTAGCCTAGACCTCTATGTTGTGCGTTAAGTTAGAAAGCGTTGTTATGTTCATTCAGTTTATTTTAAGTTGATCTTTCTTAGAAGTTTGCCTTTTGAGGTTCACCACGAGATGTAGATACAATTCCTAAATGCAATCTAAAAGATGATAAGCAAATCTTTATCTCTTTTTCAACAATGAAAATCCTAGCTACAAGGGGAAAAGAAAGACACCATCTTTTCTCAAAGAGCAAGCAGCACACTATAAATGCACTTTTCCTAAATCAAGCCATACAAACTATCAATATGCAAATGCACAAATGCATGTGTTTGTTTTTCGCTTTCTTAATATTGATGCCTAAAAAGAAAGTTTTTGCACAACTTTGAATTTGCTTTTAAATGACAAATACAAACAAGCTTACTTTTTCGAAATCAAAAAGGGTAGAAGAGATTACAACACTTTACGATTTTCGAAATAAACACTTGTTTCGACACTTAAAAGAGACAAACTCAAACCAAAAGCAAAAGTAAATGTATAATCAACTGTCAACAGCCAATGAACTCTCTCCTAAGACCAAAATCAACAGATCTGAATCAAGGGCTACAGTATGACTATTTCACTCTTGCAATGGAAAACTGTAAATGATGCCACAAACACATAAAAACACTCACAGTCTTTTTGTACAAAGGAGGCGGAATTAAGGCAGAGAAAAGGGGTTTTCAGACAGGTACCTATGCTGGTTACAGGCTGCAAAAATCAGAGATCAAAACTAGGCAAAACAGAGCAAAGAACCTCAGCTGCACAGGGCATAAGCTGATCAGCGCACCTCTATAACAGAGAAACTGAATTGTAGCGCAGGTAGCCCTCTCGGGACCTACGTTGAAATGCAGAGTCTCTTCACAGAGCCTGCGCTGGAGCAGAAACGAGAGTTCTCTCCGGGTTTTGGGTCACGGTTTGCTGTTTAATCTACGGTTTCAGGCCAAATAAAAGCAACAAGCAAGGTACAATCAAAGGGATGATTTGAAGGAGGGCTAAGAGCTATCACAAAGGGTCATCAAATCTTTTGTGAGTCCATTGTTCAGATCATAGACAAATCCAGTGATTGGATCAAAGCAGCAGTTGTCTACTTTGCATCTGAAAATAGCAGATGCAGTTCGATTGCTGCTCTTGAGTCTATGAAACAAACAATAATGGAAGCACAAATAAAATGATTAGACAGATCTCCCCAGCGGAGTCACCATTTTGTTGTGGGGAAAAGTGCCTATGCAGGACGAACCTATCCACCTAAGGTGTGATAGTGCCTTAGCAACAAACAGAAACAACTATTCTAGTATTCTTCCTTTATGAATTAAGAATGAAGAGAGATGAGATGGACTAACCGGTGTCTTCCGCTTGTCCTTTGATCTGGTTTCTCTTCTCTTTGAGAGCTCCCAGCTACTTGCTTTCTCACTCGCCCAGCTTCACCAAGTTCCTGCAAGATCACAAAAGGGGAACGCTACACAAAGACATAGATTCATATTCATAACTATCTCAGGATTAGAAATAAGCTAAACATATTAATGCAATCATACATCAAAGACACATCAACATGTAGGAGAAACTCAAATAGTTTTATTGATGAAATAACAAGGTTCAGGAGGAGATACAACCAAGTGAGTTCCAATCCAGCATCTACCTCCCAGCAAAGGAATCCCTTCTTCACCTCCCTTCAAAGCATAAAGCACCCAATGATCTCAATCTCAAACCAACAACAATTCTTTGCAATATACAAAATTCCAGCCTCTGGATCTCTTGGATGAGGGATCCATATATAGATATTTGGAGAGGGGATGAGTCAGCTTGTGATCTGACTAGTGTCCTCTCTCTCTGTCAGTTCTTGCTTCCACTTGGAGACTGAGAGCCTCTTACTCATCGCTTAGTCGAACTCAGTGAGGCAAGTGTCATGGAGGAAGATTCTGGAAGCTTCCATAGTCTTCACACCTCGTGGAATGGCACTACCATTTGTCATTTCCCGCTCAGCGCACCCTGGTAGTGCATTTGGGTGCGTTGCAACGCACCTAGCTAGTGTACTGGGGTGCTTTGCAACGCAGGTGGCTAGTGGAGCCACTGAAATGATCCTGATTTGACTGTTTTTGAGCAGTTTCTGGTGGAGAACTTTTGTGAAGAGCTGTGGTTTGTTGGCCTTGTTCCTTTAGGGGTAGGAACAACATGTTTAGGGACTTTGGATCCCTTGGATTATGGACACTTCATGCTTAGCGCTGTAAGGCACAAAAATGTCTATAACACCAAGTATGCACACTTTTGTGCATTATCACATCCATTTAAAGCCAGTACAGTTTCTACTGCATTTATGGAAACAATTCAAAAGCTACATGGAAACCCAAAGATTATTGTAAGTGACAGAGATCCCATTTTCACTGGAAATTTTTGGACAGAATTATTTTCTTGTCTTGGTACTCAGTTAGCTCATAGCTCATCTTATCATCCTCAATCTGATGGGCAAACTGAGATAGTAAACAAATGTATGGAAGGATATCTTCGTTGCTTTGTATCTGATAAACAGACACAATGGGTCAAATGGTTGCCTTTGGCTGAATGGTGGTAACACTTCCTTCCATACAGCAACAAAAATGACCCCATTTATGACACTTTATGGATATCAGCCACCATCCATCACATCATATTTAAGAGAAAATTCTAAGGTTCAAGCAGTGGAACATCACATTGAACATCAACAACAAGTCCTCCAACTCTTAAAGGATAACCTCGTGTTGGCACAGAATAGAATGAAACAACAGGCAGATCAACATCGCAGCGAAAGAAGTTTTGATGTAGGTGATTGGGTATTCCTATGGCTACAACCATATAAGCAAATGTCCCTCAAGCAAGCTAAGAAGGATAATAAATTATCACCAAAGTATTATGGTCCGTACAAGGTGTTGCAAAAGATTGGTACTATGGCATACAAATTGGAGCTTCCTACAGTTTCTCGATTACACCCAGGTTTCCATGTTTCATGTTTAAAGAAGGTTATAGGCGAAAAGTTCCCAGTTCAAACAATATTACGAGAACTTGAAGAGGAAGGAAAAATTATATTGGAACCAGAAGCAGTCATAGAAATAAGAACTCAACAGTTACGAAATCGATCAATTTCGGAGTATCTTATCAAGTGGAAGAACTTATTTTCTGAAGATTCCACGTGGGAGGATGAGAATTTTATACAGAAGCATCCAGAACTACTCAAGCGTTGAGGACAACACTTTTTTGAAGGAGAGGGGCATGTTGGGTCCCTATAATACTAGTGATTACCCCATTACTATTGTAGTTGTATCCCTTATTAATATTGTTGTGCCCCTATTGTCCCCATATTGTTATTACTGTGCCCCATAGGAATCCCTCTATTGTTATTTTTGTGGCTTTATATTATTATTGTTAGGTCGGCTGGGTTATATTGTGACTCCTTAGACTCCTATATTTAGAAAGGAGGTTTTGTCATTTGAATCATCCAAGAAATTTTCATTTATGTAATGTAAAGGAAGTTGTCCCCTCGAAGAGGCTGAATTCTAAGGCATTGATCTATCCTTTCTATCTTTTTCTTGAGCTAGTTTCATAACAAGCTCGCATTATTCTCAAATAATTTCCCTTAGAAAAACTTGCATCATCTCATATCTAGGGAGCTTACATTTCCTTGCATATGCATGACCTCATAAATTTTCAAATCCTTACAAGAACATAGCCTCTAAAATTCGCATGTCTTTTTCTCAGAGCCCATCACAGAAAGCACTTAATTGTTTGTCATTTGGTTGAGGACACATGCCAATAAATAGTTTTTCTCATATGCAAAAAGACACATCCTTTGAGTGAGCCGATTTGACATCTAGGAAGGTTGACTTGGCTTCCTGAGGTGAATTTACCCAAACTACACTTTCAAAAATTATTTTTTCATTTTCTTTTACAAGAAGGAAAAATAGGACTTTGACTCTTTGACTAAAAAAATCTTAGAAGCATGAAGAACATGCTTAACTAATAATAATAATAACAATAAATATTTCTCTTCGTTTTATTTTTACATAAAATACATAATGATACAAGTACAATGATAATTATGAAGACCAAACCTAGTTGCATTTTCGAACACTCTCTCTTAACTAAGGAGGTATGCATAATTACACAAGAAGGTATAAGGATACTCTGAAATTGAAATATTCTCATAATAAGCATTGAATTGATAAGCCATCATTAAGCATCAACATGATAACTAACATTGTCAATCTACAATATAGCAAGGCCTTGACTAACAAGCTCTAACTCTCAACTAAATTAGATCGCAATGCTAGGAGGTATTCATTTGGACACCATCACCATAACCTGTCAAGGAACATACCCCATCCAAATGTTCACCATGTATCTCCTTATAGGACTATTCTTATCTTGGATTCCTAATCCTCAAAGAATATCGGCTCTCTTTGACTACTCTTATCTTGGATACCCTACCCTATCCTCAAAGAGTATTGGTCCATGGGACTTCTCCCATCTTGGATTCCCAATCCTCAAGGAGTATTGTTCCCAAATGCTTATCCAATCCTCCACCCTCATAGTGCCTTCACTAGACATATGATTATTAGCCCTACCCTAGTGCCAAACACATGGGATAATATGGTGTCTTCCATCACTCCCTCTCAACGAGGGAGGAAATCCTTACTCCCTCTAAACTAGGAAGATTTAACCATGGGTTTTAGATTTTCTTATTCATTAGATATTTTTTGTTCAGTGGAGATTTTAGTTGTAGCTTGTAGGGGTTCCAGATATTTACATGACTTCTCAGCTCCTAATAGCTTCACATCATATCAAACTTTAACTTTCCTTGATCATCATACAACTTTGTCATTAAATGGTTCATATAACATCTTTAAGGAGCCAGTTAATAATTGCTGCAATCTTCTCTAGGTCCATCTTCAACTCGTTTTCTGCAATCACAAAACCCAGATAAACCAATTCTCTTTGAAGAAAAGTACATTTTTAAAGATATATCAGCAGCTTATTTTGCTGCAATTTTTCCAGCACACTTCGAACATGTCAAAAGTTTTCCTCCTTCGTCTTGCTGAAAATTAATATATCATCAAGATACACTATTACAAACTTTCCAATGAATTCTTTCAGCATTTTGTTCATCAGTCGCATAAAGGTACTAGGGGCATTAATTAATCCGAATGGCATTACTAGCCACTCATACAACCCTTCATTGGTCTTGAAGGTTGTCTTCCACTCATCCCCCTCCTTGATTCGAATATGATGATAACCACTCTTCAGATCAATATTCGAGAAGTATGCTGCCCCGCTCAGGCAGTCCATCATATCGTCCATTCATGGCAGTGGAAATCTGTACATGATGGTAATATTATTAATGGCCCTCGAATCTGTGCACATTCGCCAGTATCCTCCTTTCTTGGGAGCGAGGACTGTTGGAACTGCACAGGCGCTCAAACTCTCCCTTATTAGCCCTTTATCCAGCAATTCCTACACCTGTTTTCTGATTTCCTCGTTATCTTTGGGGCTCATCCAGTATGTTGCTTTGTTTAGTAGGCTTGCTCTAGGTATAAAGTCAATGTGATGACTTATACTTCTCTTAGGAGGCTATTTATCTGGTAAATCGTCCACTACAATATCGCTGAATTCCTGCAACATTTTCTGAATTTCTATAGGTAAATAAAACACTTCTGTGTGCAACAACACTGTTTTTGCCCTTCTCACCACAACATAGTTCACTTCAATATCTTCAATCTGCTTCAAAAACTATTTTCCACCCATTAGTAACACTTTCGTCCTGCTTGTTTCTGCTGTCTCCTCCTCCTTGATGGGCACAAGTGTGTTGATCCCATCTTTGACAAACTTGTAACAGTTTGTCTTCCCATCATGCACTACCTTCCGGTCATACTGCCATGGCCTTCCTAGTAGTATATGGCATATGTCCATTGACATAATATCACAAACAACCTTGTCCTTATATCTGCTGATATGGAACTCAACTTCACACTATTCGTCCACCAACAGCTGATGGCCTTTCTACAGACACGATACCTTGTAAGGAGTGGGGTGCTTCAGCCTCTTCAAACCCATCTTCTCTACCATCTCTGTGGCAACCAGATTATCCGTGCTCCCACTGTTGATAATCAACTTGCAACATTTTCCGTGCGACTTACAAATTGTCCGGAATAATGCCTTCCTTTGAGTTTGTTCAGTTGTTTCTTTGGCTGGTTTCAACAACACTTTATTCATAACTAAGACTTCCCCTGTTTCCGGCACATTTTCTGCTTCCTGGGGTGGTGCCTCTGCTTCCTCTAGCTGTGCAACATACACTCCCCTTTGACCAGCTTGTTCCGCTTCAGGACACTCAAAAGATCTGTGCCCCCACTTGTGGCACCTGTAGCACTGATAGGCAGCTCCTTTTCCTTGGCCATTTCTTCTTCCTCACTGATATGGCCTTCCACCTCTAGTGCTGTCTCCTCTTTTTGCTGTCCCTGTAGTTTTGGAACTGTTTCCGTCTTCACTATTATTGGCAGTTCGTCCCCTGCCATAGGACTGTCCTCTTCTTCTGCCGGTTCCTCGTCCTCTCCTAGCATTTTGTTTTCTGGTGATCTTCTCCTCTGCCTTCATGGCAATCTGGTAAGCTTCCTTTATATTTTTTGGGGAAAGAATGCTTATCTCATCTAATATTTCCAATCTTAGACCATTTACATACCTTGTTGTTTTCTTCGGGGTGTCCTTCGTGTAACCAGCTCTTAAATTTACCTGGTAGAATTCTTCAGTATATTCTCTCATTGTCATCCCTTTTTGCCTCAGATTCTGCACTTGTCGATGCAGTGCAATATGATAATCTTTGGGCAAAAATTTGCCCTTTAACTTGGCCACCATTCTTGGCCATTTCTTTATTGGCAACTTGTTCATCCTTCTTCTTTCCGCTTGGACACTGTCCCACCACAGGGCTGCATGTCCTTTCAACTTTGTTGCAACGAACTTAACTCTCTGATCTTCACTGACCTCTTCACATTCGAAATATTTGTCCAATTCACTGATCCAGTCCAACAGAACTTCTATGGACAAGCTGCCATCGTAATTTGGAATCTTTGGCTTATGCTTGCTACTAGCCAATAGGACCGACCTCAACAATCTCATTTTCGGCCCTTCTTCATCCGATCCATCTGTTGTAACTATGGCTTCTTCTTCGCTATCATCTCCTACCTTTGGATCCCTTCTCCTTCCTGCTTCAACTGCCTCCAAACAGGCAGTAAGGATCCTAATTTCCTCCCACAATCCTTCCTCTGCTACTCTCTGATCACCTCTTCCATGACCTTGTCTTCCAACTTCCATTTCTTAAGAAAACCCTTAATCCGGCTTTGATACCACAATATGATGGGACCAGCCCGTAGCTATGGATTTACGTTAATTAAATGATGATTAACATATGATTTGGGTCAATACATATGATTAGTTTTAAGCAGTTTGATTAGCCAAGATATTTGTTTGTTGGCATTTATTTCGGAGTTATTGTTGGTACGCTGGCTGTACTTGCCTCAGCTTTCGCATTCCCTCTCTTTGGTTTTACCAAAACCCTCGTTTCACTTCACTTGGTCATTTCCTGGTTTCTCTCTATTGCGATGAGGGTTTGTGTGCTTGGCCTACTTGCGACTGTGTAGAGCTTGGCAGTAACACTCTGTATGCACTCAGCTATGGGTTCCTCCACCTGGTGGCGAGGTAACTCTGCTCACACTTGCAATTTCGTCACCTGGTTGCCTGGCACTGTACTGAAGGCTTCATCGACTTCGTGAGAGGGTTTATTTTGTTCCTCTATTGGCTCCTTAACCTTCTGCGTGGTCATTATGCTTTCCTATGTTCCCTTATCTTGCTCTGCTATAACTTTTTTGGTTCAACTTCCGGTTGTTGGTTCTCTGGTTGATGTATGAATGTTTTAAGCTCTGACAGGTTGCAGTCACAATGGACTTCCTCGGCTTCGCTCGGTCCTAACAAGGTAAGTTCACTCGTCCATGTTATAGCTTGTCTTCTTCCTTTTTCTCCAACACTAATGGCAGTCGCCCCTTTGTCTGCAGGGTTTTTGCTTGTGACTGTGACTCAGTTGGGGTTTGGTTCCTCCAACGCCATAACTCTTCAGGTGATCCAACCTTCTCGTTTTGCTTGTTAACTTTCACTTTCAGGTTGTTCTTGGCATACAGTTAACTGACATGGCTCTGTTGGTTCTCTGTTGCAGGTTGGGGTTTGCTCCAGGCTTGGTCTCTGAACGGTCACAACCCAATGACTCTGGTAGGGTCGTTCTCTGCTGCTATTACTTATTTGTACTGTTATTTTCTCTGTCTTGTCACTGGGAAAGTCCCGGTACTCCTCTGTTTAGTTGTCCTTCGTTGTCGAGTGACCTTGGCTCGGTTTGTATGTAATCTCACCTGTCTTTTTCGGGCTCTGGATATTTGTAATTTATTCGGCCTTTTCTATTGTGACCGACTAGGGTTCAACCCTAGCTTTCGGGGGTTGACTGTTTTGTCTTGTCTTATGATATGATTATCGAGCACTCTGAACTGTTCTTTGTGTATGCCATTATTATATTTATAAAGGAGGAATTAACAAGAAATTCTGTGTAAATGGGTTACCTCTGTTTTGGATTTCGTTCTTCAGTAGTTGTATCCTCGTTCTATTGAGAACTGGCTCGTAACTGTTGTTTGCTTTCATATATTTGGGAACTGCTGTTGTTGTTGCCGAAACTCCGTGTTGGGAACACTCGTTATGGCTTCCTTGTTTTGAATGCAGGAACTGTCTCTGTTTACTAGAAAAGATAAATGGAAACATGCAGTGTTGTTTAATTTACACACACAGTAATTAGAGGGAAGAAATAAGAATCATAGGCAGACTATTTGCAGATGGATTCAGATACTCAGGTGTTTGAAAATTATTTTCTTCTTTTTGTATTCTTGGTCTCGTGCATTGAAAACCCCTTCAAAATGTATTACATTGGTTTTTGTATTGTATTCAGACAGTTACTCGAACTGTTCACAGTTATCCTTCAGTTGCTTTTATAGTTACATAATTGATAACTATTTCTGGTTTTCTTGTGCTGTAGGATTTACAATATTTTATTTTTTAAATGAAAAGACAGTTGTAAAATAGATTAATAAAAAGACAGAACAATGTGACCGTAATGACCCTAACCTAACTGTACTGTTCCTAATATCCCTTAACTAATAATGAAATAAAAACTAGTTCCTAGACACTATTTTGGTCAACAAATGTAAATGAAACTAAATGACAATGAACCTGTCCTCCTTAGCTGAGACCAAACACCTGGTCATGGTACCCTTAGCTGGATGCTCCTGCATCACAACTAGTTCTCCACAACAGAGGGGACACGTATCATGATTGCTCCATAATTTTCTTTCTTCTTCTTGCCATGGAGAATGACCTCTCTTACTTTTTGTACTTGGGCTTTCACAGGGGTACAACTTTATAATCCATGATATAACTATATTATGCAAAATTTAAATTTGGTAGTTTTTCTCACATAAACACTGATAAATAAATAAAATTGCATAGAATTTTGACTTCCATTTTCTATGTTACTCTTTTTTACCCTCTTGCCTTATGGCGTTCCCATTGCAACATGTGGTGTGGTGCAATTGCTAGTTATGAAAACTTCGGCTATATCAACCACATTAATATTTTTGATATGATTGTACCAATAAAATAAAAATTTCAAAATATTTTTTTATGAATATTGATGAAACTTTCTAAACGATTTATTTTTGCATATTAACCAACTTCTAATTTTTAAAAATTTGTACAAGATTTTAGTTAAAATTGACAAGACAAAATCATGAGAATAAGGGTAATTTAAACTTTTAGTTAGACTATTGGTATTAAAAAACAGTAACATCTTAAATTATTGTTTCCTAAACCAAAAATAGTTTGTATAATTTGAAGTGAATGTCGAAAATAAACTAAAATAAATAATGAAAGATACTAAATGGCCATCGAATAAACTAAAATAGAGATAATTGTGTTCTTATGGGGGTTTGCGAAGTCCCAGCTACTCAATTGCCTAAGGAATCAATCAAATATTTATTCAATTGCCTAAGGAATCAATCAAATATTTATTTATTTTGTATAGATATCCAAAATAAAAAAACTCAACCAGTGAAAATAGTTATAACTAGCTGCATGTATTAACCAAAAGAATAAGATAGCAAACCAATAAGATAGAATAGTGGTAATTTTGATGAACACCCTACACTGAAAACTTGTGAGTGATTTGTCAATCCCATCTCTCAGAAACTGACCGTTACTTCAATTGCTAACAGAGTCGGATGGCTACAGATTTCACTAATGCACTTTCATTCATGGAAGGATTTTATTTATACCTTCTTCAAATTCTCTGTTTCATCGAGCTCCACTTCCAATAAATTAGAGTACTTGACCTCCATTCCTTTTTGGGTTGCATTCCTACTCTGAACCTCCTCAAAAGAAGAATCTTGGGATATCAAAATCTCTGTATGATAGAGGGAGGAGCCCAAAAGTAAGAAGTGATTTTCCATTGGAAGATCAATCCATGATCAAATCAAACACGGATGAGGATTGAAATCCCTTGTGTCCATCTGCTCATACGTAGGAACATTGGAGCCCCTCAAATATGACAGAAATAGTGGCTACGTAGGACATTCTAGCCCTCAAATTTCACAGAAATAATTGTTTCATAAGCCAGTGGTGGGATCTTATCCTTTCCCCCTTCCCCAGTGTCAACTATCAGTTTCCAATTAAAAACAAATAGCGTGGCCATGCAAATTCAAAATATAAGATTAAGCGGAAAATTCAAATAGCTCTGGTTCTTTGATTAAATTTAAAACATGACTCATTAATTGTAAAGACCGTATGGGGATATGGGCTAGTTCGAATGCATAAGGGAAATGGTATATCCATCTGCCATAGAAAAAAATGGATGATGGTGTCATCAATTTCATATGTACAAAGGTACGCAGTAATCGTTGGCAAGTCTTAACAACAAGTCACTAAGGCAATGATTGCAGAGTGATTTGCCATGCCCATCATTCATGCATGCATATTATACTCCAAAGCTCCGGCAACGAACATGATCTTTCTGGGAAGCACCACACTGTACCTCTGCATCCCCGATATTGCTCGTCGTGCCTGATGGCAGGCAGACGGAAGGACTCTGAGATCTGGTTTGGTTTAAGTGGATACCTGTGTACATATTTTTTCGGGGAAAGCTTTTTGTTCAATGGTTATGGAAACAATTTAATGTCTATGTAGGTATCATTCATCCATGATCCATGGCTTATTTGACATGATTCCCCATCTGCATGACGAATCTAATTTAATCGGTATCATATTTGATAATTATATTTTGAGATTTGAATTTTATGGCACACATTTTAAGTTTTGAATTTTTGAATTTTCTCGCTGAGTCTGTTTGAATTTTCCCACTCACATAAAACATGACGCATGGCTGGATTCCCATGCCGACCTTTTTCCAATGTATTTGATGGGAGACAGTGTGTCACGCCCCCAATTCTTTTTTCGTGAATTGTCCAACGTGCGTCATTGGCCAAACACTTAACTCTTTCCATCGTTAACTTGTTTCCCAAACAACACCTAACATTCATCTTATTAACATGTTAAAACATTTAATGTGCGGAAATACATTAAACAAACATCCAACAACAATAGACACACTACATCATATGCAAGTAAGAATTGTTATTAATTATGTTTTACAATTGACCAAGAGTAAACGCTCAACCGACGTTTTTATTCTTTACAATTTTCTGGCTGTCGTGCAGCTCGACCTTGGGCCGCTGCACCATTCAGCGCTACCCCAAACACAACTCTTCGTGTTGTCGTGCCCTCCGTTGTTCGGCGCGGGCGCTCCTACCCGCAACTCGTGCAGCCCGTTCAGCAAGGGCACACCTGGCTGCGGCCCGTGCAGCCTGATCGCACATCGTTCAATCTCCGCACAACTTCGCAGACCGTTGTTTCATTCAGCGGACACCCTCGTCCAGGGGCCGCCCTGCTTGCGGGGTCCAACCCCCGTGTCACCTAGCTCGCGACGTTTGGCCTCCCACCCGGTGGTGCAACCTACAGCCTCGCCTCCCAAGTCTACCTGCACTGTGTTTATCGTCGCCCGACTCTGCTGTAAATCGTGTTCAGAACATCCGCCTGTTGTGCGGGCTCATCTCAGCTCACCCCAAGGCAGCTCGCACTCCAACCTCCGAACTTGCCTTTGAGTCTTGTGAGATGACTCCCTCCCTTGCTTTTGCCAAGTTTGCCTTCGTGTATTTGTATGATCACTTGCCAAGGTGGGGGCTTTGGCCGATGGCCAAGCCAATCCAACCTTTCGACGTTTTCATCATTTTAACACGTCAGCTCGGGGTGGGGTGCCTGCACACGGGACCGCCCACCTGTATAAGCTCGCGAGTCACCCGACGCTTAGCCATTTTGTGAAATGACTTTCGCATGTCCGCTTGCCCACTCGTCTAGCCAGCTCATCGCCCTTTGTAAGGCCTTCGTGCAGCAGGGCGACGGTGGGCGATCGTGCACGGGCACACGGGCGGGCACGGGCGCACGGCGGGTGAGCGCACACGACGGTGCGACGTTTCTGCGAGTTAGTTGCGACGATACCGTGGAGTCATATGCGACGATAAACGACACAATGCGACAATAATGTAAAATCATAATACGACTAAGTATTATGTGGACGCACATATTATATGTAATATGGAGGCGTGGAATAATAAAACATACATATAACGTATAATGGAGCACATACATATAATGGAGCACATACATAAAAGATTAAAACTATGTAATACGAAGGGTTATAATAATTAAACATAAAAGATATGACGTGGGCTTCATGATGTTATTTAAACATGTCGGCCCATGGTTATGTAACGTGATGGCATGTGTATATATATGGCACGTGAGGAGGCCATTTACACCAAGCATCTTCGCTCGTCTCTTTCATACGCTTAAGGGGTAAACACTTGCGCAGGTTTAGAGGTAGATACGCATACCTCATGCATATTCTAACCTAGGTGCGTGGAGGAAGTGGTTTGCAGGTTAAGGTATGAAGGCTTGGTTGTGAGTTTAGTCTTGGGTGAGTCGAAGGTAGGGCAAGCTGTGCCTGAGTGAATTCTAAGGTACGGGTTTTGGTGTAGGACTTGGCAGAGATTTTAGGTGGCTCAGGTGAGCACCATTCTTTGTGCAAGAGGTGCACAAGACTATTGTAAAAGGCAGGTGGTCTATCTTTGTAAAAATTGGTTAAATGTGAGACTTGGTTCAGCCAAGACACACTTGTTGTAAAATATGATATTCTTGACATAATATTATTGTTGGGCAGACTGTTCGGGGAGTTGCCCCTCCCTTTATACTTGTGTATTGTTCTCGGTTTATTGTTGATGGTTAATGAATGAGAATGTTCTTTGTTGAAGTATAAAGGATAACATTTTATTCAGTTATAAGAACACAAGTTAAGTAAGTTATGTTGGAATAGGCGTAGCCCATAAACGTTTGTATTGTTAAAAAGAAAGCGTTCGGTGGTGCCGCACCTCGCTACAAGCGGTTGAAAGATCACCGCAGGTGTAGGGGCGTGACAGTTGGTATCAGAGCAAAGGTTGCTCGTGGAAGTGCAGGATACTCGGTGGAATTGTTGAATGGTCGAGACTAGATCGCAAAGGAAGAAGAAGCTGGACGAAATGGCAGCTGGGTCTCAGGCCGGGTCTAATCATGGCGATGCTACTATTGGGTTCATGGAAAAGATGTCGGAAAAGATAGAGAGTATGGAGATTTCTTTTAAAGAAGAACTCGATGAAATCTGAATGCGGAATGATGAGCTCAAGACACAAAATGAGTACACTGAATATAGGTGTGCCCAACTCGAATAAAGGGTCAGAGAAGTCGAGGAATCAAGGGATCAAGGTCTTGCAGAAAGTCGTGCAGAAATTAAGAACTTGAAGAAGGCTCTTGAAGATACAAAGAATGAACTTACAATTGTGAAGAGGGCCATGGGGCATTATTCATTTGGAGGAATGCCTCATCTAAAGGTCAAGGAACCAGAATCTTATGATGGAACAAGGAAGGCAACAATTCTTGGCAACTTCTTATGGGATGTGGAGCAGTACTTGGAGCGGTTGAACCTGATTGATGGTGAGACACAAGTCACGGTAGCTACTCAATTCTTGACAAAGGATGCTAAGATGTGGTGGCGAAGGAGGGCGGACCAAATTGCCAATGGCAGTGCTGATGACATCACTTCGTGGAAAGACTTGAAGAAGGCTTTGCAGACCCACTTCAGTCCTCAGGATGACACATGGGAAGCAAGGACCAAACTCAAGTACATGAAGCAAACCGGAAGCCTACAAGAATACCAGCAAGAGTATTCAAGTGCAGCTTTGGAACTTCATGACATGGCAGAAAAAGGCAAGGTGTTCAACTTCATTATGGGATTGAAACCTTCGGCACGCAATGAGGTGAGGAGACAGAAGATTAGAACACTTGAAGAAGCTTTTGTTGCGGTTGATAGGTTTGTGGATCACCTTGATGAGACTTCTGATGACAAGAAGAAGAAGTCCGAAAAGCCAAAGGAAAAGAAGGATGATGGTGCTTCGAAAATAGATGATGGTTCAAAGACAAAGAAGCCTTTGAAGTGTTGGATATGTGCAGGACCACACATGGTGAAGAATTGTCCCTCTAAACCAAAGGTGGCTGCGGTTGCACAGTCTGATGATGAGAGTAATGATGCTTATGTGGGGATGATGCAGATACATGGTGCTTCTGCTACTACATAAGTAGTCTCTAAGAGAGACCCAGAAAGAAACAAGGTAGAGTATGTTCGAACGAAGGTTGGAGATACTAGTGTGATCACTATGGTGGATAGTGGAGCCTCCCACAACTTCATGAGCGAGGATACTGCAAGGAGGATTGGACTAAATTTTGTACCAGCAAGGGCACAAATGAAGACAATAAATTCTCCTCTGATGGACATTCTTGGTGTAGCCGAGAAGGTGGATACTACACTTGGTGAATGTACCGGGAAGGTGGACTTCACTATAGCACGGATTGATGACTATGAAGCTGTATTGGGAGTGGAGTTTATGAAACAATTCGATGCTATGATTGTACCACATTTGAAGAAGCTCTACATTTATGATGGAAGAGAAGATGTACCCATTGGTGTGCCTACCATTGGTGCAACAAGACCTGATTGTAAAGTAGGAGCAATGCAAATGGAGGACCAGGAAAAAGTAAACAAGCGGTTGTCCACTGTTGAGGCAAAGCTTTCGGAGCAGTCAGTGGTCATCAAGACACTTTCAGATAGCATCTTGGACTTAACAAGAAGGCTAGAGTTGGTGGAAGATGATGATGATGATGATGAGATATATGTGAAGCCGGATGTCCAGAAGGAAGACCGGGTTGCTTATCTACAAAGGATGGAGGTTGAGGATCCTGATAGATGGATCGAGTTGATTAGTGAGGAAGAGCCCTCAGGCTCTACTCCCTCTACATCTTCTTAGATGAGTAAGAAGATGGGCTCATTGCTAGCTGCTCATGGCAGTGAGTCCTCAAGCATATGGAGCAGGCATGATAGGTGATGACATGTTGCAGATGAGATGGATGGAATTTCCATGGACCTGAGCATGGATTATGGATAGTGAGCTTGGTGGCAGTGGTCACTAGGCCGAGACATAGCGGAGAAAGAGTCTCTACATATGTTGCAAGGATGTTTGCCTTGTGTAGAAAGGTCGACATCCTGAATGATGATGATCTTGGTGGAGAGCTACCGAGATGATATGTTGTCGAGGACGACAACGATTTCAGGTGGAGGAGAATGTAAGGCCTTTGTGCAGTAGGGCGACGGTGGGCGATCGTGCACGGGTACATGGGCGGGCACGGGCGCACGACGGGTGAGCGCACACGATGGTGCGACGTTTCTGCGAGTTAGTTGCGACGATACCGTGGAGTCATATGCGACGATAAACGACACAATGCGACAATAATGTAAAATCATAATACGACTAAGTATTATGTGGACACACATATTATATGTAATATGGAGGCGTGGAATAATAAAACATACATATAACGTATAATGGAGCACATACCTATAATGGAGCACATAAATAAAAGATTAAAACTATGTAATACGAAGGGTTATAATAATTAAACATAAAAGATATGATGTGGGCTTCATGATGTTATTTAAACATGTCGGCCCATGGTTATGTAACGTGATGGCATGTGTATATATATGGCACGTGAGGAGGCCATTTACACCAAGCATCTTCGCTCATCTCTTTCATACGCTTAAGGGGTAAACACTTGCGCAGGTTTAGAGGTAGATACGCATACCTCATGCGTAGTCTAACCTAGGTGCGTGGAGGAAGTGGTTTGCAGGTTAAGGTATGAAGGCTTGGTTGTGAGTTTAGTCTTGGGTGAGTCGAAGGTAGGGCAAGGTGTGCCCGAGTGGATTCTAAGGTACGGGTTTTGGTGTAGGACTTGGCAGAGATTTTAGGTGGCTCGGGTGAGCACCATTCTTTGTGCAAGAGGTGCACAAGACTATTGTAAAAGGCAGGTGGCCTATCTTTGTAAAAATTGGTTAAGTGTGAGACTTGGTTCAGCCAAGACACACTTGTTGTAAAATCTGATATTCTTGACATAATATTATTGTTGGGCAGACTGTTCGGGGAGTTGCCCCTCCCTTTATACTTGTGTATTGTTCTCGGTTTATTGTTGATGATTAATGAATGAGAATGTTCTTTGTTGAAGTATAAAGGATAACATTTTATTCGGTTATAAGAACACAAGTTAAGTAAGTTATGTTGGAATAGGCGTAGCCCATAAACATTAGTATTGTTAAAAAGAAAGCGTTCGGTGGTGCCGCACCTCGCTACAAGCGGTTGAAAGATCACCGCAGGTGTAGGGGTGTGACACCCTTGCCCGGGTGCGCGTCCAACTTGCCATCTCGTCCACTCAGCTCATCGCCCACCCGTCGTGTGCCCATCGCCAGCATCACAAACTTTTGGTTAAACGCGCTTGGTGGGCATGCCTGTTTCGCCTGAACGCACCAACGACTCGTGGGTGTTACTCAATGGGTGCCAACATCGCACATCACATGGTGGCCCAGTGTGCTGACATAGAAGAAGGAAGTCCCATGAAAGTGAACGGGGCGATATTGTTACATCTCTTCTTCGGCACCAAGGAACGCACATGGTCGGAGCGCGAGTGCGCGGACGATGCGTTTCTCAATCTGGATTTGAATTGGGCATATTGGTGACTGTCGCTTCCAGTGGGTAGTAACAAAGATCATTCATTCAGTAACCCTTGGAACCCCACAACGCCCAAGCTCGAAGAGATTTAGTTGCCTCCATTGCCAGGGGCCATCAGGGGCAGAGATATGCTAAGAGATCCCGACCATGAGTATTGAGTGGTTGAAGTTATGGGGAAAGAGAGGTTGAAGTTATGGGGAAAGAACATGTTGTTTATTTTGTTGGGAATCATTTGTACATAAAATGTGGGTTTTCTATGGACAGTGAACCTCACGAAAAAAAATGTTAATTTATGAGTATCACTTAATTCATCCATGTAATTTTTAAAATAATTTTCTCAATAATACTTTTTAAACTGAAATCCAATATTCAATAAATTTAATAAATTAAAATTAATATATATATATATATATATATATATAGATATATATACACTAAAAATTACTCACATTTCAAAAACTATGCTCTAAACTAGATTATTGTCATCATAATGTCAATCATAATTAGTAATTACCATGGGATTACGATAAAGCCAAATCACTACAAAATTGTAGTATAAATTAGTTGTGACTACCATGTACTTTTAATAAGAGATGTTTGGATTGATTGGAATGAAAAACTTAGACATTCTCGAAATATTTAATTTCACAGTTCAAGGTTAGTGCTCAAAACCCAAAACATGATGGTTTAGCTTATCCGTGGGTTTAACTAATCTTTTGGACATCGTTGACAAATCATATCCTATAGAAACTCATGCCTGAGCTACACCCACATGACACATAAATTAACAATATTTAATAATGATTAAGATGAATAATAAGAAAATAAAAATATTTTAAGTAGATATCTACAAAATCCCCAAATATGTTTTCATCATATTTCATACTTATTATGTTTTTTATCTTTTTCATATTGATTTAGTGTGAATAGAAGGTGATTTGAATTACCATTGAAATCTTTAACTAAAAACATATCATATTACAGTGTAGCTTATATTGTATTTCTCAATATTAAAAAATTATTTCTCAATCCTATATGTTCCACAATGCTATTTACAATTCATTATGTGATTTCGATTTAGTGTGAATAGAAGGTGATTTGAATTACCTTTGAAAAGTTTAACTAAAAATATATCATATTATAGTGTAGTTTATATTTCTCTATCCTATATGTTCCACATAATTCTATTTACATTTCATTATATGATTTCAATTTTAATGCATTTTATTGATTTTAGTATTTTTATATATTTTAGAATTATAACATAACATAAATTAGATATGAAGAAAATGTATAGGACTTCAACTTATAATATATGTATTTTAAAATTGGTTTTCATTATTTATATTGTTAAGAACTTCTCTCATAATTTGTATTATTGTAATGTAAAACCAATTTTGCAAAACAATTTCTTTTTTATCTTATCATCAATTAAAACATTACATCAGTTCTCATATGTGTATCCTATAATGTATTATATTTTATTATTGTTCAAGTCAACCTGCTATTATAATTCAGTTTTTAATGTATCAATTTTTTTGTTTGTTAGTTTATGTGAGTTTTGAGATGACTCGCATGACTAACCTATGGCTTGAGTAGCTGCAACGCAGAGGTATCTAAGCCATCAAAATCACGCAAGGATCATACCCAACCTAGGCCACGCCAACTCTTAGCATGGTTGGATGTTTTCCCATGTAGTTTCAAATTGATGATCTTTACACCATAACGTGTTTTGACAGAACACCCTATCATAGTCCTCGCTACACCCCATGGGAAATTCCAGCGTATCATATTTTTTTGTATCTTCAACATTGATGAGTCTACATCATGTTTATGATCAAGAATAACACATGAATAGGGAGGGGAACTGAACCTGCGACTTAGCATCTAGGAGTGCAAGTTAACAGTGCACCCGATCACCATCCATCCAAGACCCATTAGGCAATATATCGTTACTAAAATCCATTCATCTTATTGTTTTTCATTATTTCATTATTGAAATAAGTTAAACTAATTTATTTACATATTTTTCAGTGTACCATTTTTGAAATAAATGTACCCTGATGCTTTTGTCTTATATCTTTATTAATGTTATCTCATTCTTAAAATGATTGGAATTACAACAAAACCATTGCAACTTCCTAATTGTTGTGCATCATTATTTGTTATATCATCACTAAAATCAATATATTTAATTATTTTTTGTTGTATCGTTAGATTTTTTTATAGTACATGATTAATATTGCATTTATTAGTTGTTTTTAATAATGGAGCATATCAATAGTGTTAAGCTCCATCTCTTAAATTTTTCTACTACTACAAAGTGTGTCGATTTTGGAATAGGAATTCGATAAATTTAATTTAATTATTAACAATTATTACATGGACAATAGGAATTGCTGATACAAATTGTTAACATTGATTCATGCTTCCCCAGCGAGCATGGTAGGAATTTCCCAATTAGTTTGTACATACTAATATATTAATATATATTATTATTATTATTTTTGTAAGCTTGGTATATCCTTCCATTTTCATTAAATATAAGCAAGTTACATCCACATATGAATAGTTAGGTGGCCTCAACTTTACCAAAGGGAAACCAAGTCTGTTGGCCACCTAATTGCGTGATAAGCCATCCAGTAGCAAAAAATGATAAGTCTTTCCACCCAAGCTATATAACTTTGTATATCATGACCATGTCCATACTCTATTTTCCTATAGACGTATGCAACATCATGCTGAAAATTAAAAGCTAACCACATATATACTAAACAAAAATAAAACCAACTTTCATCCTATTCATCTCACTCGGCAGAAGCGGATTTGACTGGGGTCGGGTCCTTAACATTGGAACTAGGCCTCACAGTGTGTAAGAGAAGATAGGGGAGGTGATCCTCGATTCAGCAAAGGCATCCATCCTATTTTTGCAGTTGCAACTGAAGTTTCTGAAATTCCTTCTTGTAGTTGGGGAAGTCTTATATCGCTGCCGCCATGCTCGTTGAAATATGCTCCAAGGCCTTTCCTAGGAGACTTTTCATGGTGGATAATACAAATACAAAGTTTTTTTAAAGTAGGTCACTCGCCAGTCCTCCATCTCAGTATCGGTCAAGCCCATCTAGCGGTTCAGATCTGCTTCCCACTCCTCAATCAATCTCCTAATTTCTTCACTAGTCCCTTCACGATAAGCGTTGATCGCATCATTAATGATGTTGGCTACCAGCTTACGTCCCCTTGTTCTGCCACCTGAGGAATTGGGTTGTTCCTCTTGGACTGTCACCCGAGGCCTCCTACCGCAACCCCTAGCATTCACAACCCTCACCGTCAAAACCAACTCATAGTGCCTAGTAAAAGGATGGATGATGCCAGATGTCTGTATAGGTGGTAGCTCAAGCCTAGAAGCCCTTCGCTTCCAAGTGAACCTACCTCCACACACACCTGCCAAGGGAGAACAAAACAATAATTGCCATAATATAAAATGTTGAATATCCTCTAATATCATTCCATGCGTCCTATTGAGGTCTTTCATCCCACCCAGGAATTTAGTTTCCTTAACCCATAGCCAATTTGCAAAGTAGCAAAAAATAGAGTTTAAGAGACCACCATAACCAACGCTGACAACATTATAATGATCCCCAAACCCTAAGCAGTGTAGACCCTAAATTGCGACCTCGCAGAAGCTTCCACGACGACCATGGATGTAGAACAAAGAAAGAAACACGACAAAATTTTTACAATGCAAGGACCGCCAATTATGTAGGGGGTGAAACTTCCCCTCAACTCGATAAATTACAGTAAAACTGACCCTATAGGCACAGCTGAAGACAAACCAACCACAAACCCCAGCGTCTTTGAACCAAACCAGACAACAATATTCCCTAGGGCTGGCGCCCCGAACCTGCATCCATATAATCCCATTTGGGAGAGAAGAATTTCATAACATACCGACACAGATACCATACCAGTTAGGATAACATACTACACCAATACTACCGATGCCAGTGTCTTCTAGTATCCCTAGTTACTCCCACCGGCAGACAATTCGACCCCATTCAAAACCCAATCCCATGACCAAACAATTTGATGCATGGAGGAGGGGAGAAGAAATAATTAACATACTAGGTTACCATCGCTCGAAGAAGAATACTCCACTTCCTTTCCTAGAGCTGCAACTTATCTCTTCCCATGGAGTCACTCGTCCACACTGCAATCCCCTTGACACTGAATCGACAAACAGACCTCGCAGAGCTATTGACACCAAGCTCAAACACTAACATACTAACTTTGCCACATTCTGCGGAGTTATGGGTGCTCTTTGAATATATCATGCTCTTTGAATTCCTATCCAACTTTAACCAGTCTTCTGTTATACCCATAGGTGCAGTATTAGGATCATAGTGACTCACTATTAATTATCTACCAAAAGGTCTTCCATATTTAGCTTCCATAGTTCGAATCCTTATGTCTGTAAATTTCTCAGCATCAATTTTCGAATTTCTTTCCATCTTGTTTCACCACAAGATTTATTGCTACATAACTCCCACGAATACTAGGTTTATCACATGCTCATTATCATTAAATTTTTGGAAACAAATGCATCCCCCTAGAGCTAATAATTTCTTTAATACCAAATGTAAGCTCTAAATCTTTACAATGAGCAATGCACACCCAAATTCATTATAAAACAAAAAAGTAATTAATAACATTCATATGTACTACTTATAGATTTATGTTAGAAACCTTAAGTAGGAAAATCAAAAAATGTTTAGAGTTACACCTAATCATATTAACTTTACCATTTACAATCCAATACGTAAGATATTATGGCATCCACAACCTTAATCCATTTACTTAAATTATATTTCAACCTTAATCACAATTAGAAAACCATGTGGTATAAAACCATCTATCAAAACTACAAAAAATATATTTTTAGAAGCTCCACCCTCAAACATCTTTTGGCCAATATATATAGTGCATGGAGATCATCATGCAATAAATATAATGTATACCCAACATATCAATATGATCATTAAATAATTAGGAGGTTTGTGTGTTTGTGATTAGTGAGTTAATAAATAACTAATTTTCCCTAGTTAAAAAACTAGGGATAAGGAGTCAGTAGATTATTATCCAATCTTAAATAAAGTGAAAAGTAACTTAAGAAAAATGTACGAAGACCTCTGATTTTACCCAATGTGCTTAAGAAAAGAAAGGGAACAATAATTTGAAAAGGGGCTTATATGCTATAATATAATAAGAAATGCATTTTAAAATTGAAAGAGATTTGTGAGTCCGGAGGAGGTTGACATATTATTGGCTCGTTAGTTAATAGGTTAATAAGTTTCTTAATTTTAAAGTTAGATGAGTTAATGGTTAGAAAGTTAGCTTATTAAGTTAAGACTTAATAAATTCTTTACTTTTAAAGTTGATTGGAAAGTTAAGTTATTAAATTAAGAGTTATGAATTAAAGTTGATGAGTTATTGATTAGAAAATTAAATTATTAAATTAAGAGTTATGAAGTGAATGAATTATTAAAGTTTATAAATTATAAAATTAATTTATGAAATTAAATTTTATTATGTAATTAATTATGATTAATTTTAAATAAAGGTAAAACTTTTTGAATAATGACATGAGAACATATAAAGAAAAATGAAGTGAGGAGAAGAATACCTTCATATCTCTTAACAATATAAAAATGCCAAATTTAATTGTAGATATTTATTCAAATATTTTAAAATAAATTATTTATAAAATTTATAAATAAAATATTTTTAATTATCTAAAATGTTAGTTGTAATTCATTATATATTGAGATACTTTGTAACAATTTATTTTATCTAATAAATAGTATACCTTTTAATACAAAATATTATAAAAAAATTAATTATTTTAAAATAGCCAAAGAATTCAAGGGTTGTGGTTTACAGGGTTATGTGTTAATAATAAATAAATGTGACGAAGAATCTGATTCATTGGGTTGTTATTTGATGAGTTCATGTGTGGTTATTTTTAAGATGTTTTATTTGATGTTTTCAGATTCTGGAATTTATCTGTGGTTTATATTATACATCTACCATATAGTTGTTATTCTTATTCTTGTGTTTATGTTTGGTTTTGTTAAGATGTGATTACATAATATTTCAACCTTGTTTTCTGAAGAGCTCATTGATAAATCAATTAAATATTTCTTGTTAAATCAAAAAGTCAATATCCTTTGCCCATGGGTAGACACGGTGTTCTCGTTTTTTTTATGATTATATTTTACATTAATTATAAATAAATATGAACTATATTATATTTTTGTTTATTTATAAATTATTTTTTAATATAATTAAATTTGTATATTAATTAATTCTCACGATAATCACATAAAAGGCCAATGGACATCAAAATGATGATTGGTATTCTAAACATACGGATTTACCGGGCACATTATTGCGAGGTATATCTCCAAAATCAATTGAGTCGCTTTGATGAAAGCTGTGGATGGGACTATAATAAGATTTCTCATGATAGAAACACAAAAAACAACAACTTTCTAGAGGGAATTGCAGTCAGTGTTGTCGCTAGTCTAGGAATCGACAATGTCTAGAACTAAACAACCCATTCTAGAACTTATCAAATAACAACCCATCCCAAAAAATAAGGCTCAATAATACTAAGCCTAAAACTGTGAAGCAAAAACTTACTTGTGAATTCTCCTGATCTCGAAATAATTCACCTTCTCCACCTAGCCACTGAACAATTCTGGAATCTCTCCTTCTCCACCATGCAGCGGAACAATAGCTCGACAAGCGACCAACGTAGTTGAGTTACTAGTCTACTTAATATTTTTCCTTAAAGGCACTTGTTAAATCAACTTGCAATGCACATATACAAAATATATGCATATATGGAAGATATGCACATATACGAAAGACGTGCATATACAAAAGATATGCATATACAGAATGTATGCACATATACGGAAGATATTCGTATATAGAAGATATGCAAATATATAGAAGACATGCATATACATAAGATATGCATACATGAAAGATGCATATATATGCAGCATATGCATATATACGGAATATATGCACATATTCAGATTATATGCATATACGGAAGATATGCACATATATATAAGACATGCAAAAACGAAAGATATGCATATACAAAAGATATGCACATATACATATGACATGCATATACAGAAAATATGCATATACAGAAGATTTGCATATATGGAAGATATGCACATATGCAGAATATGTGCATATATGTAAGATATGCACATATACAAAAGACGTGCATATATGGAAGATATGCATATATACAGAAGATATGCATATACAGGAGATATGAATATTCAGAATATATGCATATACGGAAGATGCATATACAGAAGATATGCATATACAAAAGATATGCAATGCATATATACAGAAGATATGCATATACATGAGATATACATATTCAAAAGATATACACATATACAAAAATGTGCATATATGGAAGATATGCATATGCGGAAGATATGCACATATACAGAAGATGTGCATATATAGAAGTTACGCATATATGGAAGATATGTGCATATATAGAGGTTACTGATGTATCTTTATTCTTACTTTTATTTGTAAATTATCACCTAGTAAGTGGCCAAATTCCACACATATTTTCAGTCTATTTTGTTAGTTTTTGCAAATCACATAGCTTAATTAGTAAAAGAGTAAGATTTCCACCTCCCTTTAGTCACACTTAATGTAGTAGGAGAAAAAGTAAGCGGCCCATTATCCGCACATAATTTCTTTTTCATGCAAGGAATAATTGAAATACAGTGTAATTAGGAGGATATTGCAACAGATCTCGAATATCCACATCTTATCACACTTTGCATGCTCACTTGATCACTTGCACATAGTTACACACTACACACTAAGCTTCTATAAGATTTGTATTAGAAGGCATCCATTTTCCAGAGCTTTTGATACTTAGTTTATTTTAGCTTGCATCTCACACCATAAAGAAAAGTAAGACCCTTAAAATCTACCATAACTTGAACCAGCTAAATTCCTCACAGGGGCCACCAAAGAATTTATAGTCCAAGTTAGGACCATTGGGGGTAGGCATCCCATAATCCGTCATGGTCATGTTACATATTTGTGACATAGAAATTGCATTTTTAGGGAGCTTAAAATCCTTCAATCATCCCATGGAAAAGAATACTCGAGCATGTCAGAGACCTGATTCAGAGGGGGTTCGACTTAGGTCCAGTGTGTGTGGTATTATTTGGGGCTACCCGACCCATCTAGTGTTCGACACTGGTAACTGAATACTAAGAATCTAAAGACTCGAATTCTCACGTGGCACGAAGGTACTTTAGTGTCTAAAATCTAGGGCATCCATCCCTATATGTGGAGGTGCTGGCATCACCAAAGCCTCATCCGTTAACTTGGTCGATTCTTCTGCTGTTGGAAGGCGTTGCTAGTTCTTTAAGGACAGTGCCCCAGTACTCATCAGAAGATATCTTCACAAGGCCCAGTTACTTTGAGAGTGGAAAGAACGAATAGGTCTTCATAGGATCTTTTATCATACACAAAAACAAACAAAAACCATTTTTTATTTATTTATCACATAATATAAAGTTGAAAGGGAAGTAATCATTATATTTTCTCTTTGTTTTATGTATGTGATATTCTATCTTTGAGAATTCATCTTCTGTATATGTGTAGATTATATATATATATATATATATATATATATAAATATATATATATATATATGAGGTGTGCATATATGGAAAATTTCTTCCGTATATGTGGAACTTCAGTATATTTCTTTTGTATATGCCCAACTTATGTATATATGAATATATATGGAAGTCATTTTCCATATATGCACGCTTCTATATATGAGTGTATATGCAAAAGTTGTGCATATAGAGAAGTTGGATTTTTTCAATGCACATATTTTGCACACACACACACACATATAGAAGTGTGCATTTATGGAAGATGGCTTTTGTATATTTGCAACCTCTGTATATGCACAACTTCTCTACATGCACATAGATATGGAAGTGTGCATATATGGAAGATGGCTTCTACATATATGTACATATACAGAAGTTGTGTATATACGGAAGCAGTCTCCTGTATATGCGTAATTCCATATCTATCTTATGGAAGATTCACATATACATAAGCCATATACAAGGATTACATGAGCTCCAATGTGAGCTTGATGTTTTCCTCTAAAATGGTCAACTAAAGATCCTAGAAATGATAGTTGACTAGAGTTTTTGACTAGGTTGTTTAGCAATATAAATTTGATTGCTATTACTCCCTTATTTGTGTTTAATTGGGAATGTTTGATGATGAAAAACATTATTATTGCTACTTTTCTATCTAGTCAACTAATTGACTAGACATTGTTGTCTTCTTGTCTTGTTGTTAAATTCCTTGAAAATAATTTCTAATTTTTGTATGCTGGCAACTAAAATGGCTAAGTATTCTTCAAAGTATTTTTATATTGTGTTTAGATCAACTTTTGCAGTTAGAACAAACTATGAGTGAAGTTGTGGTATGTAATTTGTTTTCCTCCAATCCTAGATTACGAGTCTGCCATACTTCCTATTTGGACCTTCCATTTCCTATACAACTCAATGTTCATTGGAAGGATGATGATATTTGCTTCTATTTCATGCCTCTATTATGGTTCTTTACCAACAACTACATTTTATAAAGATGTTCACTAAAGTTTCTTAGCTCTCATCATCAACATTTTCATACTTGCTTCTTAAATTGGTTTATATTATTTCCATTTAGTGGATGATTATAAGATATATAGTTTCAAATTCCATGTTTTCTCAACATTACCATATTTATCTCTTTTGTGGAGTTTTTTCTTATCTGTTTTTTTTGTTTTCTCTGCTTATGAGAATTTACACGTCGGCGCCTTATTAGGCGTTATTGTAAAGACCAATTTTTCTTTAGCTTCACTCCCTAAGCCCAATTTTTCTTTATATTCACCCCCTATGTTTCACTTAATGCTCCCTTTTACAATGAGCCAACTATTGTGAGTTTTAAGCTCATATAGGTTATTATTCCCCAATTGTCATAGATATTTTTATCTAACACTAGGTCTCCTCTATTTTTATGTCACTGCCTAAGTAGTGGCATCTAGCGATGCATAGAGACAATTAATTCTCATTCTCACCATACAGAAAATTTGCGTTAAATTTTTGAATATTATAATGTTAAACATTAGGTTCACGATTTTATATGGATGTGACATATTCACAACTGCGAGGTAGGGCTCCATACCCCGAGGCTTGAGGTCATGGTGTATTGGTTCGTAGTTGCAATTCACATTGTGCGACACATCGAAGTGAAGGCATATGAGATGAGTTGCGGTCTTGTAAGTCTCTTATGATCTTTTGTTATCAACTCATCTCATTGGTTGTCGTCTTATAAATCTCCTATGATCTTTTGTTATCATAGGTTCTCCTGGAACGGTACTACAAACTTGAAACGAACGACGTTTGGATAACCCTAGCAGAAAGTGTCTTTAGTGCTTACACACCTTGTGCTACTGAAATCTTGGTGGTTTCCTCGCTTTATTTTGTTTTATGGTGCTTAATTTATGATAGGGTTTATCTCATCTGAAAGGATTCTAAGGTTTTCTCCATTAAGATATTTTGTTTGCAATCCTGCTATTATAACTATGGATGGGCTTTACATGCTGCTTATAACATGGGGGAGCCACTTTTTAGGGTCGTCATGGGATTATCTATTGTAAATTTGGACGGACAGGTGTTGGTTCTTTTATTTGAGGTATGTAATGAGCTTATTCTTGCAGTGTTGTCGAATCTTGCTATAAATTTATACGGAAAATTTCCCATTTAATGGTTAGTAGTAAATCAAATTGAACGAGAAATTCATTATTTTTGTGGTTTCATGGTTAATTGAATTCAAGAGGAAACTAGTCTCTTTAGTCTTTTATTATTGTAAATGGAAACTGAAACTCATCCTTTCATGATTATCACTGTAATATTAAGCGAAAGCTCTTTTTTTAAGGATTTTTTAATTCATATTTGGAAGTGGAGATATGCACAATGTAGGGTAAAAAATTGTGTTTAATGATGAGGAAACATATATGAAGGTTTAGGATTTGACTTGAACCAAGTCAAAGTTCATATTGATCAAATTTTTTGTATTAATGAGTGAAATGGCCATAGAAATGATCTAAATATTTCTACAAAAGTATCAAGAAAAATTTACAATTTCCATATTAGGGACCAGTAAGATTCGCATATATAGAAGTTGCGCATATACGGAAGATATGCACATATGCGGAAGATATGCACATATACAGAAGTTGTGCATATGCATAATATCTATGCATATTCTAAGAATGCATAGATTCCGTATATGTGCATATACCGTTTATGATGTTGTTGATGTTGGCTATGATGTTGTTTTCAGTAAAGGGAAAGTCTTTCTGAGACATGTAGCTACTGGGAAGGTGAAACAAATTGGAGCTAGAGTGAAGAATATCTACTAACTTGAGGTGGAAGCTTGTGTTGCACTGAATAGCAAGGTAGGAAATGTGCAAAGTCTAAATGTTGGAGAACTTTGGCATGGGTGCATGGGACAATTACACCATAGGGCCTTAAAAATCATGCAACAGATTACAACCAATCCCCTGAAATGTACCATTGACCAACATGATGTATGCAAGGGATGCACATTGGGTAAATATGTCAAATCCACCTTTTAGGGCCGAGATGGCAGAGCTAGACCAATCTTGGTGTGAATCCACTTTGATGTATGTGGACCATTTTCTAGAGCCTCTACAACAAAACACATGTATTATGTAATTTTTGTTGATGACTTTTCAATAAAATGTTGGATCTTCTTCATGTGGAAGAAGGATGAAGTTTTCTCAAACTTTGTTGAATTCAAAGCATTGGTTGAAAAGGAGATTGGTTAGAAATTGAAATCTACTTTTTCATCATTGTTTCCATGTACTTTACTTAATTTTGAGCTTTCATTCCACTCTAGGCAGTGGCCTGGGCTCTGGGCCTAAAAAAGTGGCTCAAATCTCGGAGTCACTAGCACATAATTGGTAAGTTTCGTCCGTAGTCACTGGCATGCAGGCCTATGAGAGTGAGTTTAGGTCTCTGGTCACTCCCTTGCCCATAGCATGAGAGCGACTAAGCCTTAAATTGTCAAGAACAACAGTGGGACCCAGGGACAGGTTGTTTGAGTGACTGACTTGTCTCCTGAGGGTTCCATTGATGGTGTTGGATGGCTATGTATGATGTTCTGTCGATTCCAGTTCCTTAAGGTCACCTAGGAGGTTGAATCTGATCATGGTAGCCTCTCGTCTCATTTTTACCCCATATGGCATGGTAACTTGGGTGGGTGTGGGAGGAGGGTTTCAGAGTGAAGAATGTAGCTGATGGGAGCATCGAAAAGTACAAGGCTAGATTTGTGGCCAAAGGATTCTCTCAGTTAGAGGGAGTGGACTATGAAGAAAACTTAGCCCCAATGGAAAGTTATCCATCCATTAGAACCATTTTAACACTGGATGCGCAAATGGGCTACAAGATCCATTAGATGGATGTGAAGAGCACCTTTCTCAATGGTGTTGTTGAGGAAGAAATTTACATAGAGCAGCCAAAGGGATTGGAGACATATGACCAGGAGACACATGTATAGACTCAGGAGAGCCTCGAATTTTCAACTTATCTATATATGGTTTTACTCAAATTTCGAGCAAGAGAACTCCTTGGATGCAAAATTTAATTCCTTATTCAAGGAGTACCCATGTTGCATACTTTCGATGTACCCTGCTAAAAAAATGAAAAATACATGAAAAATATGGTAGCAATCACATTTTTTCATGTATTTCTCATTTTTCATGTAGTAGGGTCCATCAAAAGTGTTCAACATGGGTACTACTTGGATGCGGAATTAAATTTTGCATCCAACAAGTGCTCTCCCTCAAAATTTGAGTAAAACCATTGGGAGATAAGTTGAAAATACAAGTTGAAAAAGTAGTTTTTTTTTTCTCTCTCTAAAATTTGATGATGTAATTTAATCTTATTTTATTATTTCTACTATAATTTTATAATATTCCTTAAGATGCTCAGTTTAGATGTTAAAATTTCTCTAATGCATGTTTAGTGGTTAGTACTTACTGACAATGACAACAAAATTTTTAGAAGTTCTAGAGTGGTATCGATAATATATTTGCTATAAATTATGGTCCATTATTGTGAAACAAGCCTCTGTACCATTGGTCCACAATTTGGAAGGGATATTGATGATGTTGCAAGATACTTCGAGGATACACATGACATGGTAATCATATCAAAATTGTTTGGTTAATTGTGCAAGTGAATGCTTTTGGGGAACGTAATGTGGGTATAAAAAGAAGATCAATCATATTATCCCATTATTAGTTTTTCTTGATAAATTTCTCAAATAGAGTATAAATTATTATGCTTTGTGCCCTTTACGGTTTATCATTGTATGAATTTTGGATGGAATGAAGAATAAAGGTATTCACATTGCAAGGATTGGTCACAGGTGCCTACCATCTAGAGCTAGAAAGTAAGATAACTCCATTTTCTTCTTGAATACAACCATTTCTATGTATTTAATCTAACTCCAAAAGTTGATTGTTTTGCTGAACGATCAAGAGAGGAGCCCATTGTGAAAAGAGAGTAGAGATTTTGCAAGAATATGCATGTACACACTTTATTGTTGTTAAGTACATGGAATATGCCCTGCAAGCGGAGACCTACACTCTTTTCAAAGCAAATAATTTGGTTCTCAATGTTGATGGTGCAATAGGATTGCTTTTCCTGGACCTCCTTGTTGTTAGTGGAGTTTTTAGCCAGCAAGAGATTGATATTATGGAGATTAGTTACGTAAATGGCCTATTTGTACTTGCATGGTCCATTGCTTTGATTAGGTGAGTTGTTCATTATTTCCTTTAAATTGTATGTCTTTGTTACATTTTGAGACTGTCAATTGTGACATGCACTGCACTAATTATTTGTTTCTTTTAGAAACTATAGGCATACATTTGGCCAAAAGCAGTTGAAACAACACTTGTACTAGCACCCATGGGAAGATGTTTTATATACCAAGTAGTTTTTTTGCATGAAAGTGTGTGCTTGTTTGCAAAACATGTTTCTGGAGGTGTTTTATGTAGTGAAACTAAGATGTTTCACAACATTAATTGAAGAGTGAATTCTAGATATAAAGTGTGTAGTTAACCAGTGTCGAGGCCTGGTTGAGCGAACATTGTCTAAAACTATTTATTGTTGAATAATTATATTTGCATTGCATTATTCTCTAGGAGAATTACCATAGAATCCCCTATGTATTCTTCAAGAAATATTAATCTTTTTGACTCAATTTAAGATATTTGGTTTCATGGAGTTACTGAAATTTTTGCAGTTGTTGAAATTTTCATTTGAAGGTTTGGAGTGATGGAGAATAAAATGAGTTTTTTAATACCATTTAAGACCTACCATTGGTTGAGAATCTAACAAATACTATAAGTGTCGAAATGTATTTCATGGCTAGCATTAGCACTACTGAAAGATCACTCACATTGTTTCAATGCAAGTTTATAGACAATAGTGGACGAAATAATGCACAAATATTGTGTGAGTGTTCAATATCTATCATGCACTTCTTCCATTAATGTTATGATAAATCCTATTGATACTTTACCAGTCTCCTTTTATTTTATCCATCATTTTTGGATTCCTCTTTCATTCTATCTTCTTCAGATAGGAGAAATTAATCTGATTGCATCTTCGTACCATAGTCATTTAAGTTCATCTTGATATCCTTCTATCACTGCATTTGCACACCAGTCAGAATAGTTTATGAGACAAGATTGCAACTAAAAGTTCATGCCCCTAGCAAAATTTTCGACAAAAAAATGCACTTTTCTATTGACACCTTCAAACACTAACAAGAGTTCTTTTGGAAACCCCTTGCATATGTACTTTTCTATTGGCACCTTCAAACACTAACAAGTGTTCTTTTGGAAACCCTTTTCATATGTACTTTTCTATTGGCACCTTCAAACACTAACAAGAGTTCTTTTGGAAACCCTTTTCATATGTGCATTTTAGCAACAAGTTTTGGCACATGAAACCAATGACTTCCCCATAGTTTATTTGGACACTTGGATTAATTCTATGATCATATTAGTGAGGCAATCAAACACATCATTATCTGAGAAGTGTGGTACAACTTCAGGTGCATATCTAAATATGAAAAGATGATATTACCAACGTAGCATGGTTAAACTTTTGAGCCAAGGTTTCATACATAACCTTGTATTCCTAAAACCAAGGACATACCCCCAAAACAGAGGATATTACCAATGTAACAAGGTTGAAACTTTTGAGCCAAAATTTCATACAAAACCTATGTTTTCTGAAACCCAAACACCTATTTCCAAAACAGAGGATATTACCAAGGTAGTAAGGTTAAAACTTTATGAATCAAGGTTTCATTTGAAATCCTTGTCTTTAGGAAAACACATGACCTCTTGCGAACAATTAATAGTGGTTATTTTTTAATAAGGCATGTGAAATGATGGCATCTCTACGATACAAAGTATCATAAGCATAGACCTTTGGATCCAACACTTCCAACATTGCAATGTATTACAATTCCCCATTTTTAAGGCAGGACTGAGAGGCTTCTTTGCCTTTGACAGACCAAAAAACCCAAGTTGCACCACATCCATGAATGAGTAAGGCTGAGAAGAGGTGGGTACATTGGCACCTTTTGTTCCCCCAAGAAGTTTCAAAACTAGATTCATAGTAGCATCATTGTTGATTCCATTTTCCAAGATAAAGAAACTATCATGGAATTGCTTTCTTGCGTAGAGAAACCTCCGATGTCTTGTAGGGATCCCTTCACTTTATTATATCTGATTTTTTTTTCAATAGAAGCCAAATTAAAGGATTTCACATTGCAACAAAGTGTTTTCCCATAGAGGGACCTCACAAAGACTCGAAAGGCCACAGTGGTCCTCTCCCACATCTAAAGGCTTATATTAAGCATTAGCGCAATGATAACAACCAAACTAAGGCCACCCTAGATCTTTGAGAGTTTCTTGAGCAAGATTTTGGCAGGTTGTGATTTCTCAAATGTTATTGTGGTTGATCTTCAGTTCTAATCATAGGGGTAAAGCTAACATTTACATGCTCTCATTGAAAACTTTTGAACCTAATAACCTTGGCATGGCTCTAGCTCGGCTAAAGGCATCCCTCACAGCGATGTTTGAGGACTTAGGGCTTGAAGTTGTGAGTGATTGAAGTCGTTTCGCTCACCTAGTGTTTTCCTCAATGGTTTACCAAAATCCACCACCAATAATTCCAACATTAATATAGAGATAAACATCCATATAAGAGTATCTCACAGAAACCAAAGTGTATGATGAGTATGTGTGTGGAAAGTAACAAACAGAAATAAAATCTTTCATTTGGCTCCAATCAAAGTTGATCAAAATTTAAAAGTCACAACAAAACATAGTTAGTGTTTTAACTTGGGAGTATTTGGGGATCCATTGAAATGAGGATCATTGCTTCTCAACATCTACCTAATTATAATTGAGCCCAAAGAAAGGGTGGTGGTGATTCATGTTTCAGCTTCATCCTCATTACAAGCTAAAGAGATTATTCTTTGAAGAATATTTTTCTCAAAAACTTAATCTTAATTCTGTTTTTTTTTCTCTTTTTAAAAAACATAGCTTCTCATTCCTATAATATTGTTATTCACTTACCCTATTTTCTGAAATCAATAAAATGAAAAATACTCAAAATTTCAAGTGCACAGCTCCTAATTCAAAGTTGTAGTTTCTATTTTTATATTCTCATTTAGCACATTATTTATTTATACAATTTTACAAGAATTTTCATTCTTATGCAGTTGGACTCATACGGTAATTTTTGTATTTGGGTCCATGTGTTAATGCAAAGGTGCAAAGGTTTTGCATTCTATCTTGTGTATTTTTTGGTTGAAAGGATTGCTTTATTTTTTACCTAAGTGTAAGATTTATGTTGTATATACATGAAATAAATTTATCATCCTTTTTAGGGAATGTTCATAAATCTTCTCTCTTGTAAATTTTTCTTTTTGGTATATCAAATTTTACAGGCTACAGCCACCGTCTTATGTCGGAATAGCTACAAATTTGATAAAACAATAGGAAGAAGCAAATCTTGTGGTTAATAATATTAATAGGGGCGGCTTGAGGGTTGTTTCTTTCACACACTTCTCTAGTTGATCCCTCCTAACCATTTCATCATCCTCATGCTTAACGCTTCCACGATAAGCATCGCATTGAATTACTGGGTTGTTTCTTTCACACACTTCTCTAGTTGATCCCTCCTAACTATTTCATCATCCTCACACTTAACGCTTCCACGATAAGCATTGCGTTGAATTACTGATCTGCAAACAAGTGGCTCAAGTGTAGAGTTCCACCCACAATGAGTAATAAAACCTCCTTGCCTTCAATTTTTGTTTCTCCTGCTCGCATTGAAACAGTGATTACACATTTATATTCATTTCATAAAAGAATCTGGGCGGGACTAGCAAATTTAAATTCAAAATTTTGGTGGCACTGTCTAATTTTAAATACTGGACGAGGACTCGGGGAGGTGTCATTGAATGAATGTACGTGGATGTATTGAATGAAGTGTTGAAGTTCGAGCGGTGTAGTTAGATAAATCAATTTGCAATGATGAAGCTGTCGGAGTCGAGCCGTGAACCCTGCCGGAGAAACCATGGTAATGGATAGACATGTATGTTGATCTTGTTATTCACTAAGCCAATCATTGGCTTAGTGACTTGTTTTTTAAGAATTGCTGTAATCGTTAGGCAACCACCAAAGTTGGCATGGAAATCCCTCAGGCAAGGAGCTGCTAGAAACCTTTGCCATGGTATGCATGACCATTAGACTACTTCAATATCTATTAGGGTATCACCATTGAGATCATAAATTTAAACTCAAGAGTGTTTAATCAACCGTCAAAAGGGACCACCATTAACTGTGCTGAAAATAAGTAGTTTGTCCCTAAATGAGGTGGGATGTATATGCCCACCGTTGGATTGTACTTTTAACTGCGTTGAAAATAAGTAGTTTGTCCCTAAATGAGGTGGGATGTATATGCCCACCATTGGATTTTGGCATGCTAGTTATTCAACTGTGGGCATATAAAACCCCCCATTCATTTAATTCCCATTGGCAGGTAGTGTATTTGTTAAAATCCAATTCCAGTTATCCAATGGTGGGCATAAACAACCCCCACTCATTTAATTCCCATTGGCAGGTTGTATATGTGTTTCCCATTAACAACATCACATCCAATCAGTGCAGTATTTGATTGAGCACACCATGTACTAAGCTACTAATTGATTTAGTACCTTTTTATCTTATCTACTAGATATCAATTTATTCTCATTTAATTGACAAGATGTAAACCCTCAAACTCAACCATTATTAGCTTACTTTTTTGGAGAAAGAAAAAAAAACTACCAAATGCCAAGATATATACTCACTAAGTCAACAATTATTCACTTTCACACCTGATCAATGAAGTATTTGATTGAGCACACCATGTACTGGGTTAATAATTGGTTTACTCACTTTTTATCTTATCTATTGGATATCAGTTTATTCTCATTTAATTGACAAGATGTAAACCCTCAAAGTCAACTATTATTAGCTTGCTTTTATGGAGAAAGAAAAAACCAACTACTAAATGACAAGATATATACTCACTAAGTCAACAATTATTAATTTGATTGAGCACACAATGTACTAGGCTAATAATTGGTTTACTCACTTTTTTATCTTATCTATTGGATATCAATTTATTCTCATTTAATTGACAAGATGTAAGCCCTCAAATTAAACCATTATTAGCTTACGTTTTTGGAGAGAGAAAAAACCAACTACTAAATGACAAGATATATACTCACTAAGTCAACAATTATTAACTACGTCACATCCGATTAGTGCAGTATTTGATTCAGCGCACCATGTACTAGGCTAATAATTGGTTTACTCACTTTTTATCTTATCTATTGGATATCAATTAATTCTCATTTAATTGACAAGATGTAAACCCTCAAAGTCAACCATTATTAGCTTACTTTTTTGGAGAAAGAAAAAACCAACTACTAAATGACAAGATATATACTCACTAAGTCAACAATTATTAACTGTCACATCCGATTGCAATCTTTGATTGAGCACACCATGTACTATACTAATAATTAGTTTATTCGCTTTTTATCTTATCTATTGGATATCAATTTATTCTCATTTAATTGACAAGATGTAAACCCCCAAAGTCAACCATTATTAGCTTACTCTTTTGAAGAAAGAAAAAACCTACTAAATGACAAGATATATACTTACTAAGTCAATAATTATTAATTGCATCACATCCGATGAGTGTAGTTTTTTATTGAGCACGCCATGTACTAGGCTAATAATTGGTTTACTCACTTTTTATCTTATCTATTGGATATCAATTTATTCTCATTTAATTGACAAGATGTAAACCCTCAAAGTCAACCACTATTAGCTTACTTTTTTGGAGAAATAGAAAACCAACTACTGAATGACAAGATATATACTCACTAAGTCAACAATTATTAGCTTACTTTTTTCTAGAAAGAAAAAACCAACTACTTTTCATTAAAATGAATTTTTTTTACATATGTCAATATTCATCACATGTAGTTGGATATTTAAAAACTAAAACATGTATGTTAAACCAAGTACATATTACAACATTTCCAAGTCTATAGGAAATCAAAACAGTAACCACAATGAAGGATGTAGATTAACAAGTACTATTATTGTCCTATGGAAAAAAGAGACATTGGTCCTCTACCAGTGAGGACTTCCTCCTTGTATTCTTCATAGTATATGAATCCTTCGTGATTCTAAATACCTTTCTTTGAGAGTTTTTCCGATTTAGAGTTTGATTTCCTATAAATATGATAGAAAAAATTGACCTGAAAGATGAAGCCAATGCCTTTGTCCTCTATTTCCAAAAGAGCAATGAAGGGACTTCAAGATTGGCTTTTTTCATTAGCCCAAACTATAGTGACTCTTGAGTCTTCAAACACAGTCAATGATTCAATCTATTGTAGGTTTGTGAAGTATAATGTATCCCATAATGTTAGTAACTCAACCCATGAATTTGACCCTTGTCCACTATCCATAAAAGCTTATAATGATGTCGATCTAACAAAAATAATAATCCACTGCAACTCTAATAATCTGCAACTCTCTGAGGAGTACCTGGGTCGTCCATTTGTGAACTTGATACCATTGGAAATACTTCTGCTTCTAGTGGGTATTAGTGGAAACTTCTACCACCATTATTTGTTGTCAAAGCTTCGCAAGGATGGAGAGAAGTTATCATGTGTTTGTCAAGGAATGTTATTTCGATATGTGGTTCATCTCCATTATTTTTGAGTTTATTGAAATCCTAGGTGTAGCCTTCATCTGCCAAACTTCGTTTGCTTTATCTCTAATTGATGTGATATTCTTCTGTTTCGTTGGTGAAGCATATCAACCAAATAATGTTATATGAAAAAGTTTGAGGACTTCTCTAGTCACAAAAACCCTGTGATTCCTTTCCTCATATGACACTGTAGTTAGGTTGTTATTTAATTTTTTTTGCCTTTGTTTTTTTAATTAAAATTAACTGGAATTAAGTGTTTGAGTGACATTGTAATTTTTGTTTCTTTAAAATGCATTTTTGAATGTATAAATAGATTTTAACACCTTAAAAAATATTTAGAGAATCTAAATGGAGTAGTATAATTGTTAAACAATTTTATTTTTTTCACTAAAATTATCTTTGGGGCACTCAATTCCGCATATTATAGATTCCAAGAAATCCCCTGCTTTCAAACAAAATCAACCCTAAAATATCACCTAAAAGATTTAAAAAAAATCTAATGGTTAAAATATACACACTTAAATTATATAGTATATAGAACTCAAATTTATAATTTTAACAAGTCTCTAGTAACTTTTAAATAAAATTAAGCTAAAAATATACCAAAATCATAAAAATTGTTAGGCCAGGAGGTAACTCCACAATGCGAATTGTGTTTTTGCATTAAGATTGCTCATGGATATATGCATGGAGGGAGAGACTCTTGGGCTTCACCTCCCATTGTCTCTTCATATTCCTAATCTCCTTATTTTCTATTTACATTATTCACATAAATTTCATAATCCCAAAGATTAGGTGTGAACATTCCCCCCCTTAATTTGAAGGGATGTTTGTGAATCCAAGCATCATTCTGAATCTTTCGAACTTTTCTCTTCCAAGCGCTTGGGTGAAGATGTCTACAATCTGCTCATTTGTGGAACAATGGCTTAGATGTATTGTCTTGGCCTCAACATGATGACGAATCAAATGGTATTTTATATTGATATGTTTCATTTGATCATGGAACTTTTGGCTCTTGACCATCTTTATTGCAGAAGTGTTGTCAATCATGAGTGGAGTTGAAAGCACTTGTTTCACCTGAAAATATTCGAGAAATTTCCTGAGCCACACAATTTCCTTTGTTGCTCCAGCTGCTACCACATATTCTTCCTCTGTTGTGGAATCTACCAGAACTTAATGTTTGCATGATCTCCAGGAGACATCTCTTGATCCAAGACTCATAGCATAACGTAAAGTAGATACCCCAACTTCTTTATCTCCATCGAAGTATGAATCAGAGCATCCAATCAAGCTGAAGTCGCCCACCTATGTATACTTGAGTCCAAAGTCTTGAGTTTCATTCAAGTACTTTAGAACTCTTTTTGCAGTAGACCAATGTCCCTCACAAGGATTTTGCATAAACCTAGAGAAGATTCTAATAGAAGATGAAATGGTTGGTCTAGTAGTAGTTAGGTGGTTGAGACTTTCTACAAGTTGTCTGTACTTTGTTGCATCCTCAAATTATTTTCCTTCAATGGATGTGAGCTTCAAGTTTTGTTCCGTTGGAGTAGTCAAAGGATTGCACTCAACCATTCCAAACATGTTCAACATATCTCCAATGTACTTCTTTTAAGAGAGGAATATAAAATTCTGATGTTGAGTTACTTCAATACCAAGATAGTAGTGAAGATAGCCCAAGTCAGTCATTTCAAAACCTTTCCTCAATTCCTTCTTTATGGATGCAATCTAGCTCTCATTGTTCCCTGTCATCAAAAGATCATCTACATACACCACAAGATATACAACTATTTTTCCAACTTTCTTGACAAACAAAGTTGCATCATCAAGATCATAATGTTTGAAGTTGAGTTTTAGAATATGCTCAGTTAACTTTTCATACCAGGCTCGTGATGCTTTCTTGAGGCCATACAAGGATTTCACAAGCTTGCATACCTTTTGTTCTTAGCCCTTCACAACAAATCCTTCTGGCTGGGACATAAAAACATTCTCTTTTAGATCCCCATTCAAGGAAGCATATTTTACATCCATTTTATGGGTTTTCCAACTCTTCTGAGTTGCCAAGGAAAAGAGTGTCTGGATGGTAGTCCATTTTGCAGTGGGGGAAAAATTGTCCTAATAGGCAACCCCTTCTTTCTATGCAAAACCCTTTTCCACGAGCCTGGATTTGTGCTTGCCAAGTGAGCCATCAACTCTATACTTGTTCTTGTAGACCCACTTGCAACCAATTGGTTTGGTTCTCAATGGAACATCAACTAGCTTCCAAGTGCCATTCTTTATCAAGACATCATATTCTTTCTGCATCGCTTCTTTCCATTCATCATGAGAAGTTGTTTCTTTGAAAGAATTTGGTTCAAAATATGAAGACAAATTCAGTTCACAAACATAATAGATATCCCTATCAACAGATGAATCAGAATTATCTACATCACCTCCATTTTTCGTAGTTCAATTTCTTGTTCTTATCTTTCCAACCTCATCAGGATGAAAACTTTTAAGTGTCTTTGTCAACCATTTTGGAGACCTTTATAAGATGGCCCAGATTGCGTAGTTGAATGAGTTGGAGATGAATCAAGATTAAGTCTCCCAATTTTGTCAATCACATAACTGAAAGTGTCATCAGTGGCTGGAGCTTCATGTGGGGGAGAGAGTGCTCAGAAGAAGATTCCACAAATTGATCTAGTATAGGAATCCCCCTTTCAGGTGTGGAACCTGATTATCAAATTCTTGAAATGAATTCGCATGTTTGAATCTATCCAAGTGATCAAGTTGTTGCTCAACAACATTGTCAGCTTTGGAAGATTCAAGAAAGATCACATCTTTAGATACAACAAACTTCTTATTAACATCATCATAGAGATAATATGCTTTGGAGGTATTTGAATACCCCAAGAAGATACAATTATGACTCCTTGCACCAAGTTTGTTTCTTTTTTCCTTTGGTATCAAGGCATAATAGGTGAAACCAAAGACCCTGAGATGTTTTACCGAAGGAATGTGTCCATACCACATTTCATAAGGAGTCTTGTTTCTAATAACATTAGATGGACACCTATTATTTACATACATAGTACATAGAACCGCATCAGCCCAAGACATCAATTTTACATTCTTGAAAAGCATCATGGAATGTACCATATTTAAGATTGTCATGTTCATTCTTTCAACTACTCTATTATGTTGGGGATTATAAAGCACAGTTGTTTGATGTTTGATCCCTTTCTAGCGAAAATAATTTTCAAATTCATTTGAAGTGTATTCTTTTCCATTATCAGTGCGAATATAGCCAATATGATATTGTGCATCATTTTCAATCCATGCATGAAAGTTCTTGAATGTTTGAAAAGCATCAAATTTATTCTTCAATAAATAAACCCAATACACTATGGTCTAGTCATTAATAAATGTCATCATATATTTATTTTCATTTATAGAAGGAACAAGAATTGGCCACATAAGTCTAAATGAATAAGTTCAAGTTTTCTATGTGATCTAGAATGTAAATCATGAAAATACGTTTGTTGTGCTTTCCTAAGATACAAACATCAAATTGCTTAAGTTTCCTAGGAATTGTAGGCAAACTAGTAACATCACTTTTCTTCAACATACGAAGGTTGTCATAATTCAAGTGTCCAAATCTAGCATGCCATAAAAGACTTGATGGAAATGTACCTTCATCATAACGATAATTGAATGAGAATTTTTTGTGCACGATCAAGGTACCTTGCAGCTTCAGGAGTCTTTCTTCTTCTATCCCTATTATGACAAGTGAGTGATCTGATGCATTTCTGACCTCAACCTTGCCATCAAACATATGAATGGAGTGTCCTTGCTGGCGGATCTAGACCAAAGACAACAAGTTTCTCCTCAGCTCCGAGAGATAAAACATCATGCAAAAGAAAATCTGGAAGACCATGCAGTTTGAGCCTGATTGTGCCAAGCCCTGACGACTTGAGTTTTGATTTGTCTGCAAAGTATATTGCTCCATCAACACTGTTAGTAAATTCTTCAAAAAAATATCTTCTAAAATTCATTTGGCAAGTTTCTCCTTAATCAAGCAACCAATCATTTTTCCAAAAAGCAAGTGAAGCATTAAACAAGTCTTTAGTTACTCCAATATTACAATGTTCCACAACATAGTGAGCGGATTCAGATATTTTACCTTTCCCTTTGTTATTGGTTTTACCTTTGGCTTCATTTATTTCTTGCTCAATTCTATCCCAAGGCAACTTACATGTGGATGCATCATGTCCATATCTATTGCAACATATGCAGTGAAGATCAAACATTTCTCCTTGGAACTGTCTGCCCCCCATGCCTCTAAAATTATTCCTTACTCTTGCTCTTGTACAGGTGATTCGGTATGATGTATGAATGCAATAGGGATCCACAAGTATTCAGGATGCAGCAACCAGAGGAGAGGACCAGTGGTATGGGGAGGAGGAGAGTCGATGGTATGACAAACAAACGTCAGGATTCAGGAGTATTAATTGTGTGGAAGCAGAGGCATTAACCAAGCAACAGTTACGGTAACGCAATATTATGCAACACAGTGATACCATCAAAATTGTCAATACACCAACAATCAAGATATATAACATACCATGAATACATTCACATCAGATATATGAACCAACACACCAGTATTTGAACACACACATTCAAATTTGCAAACCATTGTTTCAACTCTTCGACTTCAAGGTTTTAACCATCTTACATCCCAGCATTCAACCAAACACACAAGAGATCAATTCAACGTATAAGGACAAGACACTAGCGGACAGAGGACAGACTGCAAAAAAATGGAAAAAGGTGTCAGTTTTGCAAAATATGCAGAACATAGGTAAGAAGGAGTTAAAAGGGTAGAGGGAGGCTAAAAAAGGCTGCCCCTGATTCCATGTCAGGTCAGGAGGTAACTCCACAATGCGAATTATGTTTTTTCATTAAGATTGCTCATGGATATATACATGGACGGAGAGATTCTTGGGTTTCACCTCTCAGTTTCTCTTCATATTCCTAATCTCCTTATTTTATATTTACATTATTTACATAAATTTTATAATCCCAAAGATTAGGTGTCAAATAAAAAAACTTAGAAAAATTCCCCGATGGAGGTGGACAAAGGCTTGGAAAATGGGCATTGGGACTATGCCCTTCTCTCACGTGGTGAACATGCTAGTTATTAATTATGGCTCACAACAATGATACTCCTACTGTGCGAACTCTCCAGAAGTTGAGTTTTGGTAGTTAAAGGGTGTTATGGGTAATCATCCAATGTCCATAAGGTGATTTTAGGGTGTTAGGAGTGCAGTAAGGTTCACGATGGAGAACATGTATGCTCACCTGGATGTTGGTTCAACTGGCGCAGCGCAGTGGTCGGTCATCTTGTCGAAGTCTAGATTCACTACAATTTTCAAATCAATATTTGGGACCCGAGCTCGATTTGGAGAGGCATAATTATTCTCACCGTCAATCTAGGATGGGAAATAAGGTGAATTCTCATCAATTCTAAAAGCAGGTTTAAGCTGGATCGTTTCTTGTGCTTCGTGAAGGTAACCCCTCTACTTTGTCTTTGGCTCATTGGTTGGGTTCTTGCTTTTTCAGTGGATATTCTCTAGGTCATTTCCAGATGGAGTCTTGTGAAGTGGAAAAGTGACCAGGAGAGTGGCATTGGTATTTCTCGCAATGGGGAGTTCGGGGGTCTGAGTCGGAGGGTTTCAACTGCTCAAGCCCTAGATGTTGGCAATGTTTCTAGCTTGTGTTTGCCTTCGCTCGAATTTTACCACCTTATTTGTTTTGGTCTAGCTCTCGTGTTCACCGTCTTCATTGTCTTGAGTCAGGGGTTGCCTATAACTCTCTTTCTCCCTCTATTCCCTCTCAGTTGTGTTGGAATGGGGTTAATTCCCTGTCGGTGGGGTATTTGGTAAATTAGGTATATGCATTGATCATTTGTAAGTTCGTTCATCCAGTTACAGAAGGCATCCCTATCATAATTTTAACCTGGAGTAAGTCTACCTCTTATCACTCTAGGGCTTCTCCTCATTGGGTGTGTAATGCTTTGAAGCTGGACAGGCTCCCTTGTAGTTTTGATAGGGGCTCTATCTTCTACTCTGAAAGAGGGTGTCGAGTCCTTTTCCACATCCCATTCGATAATCTTCATATTCTAGTGGGCATGTTGCGCCATCGTGGGCGGCCACGCTGTTGGGGTGGCCACCATTTCCCTGCAAGTTGTCTGATTCTCAATCAAAGCTCTTCTTCAGGTAATTTTTTTGGCATTGAACATGACGATGAGGTGTTTCATGCTCTAGTTCATTCTCCTAGTTGGGTTGACGCTCCAACTTCATTGGAGTCCATTGCAAAGAAACTTAGAGGAATTCAGGCAAATATGGACATCATTCGAGAACATCAATATGAGGATCGTAATGAGCTAGTTGCATATATGAATGATATTCAGTTTAGCCAGAACGAGATTCTAGAGCAGCTGGACAATCTTCGTAGGATCCACTGTCATACTAATGAGCGTCTTTGTGATCTGGAAGCTCAAGTTGAACACATCGACTTCCACATGCATGAACGTGTTGGCTTTCATGTTGTACCTCTTGTAGTTCCTCCCCATCCCCCTCCTTGATATGTTGTTGTCAGTATTTGTGCTATTTTTATCTCTCTTTTGTGATGTATGGCTCTTAAGCCTAGCTGAAATAATGCTTATAAGGATCAATCTTTAACAAACTGAGGCCCTAACGCCAACAAGTCTAGTTGGAATGAGGCTTTGGGGTGGGGTGGGGTGCATAGAGACATATTTTATAATATTTGTTTTTGCGAAAATGTAACCAAAGAAATTTGATTGCCAAAAAACCAAAACTTTGAAAAATTAAAATACCTCCTATCATTAAAATCCTTTGATTTACCAAAAAAAATATTACTTCTTTAGATTAAATTTTTTCAATAAGTACTTATATATTACTATAATTACTTAATAACCTCATGGAAAATTAGGTTGAAAACCCCTTTCTTGTGGTTTTTTGGGATCATATACAATTAATATTTATATATTTGACCCAAAATTTACATATTTGTAATTTGATATGAACATATGTCTTTAATATTTCTATATGTAGATGAAATTCGATATTTGACACAATTATGTTTACCTAATTCTTTGATTTGCTAATTTTCAGTGCTAACCTAGTGTTATAATGTAATGGAAAAACTAATGTTAAAAAACTATTATGCTTTCATTTTATATAATTTTGACGTGATATGATTATATGTATTTAATGTTTACTTGTTGCATGTGGTCTTAACAAAATCCAAATCATAGATTGTAAAAAAGATTCAAGAATTTCTATTGGTTTTTTTACTCACATGTGATGTGGGAGTATGAGAGCTTCTAAACCATTAATTTTTTGGAGGAAAAAATTCCAAAAACTGGTATTGACATTTCGGGAAAAATTTGTATTCTTCCATGTAAATATTATATTGAGTTGATTTATTCTAGAAAATCTATGTGAATGAGTTATGACTTTAGAAGTTGTTTGGATAGGTAATATTTGGTTAATATGTTAAAACTCAATCTTCCTTTTAAAGCATGAGAGATTCTAGGGATAGATTGAATGGTTTTAGGATAGAGAAAAATATGATTTATGGAGTGATTTTAGGATCTAGAAATGATGTTTCTAAATTCTATCTATTTTAAGCTTATGGGTAATAAAAAAGAGAATAAGTGAGAAAAAGGGAGGATGGCCAAATGAATGTAAAATCATACCATAGAGAGGAGGGAGAGGTTATGATTAGATGTATGTACATATTATCTTGATGGAACAAAGTTTTCATTATATGATTGTTTGTACATGATTGTGTAATTCCAATTTTAAATATGAATTCAGAATGAATGGTAGATAATGGAAATTATCTATCATATAAAAGAAGCAATTCCTATTATTGGATTTGAGGCAATTGAATGAGGGAAAAAATTGGTGTGTGCATATATATTTTGTGTTTTTATTTTATTATAGGATCATAGAACCATATCAAAATGTGAGTAAAGGTGTATGGTGTTGAGAAATCTGGAGGCTTAAGGATTAGGGTATATTCCTCTTCTTTGATAATTTCTTGTGAATTTTGTTGGCTTTTTATTAATGTTTAGTATGTTCTTTTCATCAAACAATTAACAAACTCCAAGGCAAGGTGAAAACCCCTCAAGGCGGAAAACACAGAAAAAATATCTTCTTATAAAATCAGATCAAAGTGAGAAATCCAAGACCCAAGACCATGACAAAATTTCAGTCCTTGAAGATGCCAAGCTAAGCCCTTCTCAATCACAGGATATAACATCATATTCAACCACAGTAGCTCTGTTGGGTCCCTATAATACTAGTGATTACCCCATTACTATGGTAGTTGTATCCCTTATTAATATTGTTGTGCCCCTATTGTCCCCATATTGTTATTACTGTGCCCCATAAATCCCTCTATTGTTATTTTTGTGGCTTTATATTATTATTGTTAGGTCGGCTGGGTTATATTGTGACTCCTTAGAATCCTATATATAGAAAGGAGGTTTTGTCATTTGAATCATCCATGAATTGTTCATTTATGTAATGTAAAGGAGGTTGTCACCTCGAAGAGACTGAATTCTAAGGCGTTGATCTATCTTTTCTATCTTTTTCTTGAGCTGGTTTCATAACATTTGGTATCAGAGCTTTGGATTCTAGGGTTTCGCTGCTCCAAACAGGTCATCGTGGCATTTTCACTATAACTTTTTTTCTGCGACATTTAAAAAGCTAAAAAAAACCCCTTTTGAGAAGAAATCGCATTGAATCTCGGGTCCAAATTTCAGAGATTTTCGCGCTATATTTGCGGAGATATGATCTGAGGAAGTTGGTCTTTTTGCAGACTCCTGAATTACATTCCAAACAGGTGACCTGGGGAAAATCATCATAACTTTCTCTCTAAGCATCAGATTGAAATTTCGTAAGAAGGTAAAGAAAGAGGACAGACTGTAGTTTCTTGTATATATTTTTCAGAGCCAAAGGTCGAAACAGTGACTCGTGGCACGTCGTACAAGTTCGCTCTACTGAACTAGTCTATAATTAGGTCACTGTGGGAGATTTTGCATAACTCTTCCTTGGAGAATCCAATTTGGATCACACTGGTGACATTGGAAAGAGGACATAGAGGGCTACTGCAGGTTGCAATTTTAGAACTAGATAATCCGAAAGTACAGAGATACATCAGAGGCAATATCGAGCTCCTACAAAGTGAAAAAAGGTGTGTAGATTTTTTAAATTTTTTTGTTTAAGCTTGGTTTGAAAATTTATTTTGAAGGAATTCAAAGGGCATAGTAGAGAATTATTATCGGTAACTGATGCCCCAAGGAAAGAAAATGCAAACACCTAGTAAGCAACCTGAAAGCTCTAGCATGACTCATGAAGAAGAGGAAGAAATGCTACATGATATATCAAAATTACAAGACCAAGTGCAACAAATGTCACTCTCACAAAAGCTAATAGAAGCTAAGATAAAAGGTGTGGAAGCTAAGATGGACGATTTGAAGATAGATTTGAAGACAGATTTGAAGAGAGACATGGCAGATTTCAAGACAGATTTGACAAATTTTCTACAAGAAATACTTACTAATGGTGAAAAGGTAGTAAAGGAAACTCATGATGTGAACAAAAGAAATGTTAATCATGATTTCATAGACTCTAATGTGGGATCGAAGACCCACCATATTCCAAAAATCGATATGAGGAATTTTGACGGCAAGGATCCCGCAACATGGATATTACAGATGGAGCAATTTTTCGATCTCAATAATGTGCAAAACACACAAAAGGTATGTATTGAACTTTATATTTGGAACCAAATCAGTTTGTATGGTATCAATGGCTTTGCTCTCGTAAACAAATTATCACTTGGGCAATTTTTATGGAAGAATTGACAGCACATTATGAGGATACAAAAAGCAACACTTTTTTTAGCCAATTGATAAGTCTCAAACAAAAGGGTTCAATAATGGAGCACATTGAGGAGTTCCAAAAATTGAACATAAGGGTAAAAAATATTCCAGAGGAGCATAGGATTGATGTGTTCATAGGGACTTTAAAGGATAATATCCAACATGATGTTCGCCTTTGGGAACCTGATTCATTAGAGAAGGCATTCAGGTTAGCAAGAAAAATGGAAAGCAAAATTATGGCAACCAGGAAGCATACCACTCACAACTATAAAAATGGAAGTGTTGTTGCCCCTAGTCTTCCACAACCTATAAGGTTGACACCACAACAATTGGAAGAAAAAAGAGCAAAAGGGCTTTGTTACAGTTGTGATAGCAAATACACTAAAGGTCATAAGTGTGTTGAGAAGAAATTATTCTACATAGATTGTGAAGAGGAAGAAGAAAAGGAGCAAGAAAGGTCAAAAGAAGAGGATATACTCCAGGAACAAAGCCTAGATAAAGAAGAAATGAATCCGACCATATCTTGTAATGCATTGGTGGGAATTACCACTCCTCAAACCATCAAGATAGAAGGACAAATCAAGAAGAAAAAGGTAATAGTGTTGATTGATTCAGGAAGTACCCACAATTTTATTCATTGTAAGGTAGCAAAAGAATTGAATTGCTTCTTATATCCAGCACCAGAGTGTCAAGTGATGGTTGCAAATGGAGGAACAATAAATTGCTCTGGAAAGTGCCATAATATCAAGCTATCCATGGGAGAATATGTATTGACTAGCCCAATGCTTTCCATTCCAATGGGAGGTGCTGATGTTGTACTAGGAGTCCAATGGCTACAATCCTTGGGTACAATAGCTTTTAATTTTCAAGAACTTTTCATGAAATTTTCTGTGGAAGGAAAGGAAGTTGAATTAAGGGGTATTGCAGGGAAACCAGGAAAGATAATCAGCTCTAATGGTATGACAAAGCTTCTAAAAAAGAAACAAAGAGGTGTAATTGCACAATTATGTTCGCTAGATGTTTCCACATTGGAATCATCTATTTCTCCAGATCTCCAAAAAGTCTTGGACAATCATTCCAAGGTATTTGAGACTCCCAAAGGTCTCCCACCTATTCGTGATCATGATCATGCTATTCATCTGATTCCAGGAAGTGTTCCTCCAAACATCAGGCCGTACAGATATCCCTATGCCCAAAAGAGTGAAATTGAACGTATGGTTGCAGAAATGCTAGAGGCTGGTATAATTCAACTGAGTCAAAGTTCTTTCTCTACTCCAGTAGTATTGGTGCACAAGAAGGATGGATCATGGCGCATGTGTCCAGATTATAGGGAGCTCAACAAGCTCACTATTAAAGATAAGTTTCCCATTCCTGTCATTGATGAATTACTGGATGAATTGCATGGATCAATTTACTTCACCAAGTTGGATCTTCGTTCAGGATATCATCAAATCAGAATGAAGACTGAAGACATTCCGAAAACAATATTTAGAACTCATGAGGGTCATTATGAATTTTTGGTCATGCCTTTTGGCCTTACCAATGCACCTTCAACATTTCAAGGTTTGATGAATTCCATTTTCAAACCATTCCTTAGAAAATTTGTGTTAGTATTTTTTGATGATATACTAATCTACAGCAAGTCTTGGAAGGATCATGTTGAACATGTTGACAGGGTGCTACAACTATTGGAGGAGAAACAATTATATGCAAAAAGATCCAAATGTTTCTTTGGAGTACAAGAGGTGGAATATCTGGGTCATATTGTATCTCATGAAGGAGTTAAGGTAGACCCTAGCAAAATTAAAGCCATTAAGGAATGGAAAATCCCCACATCCATAAAGCATCTGCGAGGATTTCTCAGGTTGACAGGGTATTATCGCAAGTTTGTTAAGATTATGGGAGAATAGCAGCACCTCTAACAACATTATTGAAGAAAGATGTATTTTCATGGACTCTAGAAGCAACAAAGGCTTTCGAGCATTTTAAAGAGGCAATGTGCCAAGCACCGGTCTTTAGACTTGCTGTAGATTGGAAGGAAATGTTGGAAATACTCCATGCACTTAAGAAATGGAAACCCTACCTAATGGGAAGACACTTCAAGGTAAAAACGGATCATGATAGCCTTAAATACTTTTTAGAACAAAGATTATCCTATGAAGAGCAACAAAAGTGGGTCACAAAGATGTTGGGTTATGACTTTGAAATCATCTACAAAAAAGGGAAGCAAAATGTGGTGGCAGATGCACTCTCAAGAAAGGATGAGGATGTGGAAGCATTGTTGTGCGCCATTTCTATTATCCAACCAGATTGGATAAACGAAGCAAGGAAGGAATGGAAGAATGACGAAGAAGTGTGGGCACTTATTCGAAAGTTACAACAAGATTCCAGTACGTTTGATACATTTAGCTGGCAAAATGATTCATTATGGTACAAAGATCGCTTATACCTCTGTAAGAATTCCCAGCTAAAACAAAAGATTCTTATGGAATTGCACACTTCTCCCTTAGGAGGGCACTCAGGATTTTTAAAAACTTACCACAGGGTTAAGAAGGAATTTTTTTGGGAGGGCCTTAAATCAGATATTCAAAAGTTTGTGGCAGAATGTTTGGTTTGCCAACAAAATAAAGTTGAAACAATTAAGACACCGGGTCTATTACAACCTTTATCCATTCCAAGCCAACGTTGGGAGGAGGTTTCAATGGATTTTATCACAGGTTTACCCAAGTCTGAGGGAAAGAGTGTCATCATGGTGGTAGTTGACAGACTTACCAAGTATGCACACTTTTGTGCATTATCACATCCATTTAAAGCCAGTACAGTTTCTACTGCATTTATGGAAACAATTCAAAAGCTACATGGAAACCCAAAGATTATTGTAAGTGACAGAGATCCCATTTTCACTAGAAATTTTTGGACATAATTATTTTCTTGTCTTGGTACTCAGTTAGCTCATAGCTCATCTTATCATCCTCAATCTGATGGGCAAACTGAGATAGTAAACAAATGTTTGGAAGGATATCTTCGTTGCTTTGTATCTGATAAACAGACACAATGGGTCAAATGGTTGCCTCTGGCTGAATGGTGGTATAACACTTCCTTCCATACAGCAACAAAAATGACCCCATTTATGGCACTTTATGGATATCAGCCACCATCCATCACATCATATTTAAGAGAAACTTCTAAGGTTCAAGCAGTGGAACATCACATCGAACATCATCAACAAGTCCTCCAACTCTTAAAGGATAACCTCGTGTTGGCACAGAATAGAATGAAACAACAGGCAGATCAACATCGCAGCGAAAGAAGTTTTGATGTAGGTGATTGGGTATTCCTACGGCTACAACCATATAAGCAAATGTACCTCAAGCAAGCTAAGAAGGATAATAAATTATCACCAAAGTATTATGGTCCATACAAGGTGTTGCAAAAGATTAGTACTATGGCATACAAATTGGAGCTTCCTGCAGCTTCTCGATTACACCCAGTTTTCCATGTTTCATGTTTAAAGAAGTTTATAGGCGACAAGCTCCCAGTTCAAACAATATTGCCAGAACTTGATGAGGAAGGAAAAATTATATTGGAACCAGAAGCAGTCACAGAAATAAGAACTTGACAGTTACGAAATCGATCAATTTCAGAGTATCTTATCAAGTGGAAGAACTTATCTGCTGAAGATTCCACGCAGGAGGATGAGAATTTTATACAAAAGCATCCAGAACTACTCAAGAATTGAGGACAACACTTTTTTGAAGGAGAGTGGCATGTTGGGTCCCTATAATACTAGTGATTACCCCATTACTATTGTAGTTGTATCCCTTATTAATATTGTTGTGCCCCTATTGTCCCCGTATTGTTATTACTGTGCCCCATAGAATCCCTCTATTGTTATTTTTGTGGCTTTATATTATTATTGTTAGGTCGGCTGGGTTATATTGTGACTCCTTATACTCCTATATATAGAAAGGAGGTTTTGTCATTTGAATCATCCAAGAATTGTTCATTTATGTAATGTAAAGGAGGTTTCCCCCTCGAAGAGGCTGAATTCTAAGGCGTTGATCTATCTTTTCTATCTTCTTCTTGAGTTGGTTTCATAACAAGCTCACATTATTCTCAAATAATTTCCCATAGAAAAACTTGCATAATCTCATATCTAGGGAGCTTACATTTCCTTGCATATGCATGACCTCATAAATTTTCAAATCCTTACAAGAACATAGCCTCTAAAATTCGCATGTCTTTTCCTCAGAGCCCATCACAGAAAGCACTTAATTGTTTATCATTTGGTCGAGGACACATGCCAATAAATGGTTTTTCTCATATGCAAAAATACGCATCCTTTCAGTGAGCCGATTTGACATCTAGGAAGTTCGACTTGGCTTCCTGAGGTGAATTTACCCAAATTACACTTTCAAAAATTATTTTTTCATTTTCTTTTACAAGAAGGAAAAATAGGACTTTGACTCTTTGACTAAAAAAATCTTAGAAGCATGAAGAACATGCTTAACTTATAATAATAATAACAATAAATATTTCTCTTCTTTTTCTTTTTACATAAAATACATAACGATACAAGTACAATGATAATTATGAAGACCAAACCTAGTTGCATTTTTGAACACTCTCTCTTAACTAAGGAGGTATTCATAATTACACAAGAAGGTACAAGGATACTCTCAAATTGAAATATTCTCATAATAAGCGTTGAATTGATAAGCCATCATTAAGCATCAACATGATAACTAACATTGTCAATCTACAATATAGCAAGGCCTTGACTAACAAGCTCTAACTCTAAACTAGATTAGATCGCAATGCTAGGAGGTATTAATTTGGACACCATCACCATAACCTGTCAAAGAACATACCCCATCCAAATGTTCACCATGTATCTCCTTATAAGACTATTCTTATCTTGGATTCTTAATCCTCAAAGAATATCAAATCTCTTTGACTACTCTTATCTTGGATACCCTACCCTATCCTCAAAGAGTATTGGTCCATGGGACTACTCCCATCTTGGATTCCCAATCCTCAAGGAGTATTGGTCCCAAATGCTTATCCAATCCTCCAATCTCCCTCATAGTGCCTTCACTAGACATATGATTATTAGCCCTACCCTAGTGCCAAACACATGGGATAATATGGTGTCTTCTGTTGGATACCTATACCAATAGGTTTCATATTTCATGATTGGCAAGGGAAAGTCCAAATATGCTCTGCTTTGATTACACAAAGATCCCATATTTCCTAGAGAAGACAAGGTGTGTAAAGAGCTTCTCCTTGGTTCAATTTTGATGGCCTTGTTTCAATTTTGGTGGATGATCCAACAGTTTAATCTGGATCATGCCATGCTTTCAATTTTCAGTTGTAGAACAGAGAAAGAGGTCTGTCCTAACTGCTTAATCTTGGCAGACAAGTAGCCTAGGTAGAGAAAATAAGGCTCCCAACTGCTTAATCTGGGACCTTGGAAGCAATAAGGGTAGAAGTAGATAGGAAAACAAAAGAAAAAGCCAAAGAAAAGAAAAGGCAAGTAAGGGTTTGCAAGCCTAAATGCACCCTCCAAGAAGAAACAAAAAATGCTAGACTAAGTAGCTGGGTAAGTAGATGGAGTTGCAGAAGTGGTCTTCATTTCAGATTTAATCTTGATGGTCCAAATGAGAAAAGAAATGCAAGGAGCATGTCTAACTTCCCACTTCCCCCTTTCATGTCATTTACTAACATTCCCTTTGAGTTGACATTCATGGAACTATTTGTGGTATTATGATTGAATTTAAACCTTTTGGAAGCCACATTTCCTGTGTAAAATTCTTTTCATTTTGATCTACTCTCAAAACCAAGTTTGTTTCAAATAAACTTAATGGTTTCCCCTTCATTCACTTCCTTCATCCATGCTAACCCTAACTCTACTATATAAATCCCTTATATCACCTTTTCCCTAATATTATTAACACCATGGTGTATAAACCCCAAATCTTATATAAATACCCACCCCCTTGGCATTATAGCCAATAAGTCCTATGTCAGGGATCAAATGACACCTGGTCATCTTGATAAGCCTAAGCCAAAACCCCCTTCCCCTTTACAAATCCATTTTCTCACTTTTGGCCCCCATTTTACATAAAAACCTCCTAAAAACCTTGTTTCTACCCTTACCCGCTTCAAATTACTAAAAATACCCAAAAACCCACTTTTTTCCTTTACCCAAAGTTCAAAGGGCGGGTGCATTTCCACAAAAGTTCACAAAAAACCCACAAATCCAAGGTTCTCCGCCCATGCACAGATCCCGAGAAAAATTATTAAATAATCCCCGCCCCTACCATCTCTATTGATCACTTCGTCCTCTCGACAGCCGTCCGATTAAAAGATTGTAGATCCGACGGCTCTAATCGCAGCGGATCTGGTCCGACGTCCGCTTTTTATCCGCCTTATTCCCCGGTCACATCAGCCCTCCGATAGCCGTCCGATCAGACCCCCTCAGATCTGACGGCCATCGCTGCATCGGAGCGGATCCCCTGTACGAAGGATATCTTCCGATGGCCGTATTTTGGCTACGTCATGCGGCAGCCACGCGTCCCCTCCACGGTTCATCGGAGGTACGCCTGACATTTACCGCCACCGTACCGTAAGCGGTGCGATATGAAACCGCCGGCGGTTTCCGGTTTCCCTCATCCCACCTATATACGTCAGCTTCCCGTCACCTCACATCACTGCCACCTATGCCGTCACGTCAACCTTTGCGCTCAACCATTGGCCGATCTGTCCTGCCACCTCACCATCCCCGTGGACCAATCTGAGCCCGCCACCTGGCCTGATGACGTCATGCTGACGTCATCCGACCCTGACCCCACCTATGACGTCATGATGACGTCAGCACAAAAACGCGCCAATATCACCAAAATCCATATTTAGACCAAAATTTCGCGTTTTTGCTACTTTTGGCAAAAAGCTTCGCTGTTTGTTCTGCATGCGGTTTACGTCCAAAACCTGCACCAGCTTGTTGAAGAAATTTCGAGACCACCAGAGCCTCCATCATTCGCGCATTCGCAAGTTTAACCGACGAAATTCACCAGGTATTCTCCATTTTCACTCTGCGAATCCATTTTTTCCGTAATTCCGAGAATAGCCTGTGAACAGACCTTAAAACTCCAATTTCACCATTAAAGTACACGGTACCAGCATTCATACCAAACCAGTGCAGCCATTACACTTTTACAAGGCCACATTGGACAAATCGAGTTGAAACTCCTCGTTAGTTCGCGCAATCGTGAACCAGCTACCTGCAAGAAACAAATTCACAACAGAAGACACTCTGCTCAGTCCTGCCACTAGTCTATTGGTTCAAAAGTAGTATTTCAATTGCTGCAACCTTCCCATTCACTATTTGTCCCCCAAATTCCCATTTTCCTTAGAAGAAACTCCTTTTGTGTTACTCTGCATAGTAACACTGGCCCCTAAACAACAGAATCCTAAAAAGAACCATGGATCCCCCCGTGGCTCCCATAGCCCTCAATGTTGCTCCTCTGAATGCCCCTCACAGAGAATTGGACTGGAAGCCATTAGCTGACTTAGACTATAAAATCTCAGAAGAAATGCTAAGCCAGAGCAGATTCCATATTCAAATATTAAATGAAATAAAAATCAAACATGAAAATGGGACAGACATCTTGGGAATTTGGGATTCCTTCCTCCCAATCTTCAAGCTTCCTCAGGTCAACCAATTCCCTGAGCTCATCCACCTATGTGCTGCCTATTATGATGCTTCCCAGAGGGCAGTGCTTGACCCTTCAGGCACAATTCTGTTTTACATTACCCCTGAAGCCATCAAGGAGATGTTGCAGTTCAAGACAGATAAGAAGCTGGTCCCTCTATCACTAGTTGATTTGATAGTGCAGGGAGCCAGAATGACAGAGGCCCAGATTACAAAGCTTAACCAGCTGTTTATCAAATCTGACACTGTACAAAGTCCTCCCATCAATAATGTTTACCTTAACCAATTGGGCCAAGACCTTGTTGATATGATCAGTCCCATCCTGGGATATGACTCAGTTGAGTATGTAGATGAAACTGTTCTGCACATGATGCTCATGTTCTCTCCAGGCAAAAAACTAGTCTGCTATGACTATGCCACATACATATCAGATAAGATGCATGAGCAGTTGATGAACCTATCAAGAGAAAGGGTATTTAAATACACCTCCTACATATATCATTTGCTCCTATACTTCCAGCATGAGAAGTTCTCCTTCCCAATGAAGAGAGAGGATGCATAAGGCAATCTGAGATCTGTAGTGTACTGGACATCTGTTTTTCACTGCAGTTTCTATTCTCCATACACCTACTGTGAGTTCATTGATCTCTTCATCCATCCAACCATGACTCTGCTATTGGGCTCACCTCCTCCCAGATTGACAGATGAGATGCAAAGACTCCTGCATTTGTCAAAAGCATACAGCATTGGGGATTGGTACTTCTACCAACACCACACCGTCATCAGAATATATGGGTGTGAGTTGCCTCTGTTTAGACTACCCAGATATGTGCCTATGAGGCTATTTGCTTTAGAATACTTCAGGCAGTTCGGCTATGTGGATATGTTCCACTTTTCAGGGAAAGGTAAGAAGGCACAGTTAAAGGTCAAAAGTCAACTTGGCCATTTCCTCTATAACGAAAGGGATGAAGGGTGGAAGGAAGCAGATAGAATGCTTGAGGGCCTTGGTCTTAAGACCAGCTTCTTATGGAAACCTTATGACCCCAACCACTTCATTACCATGAGGAGGCTCAAATACAAAATGTCTGCTTATGATCATTGCAGTCTCCCTCACATAGAAAAACATGCCAACCAAAGCAAATGGAGGAGAGGGACTTTAGAAGAAGCTGTTACTCAAGAAGAGCTAAATCAAAGATCTCTAAGAAATATAAAGAAAATGGCTGACCTTGAGTTTTATTCACAAGTGAGCTCACTGCCGAGTACACAAATTGGAGCAGCTGCATCCTCCTCAACTGCCCAACAACAAACTACAAGAGCTGCTAAAAATATATCAGAGAAAGGAAAAGAAAAGGAAATGGAGATAGAGCCAGAGTAGCAAGAGAAAGAAAAGCAGCAGGTAGAACAGTAGCAACAACAACAGCAAGAAAGGCAGCATGAAGAAGGGCAACCTGAAAGATAGCAGCCCTTGCAGCAAGAAAGAGTGGTGGATACCCCAACTACCACTGAGCAGCAGGCCCACAATGTAGAGCCTCCAAGGCCAGAAATCATTACTGATGCCTCGGTCCTTCAAACCCCACAGAAGGAGGACCTAAGTAGGAAAAGGGATAGAGAAACTCCCATGACTTCATCCATCAACCAAGGAGAAAAGAGACAGAGATTAAATGACTTTTCCGAGGATGATGCAGCTATAAGACAAGCAATGGGCATGGGCCCACCCAGCAGGGAAGCCTCAGCCAGTTCCTTCCACCAAGAACAAGACAGGACCATGGGAGGGGAGGTCAGTTCCTCCAGCCAGCAGAGGGAAGGAGAGATGGGCATCAAACAGCAGTTTATAGACATCAAAAGGAGGAGTGAACCCATGAAAATCAAGTTATATAACCATTTACTGAAAATGGCTCCATCCAACCAACAAAGATTAATGTCTGCCTTTGATGTACAAGAAGGCAAGTTGACTATGAGTCACTTCATGCCCACAGCGCTGCATCCACAATCTACTGCAGATTATCTCAGGACTAACCTAGAGGTCCTGGCCAAGGACATACACCCAATGGATAAAATTGAGCTGCACAAACAAACTGGCAAGATGGTGTATGCCTCCTTGGCAAATAAAACTTTGGAGAATTACAAACTGGTAAGCAGCCTCAATGCTACAGCCTCTCAACTGGAATTGGAGAGGGCATCATCCCAGGCGAAAGACAACAGAATAAGGTCCCTAGAAGACATTATCTTGGAAATTGGGCATAATCCCAATGATATCAAAGGGATACAGGAGATCTTAAAGTTAAGGGATGCTGATATGGCTGCATTAAGGAAGAAAATTAAGATCCCAGCTACCATTCACCCTCAGACAGATGAGGTAGCCAAACAAAGGCATGAGCAGGATTCTACAGCCTTATTGATTTCCATTTACAAACAACTTGTTCAGGCCCAAGAAAAATTAGGAGAGTCTGAGGCTGCTCAAGCGGCCTTACAAGCAGCATTAAAGCAAAGACAAGAGGGTCAGACCTCTCAGCCTCCTCCTCAGATCATCAATCTTGAGGACACTGCTCCTACCACTGTACCTCCGCCTCAACAAACTGAACAAACAGCTACATCCACTTCAGCAGCGCCAACAAATACAGAGCAGGCCCAAAGCCTGGATATGCAGAAGCTGAAGAATGAAATACAAATCCTGGAAGCTCAAATGACAGAGTTACATGAGACCAGGGAAAAGCTGGCCAAGGTTAATGAAAGACATGATAAATCCAAAAGAGAGGTGGCAGAAAAGGGCAGGGAAATCAAAGCCCTTAAGGACAGGATCAAGGAGCTTGAGAATGAGCTCAAGTTAGATAAAATTGTATCTGAGATCAGGGCAATGATATGGTCCAATATTGGCCAATCCATCACAAATCAATGGCAATATATTGAGACAATCCATGAGCAACTAGAGCTCATCCCAAAGGCACAGAAGGAAATCCAAACATCAAGAGCCTTATTAGGAAATATGCCTGAAGTTGCTACAAGAATGATCAATGTGCTTAACCACAAAACAAGTTCTCAGTTATCCGCCATTGGAATCACAAATAGAACTGAGACTATTCAGCTGATCAAGAGGGTTCTTACTCTAAGAAATCTGATGCAGACATTGGAAAGAAGAACCCAGGATATGCAGACAGAGGTAAACAGGTTCATGGAGAGATTCCAGGTATTGCAGAGCAGAGGACTCCCTAGCTTACTGAACAGCGGAGGGAAGTTATTCACCCATGAACAATATGCCAAAAGAGTGAATGTTTTTGCCTCAACACAGATCAATGAAAAGGCCAGCACTTCAGAAGAGACAGGGCCTATTACAGGACAGGTTTTCTATAGTAAGATAGAAAATCTATTTTTTATAATGAATGAAATTAATCACTTATTTGATGTGGCCCCAAATTTTTACAAATATACAGAAGCAGAGGAGACAATGGAGGCCATCCTCAGACATCAGTTACCTATGCAGGTATGGTGGACACAGACAATTCAAAAGATTTTATGAAAAGGGAGCCGTCCACCAAATTTTGAGTACAGCAAATCTGAAATTGTCATACACAGCACAGTTCAGCATAGTCAGCACGCATTTAAGATGAAGGCTGAGCCAACTCAGCAGACCTTATGGCCAACAGTGGAAAAAAGCAAACTACAGGTGTCCAGGTCAAAGAACGACAGCAGAACAGCTCGAAAGGCGCATTCTCCATCATTAATGCCAATCACTCCAACCGACTTGTTGGATTACCAAAGCTAAAATATCTTCTGACAGAGCATTTATGATTGTATTCAAAGCAGCAATAACTTCCTTTCTGTTGTTATGTACAAAGTTGGTGAAGCAGTCATTTCTCAGATGACTCAACGCCTTAGATATTTTTGTAAAACGTTTATATATATATGCCTCTCGCACTAGTTTGAGGGGTTGGTTGATCAGATACTGTTGTATTTTCTCTTGAAGGAATTCTTCTGATGTAATCTTTCCAGAAGTTTAATAAAACAGAGTGATGGAATTTCTGAAACTGTGAAGCGTTTGAATGCGTTTTGGTGTTGTTGAAGTCTGCTGGATTCCTGTGCATCTCACAAAACAATAAGTTTTTCTTTTGTAACTCTTTGTTATATGTTTAAATCTCTTGCAATCCATATCTCTTTCTAAGTTTCCAAAGGTTAATAACACAGAAAAAGAATAGCTACTCAGGATTTATTCATGCAATACCCTGGGCTCAATCTATGTTATTAATAAATGTTTTCTTCAGCTATAACCTGTTTAAATGTAATTCTTAATTGCTACATTTCCAGGATATATCTTTCACAGTGATTTTAATCTTTCAGGAATTCAAATCTCCTCCTGAGTGATAACTCTCACTTTCACATCAACAGCATTCGTGGAGAATTATTAAATGCTCTCCATGGACTGAACACTTTTCATCACCTAAGTTATATTTGTTTTGTGAAAACACAATAGGCCCTGCAGGCCATGCATTCCTTTCATGCTTATCAAATACTTCATATTTCCAGACTCCATTGCCCAATGAAATTAGCTGTCTGAACATTACACTTTAGGTCTTGAGAAAAGTCTTCCAACCACAATCTAAACCTAAAACCTGAGCATGATAGCTAGCCTAAAACAACAAGAAACAGAGACAAAACACAAAGAGAGAGCCCTCTCTGGTTGCAGTTTGGCTAGAAACTGTAACCCAAAGATTGGTTAGTGGTTACCCCGACCGTATTCCCTTGGGAGTCATAGGGAACAACCTGGGTGTTAACATAATTGGCGACTCCACTGGGGAATTATTAGGATTTTCCAATTTCTATACATCTCTCAAAGTCTGAAATCAAGCCTGAAACAAGTCAGGAGGCCTTTAAAACTGTTTCTGGATAACAGTGACAGTTCTAGGGAAGAGCTCTTTCATGGAATCTTCATCTCAGATTTGAAATATATATAGTCATTTCATAATCTTTATCCAGTCCTTGCAGATACAAAAACTTCCTACAAAGTTCTAAAAAATAGTTAGAAGCTGGCTCCCAAGAAAAACCCAAGGCACACTAGGGCAAATCCTGACCCTAATCCACCCATCATTGTTGATAATCCAAATACCATCCATAGAAACATTAGGAGGCAGCAAAAGCAGGAGAAGCCTGCTGATTCAACTGTAAGTTCTGATCATCCCAGCCTCATCCCTACTCCATGCAAAGTTCTTTTTCGGTCCACACCTAGTTCCCCTAGTTCACCATCCACATCTCAAAGTCCTCCTCTCACTTCGTCATCTGCTACACATACTTCTTTAAACAATACCCCATTAGTTACCCCTCCCATAAACCCTGTTATACCAGTTATCCCTATTATCCCATTTGTCCCTGTCAACCCTATAAATCAAGTAAATATGGCCAATAGGTATGCACCTTTGCAGTTGCCTGCCAACCCTGCAGCCCTACCCCAAGACTACCAATCCAAAATCTCATATTTTGACTCCACTGGCTCTTTCACAGCTACCCAGCATGCCAAAAGGATGCAAGACCATTTTGAGAACTATGAAATAGATGATGACAGTGTGAGAATGAGAATTTTTGTCCAAAGCTTGACTGGTGATGTAAGAACTTGGTTTAGATCCTTGAATGCAAACTCTATCACAACTCCTGATGAGCTGTACCAAGCTTTTACTAACAGATGGGAGAAGAAGAAAGATCCTCTCCACATACTAGCTGAATATGACACTATTAGAAGAGGTCCCCAAGAGACAGTTTTGGAGTATTGTGCCAGATTCAACAATGTATATAATGCTATCCCACATAACTTAAGGCCACCTCCTGATTTGGCCTTGTACAAATTTCTTGATGGTTTTGACCCTGATATGGCCTATCAATTAAAAGAAAGAGATCCCCCATCCCTGGCTGAAGCTCAAAGGGTTGCTGTCACAGTGGAAGCTAACCTGATTGCTAAGAGAAACAGAGCCAAGCTAGAAAAGAGAAACGTTTTCAAAGAAGAACCATTAGGCTTTGATCAAAAGCTGGATGCAATACTCAACAGCATGAAGAGATTGGGTGAAAGAGTGGAAACAGTAGAAAGAAAATCATCATGGGAAGCACCACAGAACAACCCTCCTAGGAATTCAAATTTCAGGAGAACTCAAAACCCGAACATAGGCAAGGTAAATGCTGATCCGGACATAAGACCTCCTTTTCAAGAAAACTATGCTGAGACTTCTACATCTACTAAACCCAACGAAGATCCTCACATTAACCTAATGGGTTTAGATGGTGAGAGTCAAGTCTTCTTGACACAAGAAGATCATGATGATCAACAACCTTTTGAGGATAATGAAATCAAACTGTTCCAAACCAAATCAGGTGAATCATTTGACTTTAAACAAGGCTATGACACTGCTGTCTATGAAGTTCACAAACAGTACAAGCTAAGGAGTAGGACTGTAAATGTAAATTTGCCTGAAAAGACTAAAGATAGTCAACAGCCTAAAAGAACCATAGTGATGGAACCTAAGGATAAACTAAAATCACCTGCAAAAGAAGCAACTGTTGAAGAAGTCACTGAACAATTCCTCCCAAAACAGCCTATAACCACGTCATCCTCTCACCTTGATACAAATATTACTCCTAAAGACAAGAGTAAGACAGATAAGCCCCAACATCAGGATGAGAAACTAGAAGAAGAGTTGCTAAACAAAGAAAGAACTATCATAAATAATCCCAAAACCCAAGCTGAAAAATCATTTGACATTGAAACTGAAATTAGCAAGCTAAAGATAGCTATTCCTCTCTCTGAACTAGCCAAGCATGACATTTACAAACTACAAATCAAAAAATCCCTTCACCTTGCTAGTAGCAAAGATGATGTAAATGTGTTAGATGACACTCCAGAATTGTTATTTGGCCCAGAAGTGGATGGAAAAACAATAGTCACAGGGATATTGCCTTTTTATGTCAGCTTGCATATTCATGACAAAATACTGCACAATGCAATGTTTGATTCAGGCGCTTCTCACAACCTCATGCCAAAATCAGTCATGGAAAGATTGAATTTGGATATAACAAGACCATACAAGGACCTGTTTTCCTTTGACTCCAGCCAAGTCAAGTGTTTAGGTCTAATAAAAGATTTATGTGTGTCTCTGGTTCAATACCCCAACAAAACAATTCTAATGGATGTTGTAGTCGCTGATATCCCACCTAAATATGGGATGCTCTTATCAAGGTCATGGGGAGCTAAACTCCAAGGCTCCCTACAGTTAGACATGTCTTATGCAACAATCTCTGTTTTTGGGCAACCAAAGAGACTGTATAGAGAAACACTCATGAAATTCATGGTCAGCAGTGAAGAAAAGCCTCAAAACTTTCCCATATATGCTGTCCACTCAGACATAGACTCATATATTCTCTTCAATGACAACTCAACTCCCTCAAAAGGTGAGATTGAAGCCAACATACTTATACAAGAAAATGAGCCAAAAGAAGAAACTATGACCCACAAAACAACCATCAATCAAACACCAGACACAGCTGTTATTCTAAAATTCAAGCATACCCAATCAAATGATGAAATTCTTCTAGAAGATAAACCTGAGAAAAAACCACAACTGCTAATTACATGGCCACACAAAGAACAAATCATTAAATTTCCTTCACAACAAGATATCCTGTGGTTCCTTGAATTTGATGGCTCTGTCAACAAATTAGGGGTAGGAGCTGGAGTTTGGATACACAACAAAGAGAACAGCTATGCAGAAGGCAGGGCTTATAGATTAAACTTCAGGTGCACCAATAACATGGCTGAGTATGAAGCCCTTCTACTAGGTCTCAAGCTAGTAAAGCTATTGCTAGCCGCTAGGGTTTCAATCATGGGTGATTCTGACCTGGTCATTCAACAAGTAAAAGGAAACTTTGTCACCAATGACAAAAGATTGAGGTCTTATAGATCTGCTGTGACTGAACTACTAAACTCTTTCTCTGAATCCCAAATTACTAAAATTTCCAGGACCCACAATCTTCATGCGCATAGTTTGGCAACATTTGCTAGCACTTGCAAGTTACCACTGGAACCCAACAACTGTTTTACAGCTGAAATAAAACACAGACCCTCTATTCCAAACAATGTCAAAGATTGGCAAGTATTTGAGGATGATATGCAAATAAACAATTTTCTAACTTTACAACAAGAATTTGCAGGGTTAAATATTGACACTGATAGAGCAAGTCAATCACAACTACAGTTTCAACAAATTGTTCACCCAATATCACCTAGAACAGCAAAACAAATACTGCACCCAACCATTTTCAATAAGGAAAACATTCAAAACATCCAACCAATCAGTTGTGAAGAGGTGGCCAATGCTGAAGCTGAAATCATAGAACTGAAAGACAATTTTCTTCCCACAGGCCTTACTCCTCTAGAAGACATCTTTGACTCAAATGACATCCCTAGAAAGCCAAAAATGCAGCCATTGAAGAATGCAATATTGGCACCACTGATAAGCCCAAAATAGTAAAACTGTCTGCATCCTTGCCCCCTGACCAAAAACCCAAATACATTGATCTCTTTAAAGAGTTTCAAGATGTCTTTGCATGGGGCTATGAGGATTTAAAATCCTATGACACCTCAGTCATCCAGCATACAATTCCCCTCAAGCCTAACCAAAAACCTTTCAAACAAAAACTGAGAAGGATCAATCCCATGCTCCTTCCTTCAATTGAAAAGGAATTACAAAAAATGTTCAAAGCTGGTATCATAGCACCAATTAGGTTCTCTGACTGGATTTCAAACCTAGTCCCTACAAGGAAGAAAAGTGGTGAGATTAGACTTTGTGTAGACCTAAGAAATCTAAATCAAGTATCACTTAAAGACAACTACCCTTTACCCAAGATGGATCACATTCTCCAAAGAGTGGTGGGGGCCTCAAGGATCTCACTACTTGATGGATTCTCAGGCTTTAATCAAATCTTGGTACACCCTGATGACCAAGACAAAACTGCATTCACAACCCCATGGGGGACTTTCAAATATGTAAAAATGCCTTTTGGATTGAAAAATGCAGGGGCAACATTTCAAAGAGCAATGGATATTGCTTTTGCCAAGGAGATTCATGACTTCCTAGTCATTTACTTAGATGATCTTACACCTTTTTCAAAATCTGACCAAGAACATCTGAAACACTTAAGACAAATTTTCCTAACATGCAGAAAATATGGAATTTCCTTAAATCCTAAGAAATCTCTGTTTGGTTTGGAAGAAGGCAAACTCTTAGGACACATCATCTCAAAGGATGGCATTAGAATTGACCCAGATAGGATACAAGCTATCCTACAAATGCCCCACCCAAGGAATGTCAAGGAATTGCAAGGATTCTTGGGAAAAATCAATTTCTTAAGAAGGTTTATCCCAAACTTAGCAGAGCTAATCAGATTATTAAACAACATGCTTAAAAAGGACTCTAAAGTCAAATGGACTGTTGAAGCCAATCAGGCCTTTGAAGGTATAAAATTGGCCCTCACCCAAACCCCAGTCTTGACTAATCCTCAGTTTGACAGAGACTTTATCATTTTCTCTTTCGCCTCCCAGCATACTATTGCTGCTGTCCTACTGCAAAAGGATGACCAAGGAAATGAAAAGCCAATTGCTTTCTTTAGCAAAGCTCTTAGAGATGCACCTCTGAAATACCAAATCATGGAAAAGCAAGCTTATGCTTTGGTCAAAGCAATCAAGGATTTTAGGATTTATATCCTTTATTCCCATGTCATAGCATATGTGCCAAGTCCTATTGTAAAAGACATACTCACTCAAGAAAACCTAGAAGGCAGAAGAGGAAAATGGATTGCCAATATCCTGGAATTTGATATTGAAATAAAACCTACAAAGCTAATAAAAGGGCAAGGTCTGGCCAAGTTAATGACAGAAGCAAATTTCCAAGCCCTAGATATAAATCAGCTGGACAGTGAAACAGAGCTGGCGACTCCAAAGATCAATGTAGCCTTTGAACAATCCCCTTGGTATTCTGATATCTGTTATGTGTTACAAAACCTGTGTGCTCCCCCAAGACTGTCCAGAACTAAGTGTAGGTTTTTAAAAATGAAAACATCAAGATTTTGTGTGATGGATGGAAATTTACTGTGGAAAAACCATGAAGGAATATTGCTGCACTGTTTAATGGAAAATGAAACTAACAATATCATGCAAGAGTTTCATGCAGGAGACTGTGGTGGACATTTGTACTGGAAGTCCACTGTGGACAAAATACTGAGGGCTGGTTATTACTGGCCCACCATGTTCTCTGATGTCAAGAAATTCACAACCTCATGTCACAAATGCCAAGTGTTTGAGGGCAAAAGACAGTTGCTGCCACTTCCCCTAAGACCCATTGCCACAGAAAGACCTTTTCAACAGTGGGGTTTGGATTTCATTGGGGAAATTCATCCCTCATCTTCAGGACAACACAGATGGATTCTGACAGCCACAAACTATTTCACCAAATGGATTGAAGCTGCCCCATGCAGACAAGCAAATGACTCAATAATCATTCAGTTCTTGGAGAACAATATACTGGCTAGATTTGGATGCCCTGACAAAATAATAATAGACAATGCTGCGACTTTCAGATCCAAGAAAATGGTGAACTTCTGCCACAAATTTCACATTAATTTGGGCCATTCTACTGCATACTATCCCCAAGGAAATGGCCTAGCTGAATCATCAAACAAGAGCCTAGTGAACATCATAAAGAAGGTGATAGAAGAAAATAAAAAGAATTGGCATAAGAAACTAGTCAATGCCTTATGGGCAGATAGACTAACGACCAAAAGATCAATTGGGACCAGCCCATATGAGTTGGTTTATGGGCTAGAAGCCAAATTTCCTTCATCATTAGGAGTGCCTGTTATGAAGCTTCTTCAAGAAAGCCAAGCTGAACCAAATGATATGCAAAGAAGGATCAATCAGATCATATGTCTGCAGCAAACTAGAGATCAAGTTTTCAGCAGAGTTCAAGTGCTACAAGAAAAATTAAAGAAGGCCTTTGACAAAAGAACCAAAGCAGAAGATTTCAATGTGGGAGACAAAGTCCTCAAGTGGGATGCAAGGAGAGAAGACAAAGGAAAACATGGGAAATTTGATTCCTTATGGAGAGGACCATTTGCTGTCCAAGCAGTGCAAGGTAACAACACTTATTTCCTGAAAAGCCTCAATGAAACTGACTTAGATGAAGGTCCTGTGAATGGCAGGATGCTCAAACACTATTTTGAATACTACCCATGAGAGTAGCCTGAAGTTCCCTTGTATATATGCAGATTGTATATATTATTTTCTGTCTAGATTGTAAAAATGCAGTTCTCAAGTTTATTTGACTGTCAGTAAAAAGCACACAGACTCAGAGCTATACTAAGGAGGAAAAGCACAATTTTGGTATTTCAAAGCAGCATAGTTCAAAGTTTTGGATAAACAATGTTAAAAGGCCAAGGCAATCTGACCTGCTGTTCTTGGTCTTTCAAATGAAAAACCATCCCCATGTGGAGCCACTGTTGGATACCTATACCAATAGGTTTCATATTTCATGATTGGCAAGGGAAAGTCCAAATATGCTCTGCTTTGATTACACAAAGATCCCATATTTCCTAGAGAAGACAAGGTGTGTAAAGAGCTTCTCCTTGGTTCAATTTTGATGGCCTTGTTTCAATTTTGGTGGATGATCCAACAGTTTAATCTGGATCATGCCATGCTTTCAATTTTCAGTTGTAGAACAGAGAAAGAGGTCTGTCCTAACTGCTTAATCTTGGCAGACAAGTAGCCTAGGTAGAGAAAATAAGGCTCCCAACTGCTTAATCTGGGACCTTGGAAGCAATAAGGGTAGAAGTAGATAGGAAAACAAAAGAAAAATCCAAAGAAAAGAAAAGGCAAGTAAGGGTTTGCAAGCCTAAATGCACCCTCCAAGAAGAAACAAAAAATGCTAGACTAAGTAGCTGGGTAAGTAGATGGAGTTGCAGAAGTGGTCTTCATTTCAGATTTAATCTTGATGGTCCAAATGAGAAAAGAAATGCAAGGAGCATGTCTAACTTCCCACTTCCCCCTTTCATGTCATTTGCTAACATTCCCTTTGAGTTGACATTCATGGAACTATTTGTGGTATTGTGATTGAATTTAAACCTTTTGGAAGCCACATTTCCTGTGTAAAATTCTTTTCATTTTGATCTACTCTCAAAACCAAGTTTGTTTCAAATAAACTTAATGGTTTCCCCTTCATCCACTTCTTTCATCCATGCTAACCCTAACTCTATTATATAAATCCCTTATATCACCTTTTCCCTAATATTATTAACACCATGGTGTATAAACCCCAAAACCTTATATAAATACCCACCCCCTTGGTATTATAGCCAATAAGTCCTATGTCAAGGGTCAAATGACACCTGGTCATCTTGATAAGCCTAAGCCAAAACCCCCTTCCCCTTTACAAATCCATTTTCTCACTTTTGACCCCCATTTTACATAAAAACCTCCTAAAAACCTTGTTTCTACCCTTACCTGCTTCAAATTACTAAAAATACCCAAAAACCCACTTTTTTCCTTTACCCAAAGTTCAAAGGGCGGGCGCATTTCCACAAAAGTTCACGAAAAACCCACAAATCCAAGGTTCTCCGCCCATGCACAGATCCCGAGAAAAATTATTAAATAATCCCCGCCCCCACCATCTCTATTGATCACTTCGTCCTCCCGACATCCGTCCGATTAAAAGATTGTAGATCCGACGGCTCTAATCGCAGCGGATCTGGTCCGACGTCCGCTGTTTATCCGCCTTATTCCCCGGTCACATCAGTCCTCCGATAGCCGTCCGATCAGCCCCCCCAGATCTGACGACCATCGCTGCATCGGAGCGGATCTCCTATCCGAAAGATATCTTCCGATGGCCGTATTTTGACTACGTCATGCGGCAACCACGCGTCCCCTCCACTGTTCATCGGAGGTACGCCTGACATTTACCGCCACCATACCGTAAGCGGTGCGATATGAAACCGCCGGCGGTTTCCAGTTTCCCTCATCCCACCTATATTACGTCATCTCCCCGTCACCTCACGTCACTGCCACCGATGCCGTCACGTCAACCTTTGCGCTCAACCATTGGCTGATCTGTCCTGCCACCTCACCATCCCCGTGGACCAATCTGAGCCCGCCACCTGGCCTGATGACGTCATGCTGACGTCATCCGACCCTGACCCCACCTATGACGTCATGCTGACGTCAGCACAAAAACGCGCCAATATTACCAAAACCCATATTTAGACCAAAATTTCACGTTTTTTCTACTTTTGGCAAAAAGCTGCATGCGGTTTACGTCCAAAACTTGCACCAGCTTGTTGAAGAAATTTCGAGACCGCCAGAGCCTCCATCATTCGCGCATTCACAAGTTTAACCGACGAAATTCACCAGGTATTCTCCATTTTCACTCTGCGAATCCATTTTTTCCATAATTCCGAGAATAGCCTGTGAACAGACCTTAAAACTCCAATTTCACCATTAAAGTACACGGTACCAGCATTCATACCAAACCAGTGCAGCCATTACACTTTTACAAGGCCACATTGGACAAATCGAGTTGAAACTCCTCGTTAGTTCGCGCAATCGTGAACCAGCTACCTGCAAGAAACAAATTCACAACAGAAGACACTCTGCTCAGTCCTGCCACTAGTCTATTGGTTCAAAAGCAGTATTTCAATTGCTGCAACCTTCCCATTCACTATTTGTCCCCCAAATTCCCATTTTCCTCAGAAGAAACTCCTTTTGTGTTACTCTGCATAGTAACACTGGCCCCTAAACAACAGAATCCTAAAAAGAACCATGGATCCCCCCGTGGCTCCCATAGCCCTCAATGTTGCTCCTCTGAATGCCCCTCACAGAGAATTGGACTGGAAGCCATTAGCTGACTTAGACTACAAAATCTCAGAAGAAATGCTAAGTCAGAGCAGATTCCATATTCAAATATTAAATGAAATAAAGATCAAACATGAAAATGGGACAGACATCTTGGGAATTTGGGATTCCTTCCTCCCAATCTTCAAGCTTCCTCAGGTCAACCAATTCCCTGAGCTCATCCACCTATGTGCTGCCTATTATGATGCTTCCCAGAGGGCAGTGCTTGACCCTTCAGGCACAATTCTGTTTTACATTACCCCTGAAGCCATCAAGGAGATGTTGCAGTTCAAGACAGATAAGAAGTTGGTCCCTCTATCACTAGTTGATTTGATAGTGCAGGGAGCCAGAATGACAGAGGCCCAGATTACAAAGCTTAACCAGCTGTTTATCAAATCTGACACTGTACAAAGTCCTCCCATCAATAATGTTTACCTTAACCAATTGGGCCAGGACCTTGTTGATATGATCAGTCCCATCCTGGGATATGACTCAGTTGAGTATGTAGATGAAACTGTTCTGCACATGATGCTCATGTTTTCTCCAGGCAAAAAACCAGTCTGCTATGACTATGCCACATACATATCAGATAAGATGCATGAGCAGTTGATGAACCTATCAAGAGAAAGGGTATTTAAATACACCTCCTACATATATCATTTGCTCCTATACTTCCAGCATGAGAAGTTCTCCTTCCCAATGAAGAGAGAGGATGCACAGGGAAATCTGAGATCTGTAGTGTACTGGACATCTGTTTTTCACTGCAGTTTCTATTCTCCATACACCTACTGTGAGTTCATTGATCTCTTCATCCATCCAGCCATGACTCTGCTATTGGGCTCACCTCCTCCCAGATTGACAGATGAGATGCAAAGACTCCTGCATTTGTCAAAAGCATACAGCATTGGGGATTGGTACTTCTACCAACACCACACAGTCATCAGAATATATGGGTGTGAGTCGCCTCCGTTTAGACTACCCAGATATGTGCCTATGAGGCTATTTGCTTTAGAATACTTCAGGCAGTTCGGCTATGTGGATATGTTCCACTTTTCAGGGAAAGGTAAGAAGGCACAGTTAAAGGTCAAAAGTCAACTTGGCCATTTCCTCTATAACGAAAGGGATGAAGGGTGGAAGGAAGCAGATAGAATGCTTGAGGGCCTTGGTCTTAAGACCAGCTTCTTATGGAAACCCTATGACCCCAACCACTTCATTACCATGAGGAGGCTCAAATACAAAATGTCTGCTTATGATCATTGCAGTCTCCCTCACATAGAAAAACATGCCAACCAAAGCAAATGGAGGAGAGGGACTTTAGAAGAAGCTGTTACTCAAGAAGAGCTAAATCAAAGAGCTCTAAGAAATATAAAGAAAATGGCTGACCTTGAGTTTTATTCACAGGTGAGCTCACTGCCGAGCACACAAATTGGAGCAGCTGCATCCTCCTCAACTGCCCAACAGCAAACTACAAGAGCTGCTGAAAATATATCAGAGAAAGGAAAAGAAAAGGAAATGGAGATAGAGCCAGAGCAGCAAGAGAAAGAACAGCAGCAGGCAGAACAACAGCAACAACAACAGCAGGAAAGGCAGCATGAAGAAGGGCAACCTGAAAGACAGCAGCCCTTGCAGCAAGAAAGAGTGGTGGATACCCCAACTACCACTGAGCAGCAGGCCCAAAATGTAGAGCCTCCAAGGCCAGAAATCATCACTGATGCCTCGGTCCTTCAAACTCCACAGAAGGAGGACCTAAGTAGAAAAAGGGATAGAGAAACTCCCATGACTTCATCCATCAACCAGGGAGAGAAGAGACAGAGATTAAATGACTTTTCTGAGGATGATGCAGCTATCAGACAAGCACTGGGCATGGGCCCACCCAGCAGGGAAGCCTCAGCCAGTTCCTTCCACCAAGAACAAGACAGGACCATGGGAGGGGAGGTCAGTTCCTCCAGCCAGCAGAGGGAAGGAGAGATGGGCATCAAACAGCAGTTTATAGACATCAAAAGGAGGAGTGAACCCATGAAAATCAAGTTATATAACCATTTATTGAAAATGGCTCCCTCCAACCAACAAAGATTAATGTCTGCCTTTGATGTACAAGAAGGCAAGTTGACTATGAGTCACTTTATGCCCACAGCGCTGCATCCACAATCTACTTCAGATTATCTCAGGACTAACCTAGAGGTCCTGGCCAAGGACATACACCCAATGGATAAAATTGAGCTGCACAAACAGACTGGCGAGATGGTGTATGCCTCCTTGGCAGATAAAACTTTGGAAAATTACAAACTGGTAAGCAGCCTCAATGCTACAGCCTCTCAACTGGAATTGGAGAGGGCATCATCCCAGGCGAAAGACAACAGAATAAGGTCCCTAGAAGACATTATCTTGGAAATTGGGCATAATCCCAATGATATTAAAGGGATACAGGAGATCTTAAAGTTAAGGGATGCTGATATGGCTGCATTAAGGAAGAAAATTAAGATCCCAGCTACCATTCACCCTCAGACAGATGAGGTAGCCAAACAAAGGCATGAGCAGGATTCTACAACCTTATTGATTTCCATTTACAAACAACTTGTTCAGGCTCAAGAAAAATTAGGAGAGTCTGAGGCTGCTCAAGCGGCCTTACAAGCAGCATTAAAGCAAAGTCAAGAGGGTCAGACCATTGTACCTACCATTGTACCTCCGCCTCAACAAGCTGAACAAACAGCTACATCCACTTCAACAGCGCCAAAAAATACAGAGCAGGCCCAAAGCCTGGATATGCAGAAGCTGAAGAATGAAATACAAATCCTGGAAGCTCAAATGACAGAGTTACATGAGACCAGGGAAAAGCTGGCCAAGGTTAATGAAAGACATGATAAATCAAAAAGAGAGGTGGCAGAAAAGGGCAGGGAAATCAAAGCCCTTAAGGACAGGATCAAGGAGCTTGAGAATGAGCTCAAGTTAGATAAAATTGTATCTGAGATCAGGGCAATGATATGGTCCAATATTGGCCAATCCATCACAAATCAATGGCAATATATTGAGACAATCCATGAGCAACTAGAGCTCATCCCAAAGGCACAGAAGGAAATCCAAACATCAAGAGCCTTATTAGGAAATATGCCTGAAGTTGCTACAAGAATGATCAATGTGCTTAACCACAAAACAAGTTCTCAGTTATTAGCCATTGGAATCTCAAATAGAACTGAGACTATTCAGCTGATCAAGAGGGTTCTTACTCTAAGAAATCTGATGCAGACATTGGAAAGAAGAACCAAGGATATGCAGACAAAGGTAAACAGGTTCATGGAGAAATTCCAGGTATTGCAGAGCAGAGGACTCCCTAGCTTACTGAACAGCGGAGGGAAGTTATTCACCCATGAACAATATGCCAAAAGAGTGAATGTTTTTGCCTCAACACAGATCAATGAAAAGGCCAGCACTTCAGAAGAGACAGGGCCCATTACAGGACAGGTTTTCTATAGTAAGATAGAAAATCTATTTTTTATAATGAATGAAATTAATCACTTATTTGATGTGGCCCCAAATTTTTACAAATATACAGAAGCAGAGGAGACAATGGAGGCCATCCTCAGACATCAGTTACCTACGCAGGAATGGTGGACACAGACAATTCAAAAGATTTTATGAAAAGGGAGCCGTCCACCAAATTTTGAGTACAGCAAATCTAAAATTGTCATACACATCACAGTTCAGCATAGTCAGCACGCATTTAAGATGAAGGCTGAGCCAACTCAGCAGACCTTATGGCCAACAGTGGAAAAAAGCAAACTACAAGTGTCCAGGTCAAAGAACGACAGCAGAACAGCTCGAAAGGCGCATTCTCCATCATTAATGCCGATCACTCCAACCGACTCGTTGGATTACCAAAGCTAAAATATCTTCTGACAGAGCATTTATGATTGTATTCAAAGCAGCAATAACTTCCTTTCTGTTGTTATGTACAAAGTTGGTGAAGCAGTCATTTCTCAGATGACTCAACGCCTTAGATATTTTTGTAAAACGTTTATTTATATATGCCTCTCGCACTAGTTTGAGGGGTTGGTTGATCAGATACTATTGTATTTTATCTTGAAGGAATTCTTCTGATGTAATCTTTCCAGAAGTTTAATAAAACAGAGTGATGGAATTTCTGAAACTGTGAAGCGTTTGAATGCGTTCTGGTGTTGTTGAAGTCTGCTGGATTCCTGTGCATCTCACAAAACAATAAGTTTTTCTTTTGTAACTCTTTGTTATATGTTTAAATCTCTTGCAATCCGTATCTTTTTCTAAATTTCCAAAGGTTAATAACACAGAAAAAGAATAGCTACTCAGGATTTATTCATGGAATACCCTGGGCTCAATCTATGTTATTAATAAATGTTTTCTTCAGCTATAACCTGTTTAAATGTAATTCTTAATTGCTACATTTCCAGGATATATCTTTCACAGTGATTTTAATCTTTCAGGAATTCAAATCTCCTTCTGAGTGATAACTCTCACTTTCACATCAACAGCATTCGTGGAGAATTCTTAAATGCTCTCCATGGACTGAACACTTTTCATCACCTAAGTTATATTTGTTTTGTGAAAACACAATAGGCCCTGCAGGCCATGCATTCCTTTCATGCTTATCAAATACTTCATATTTCCAGACTCCATTGCCCAATGAAATTAGCTGTCTGAACATTACACTTTAGGTCTTGAGAAAAGTCTTCCAACCACAATCTAAACCTAAAACCTGAGCATGATAGCTAGCCTAAAACAACAAGAAACATAGACAAAACACAAAGAGAGAGCCCTCTCTGGTTGCAGTTTGGCTAGAAACTGTAACCCAAAGATTGGTTAGTGGTTACCCTGGCCGTATTCCCTTGGGAGTCATAGGGAACAACCTGGGTGTTAACATCTTCCATCACTCCCTCTCAACGAGGGAGGAAATCCTTACTTCCTCTAAACCAAGAAGATTTAACCATGGGTTTTAGATTTTCTTATTCATTAGATATTTTTTATTCAGTGGAGATTTTAGTTGTAGCTTGTAGGGATTCCAAATATTTACAGGACTTATTAGCTCCTAATAGCTTCACATCATATCAAACTTTGACTTTCCTCGATCATCATACAACTTTGTCATTAAATGGTTCATATAACATCATTAAGGAGCCAAACTTCCTAATAGCTTCTAGCACATGCATTCCATCCTTACATAAAAATATTCTATCTTCGTACTTTTTCAAGCCATCATTAATGTTATTCACTCAATCCATGTGCACCCAAATCAAATCAAACATCAAATAGTATAATATCATCAAGCAAGCTATATTTCCATTCTCTTCAAATACTTCTGCAATAAGTCCTTTTAGGAAGCCAAACCATATCCCAGCATTATCAGAATTCCCAAATCACAATATCTTTTAGTCAACATGTGGGATTCTTCAAAATCTAGCAGCTTGCTCCTTTTGAGGTCAACATTCCTTTGCATTGTCTATCTTCATATTTCAACAAAGTTTTGCTTCATGCTCTTTAGCTTTCAATCATCAACCAATGTGTTCCTTGAACAAACCAATCAACGAACTTCAATATCATATCCATCAGGCTACTTACAATTCCATGTTTTCATCTAAGGTAAATGAACTTATTGTCCTCTAATCTACTTCCTTGATGCAAGCTTCAAACTTTTCTCTACTTCTTTATATTCATGTTTTGCCATGTTCTTCTACTTCTTCCTTCTGCTAGTCAAGTTTTGGAAAGAACTTATCTTGACCTACAACCTTTGTTAGAAGATCAGGAAATAACATAAAGGAAAAGGTATAAAGATAAAAAACAAGGATTAACTCCCTCTTAATCTTGGACCTGTTCACCAACCTTGTCCTCACATTAAATATAAAGGGTTAGATCTACCTTTAACATTGAACATGATCAGATTGGGTTTTGTTTCTAAGGTTTATTTTATTCCAAACTATGTGAGGGATTATAAGCCCTAGATGCCAAAATATTTAAGACTTGTTACTCAATAATTGCAAACCCTAAATCCTTAATAGTCATCAAGACTCGTCAACCATGCATTACGAAATTTTTACATGTTGCAAAACCTTAATTATATTGTTTGACTTACCTTTTATATAGCAAAATGTTATTGTCTCTAGTCTCTATATAACCAGACCTTTACACTACCTTTCAAATAACCATCATGATCATCTAGTGAACTTGACAGAAAACATGAAATTCTCATAGAAATTATACATACCTTTGCAACCTTACATTTTCATTGTAATGATCTGGTCTTTTGAATTTTCTTTAAAAAATCAATTTTATTCAACAAAAGGTGCCTCAACTTTTTCAACCACAGGAGTTTCATTGAGTTGCTTTCTTTTTCTTGATTCCTTTCAAACTTCTTGAGGATTCTTATTAAAATTGTACTTATTCAACTCACTTCTGCAACCAAGTCTAGATATGATCTTAGTCCTCCGTTCATCAAGTTTGATATGATGGTACTTTTTAGAGATAAGCTTCTGAGTTCTTCAATAGATCTCCAATATTTTGGATGTTATGCCTTTCACAATCTATTTTATGAAGATATATACTTTCTTGATCCATAGACCTTCCACAAAGGTGTCATTTATTATCTTGAATTTTTTTCTCTGATTTGGATTATGCTACAAGAATCTTGGAAATATGTTGGAGTACCACAAGATTTGTATATGTTGGAGAATTATTGTCAATCGATCCCATAAGTTCTATTTTGGACCAGAAATTTGGATGCCACAATTTTGTCCTTAAAGAATACTAATGTTCTTTGCATAATTTAACACGTCTCTAAAATTGACTTATTATCATATATAGGGTTCCTCCTTACTGTCATATAGATCAAGTTCGCAAAAATGAAGCCACATAGATATGATCCATCCATTGAATAAAAGAAATTCCATTGTAATTCGATTCCATAGAGCGATGCCATAGAGTTGATAATACGAACCATAGAACATTGTAATGTGGATCTCAAAGAATGTGAACTACATATGTAATGATTCAACCCATATAATGAGATATGAGTCACAGGTGTATCGAACCACTGTAATCATAAGTGTGAGCCCCTATATATTATTGAGGAATATAATGTTATTCCATTGTGTATTCGAGCAAGAATATGCGATGTCACTCAGATAAACAAAATATGTGAGCCATTGTGCCACAGAGATGTTGCGAGCCACAATGTGTACCACAAGAAAGTTAGTAGGAGCCATACAAATATCAAAACACTGAAATAGTGAGCCATGCAATCACTTAGATATGTAAATATGAGTCACAGAACGTTGTGCAAGCCATTGAAGAAGAGTGTGTGCCTTAGAGTGTTTTGTGACCCATAGAATAATTCGAACCACAAAATAATGTGAGCCTCCATAGAAAACTACGATTTACTGAGATAAAGATATGTGAGCTACTGTAACAAAAATGTGTCGGTGACGAGGAACTTCAAGTCAACGTGCACTATAACAAAACAAACTAGTGACAAAGACCACCCATTCTACGTGTCTACCATAAAAGAAATTGTAACAACAATAAGTTGGTGATGCCAATGTATGTGTCTACCACAAAAGGCTTTATGTCAAAAAAACACTAGTGATAGGGACTACCCGATCGATGTATTTACCAATAAAGAAATGAATTTGTGGAATGTGAGTGATATGACCCTTCTCACAACAACCTTCACAAGCAAACATTTTACGCAAGGATTGAAATCGAGACTTCTTCTAACAACAAAGTCATACTAACATTCCCAGTTGTCGAACTCAGAACCATATGTTATCCAAATCATTGAAGTCATACTGCTCTTTCTTGTATCAATTATCAGAGATAGGTCACTTCACAGAAATCAGGGTCTTCTTTAAATTACAAATATAAATATTTGTATCACAAAGATAGAAGATCATTTATATGCCCCGAATCTCATTCAGCCCACTAAGAAAGAAGCTACAACAATTTGTAAAATCCATAGAGATTCACCAAATAAAAACCATAGAGAGAGATCTGAATACTATTAAGGATGCATCCGTTTTCAAATATTTTATCCAAATTCCAATAGGATGTGATCTTCAAGCCTTCTTCTTCAAACCTTAGCTCTAATACCATGTTGAGAAATATAGAGGCATAAGAATTAGGGTAGACTTCTCTACTTTGATAATTGCTTGTGATTTTTGTTGGATTTTTATTTATGTTTATTATCTTATTTTCATCAAACAATTACCAAACTTACAAAACATGAAGATTGCAAGAAACAAAGAACATAAGATATAAGCTCCAAGACAAGGCGAAACCCCCACAAGGGGGGAACCTAGAAAAATTCTTTTCTTATAGAATCAAATCAAAGTGAGAAATCCAAGACCCAAGACAATGACAAAATTCTAGTCCTTCAAAAAGCCAAGTCAAACCCTTGTCAATCACAGGAGATAACATCAAATTTAGCCACAGTAGCTCGCATTATTCTCAAATAATCTCCCATAGAAAAACTTGCATCATCACAAAAAAATTGCATCATCTCAGATCCAGGAAGCTTGCATCTCTTTGCATATGTATGACCTCAAAAATTCACAAATCCTTACAAAAACATAGCCTCTGAACTTCGTATGGATCTGCCTCAAAACCCATCACAGAAAGCATCAAATTGTTTTCCATTTGGTGGAGGATGCATGCCAATAAATACTTTTTCTTATATGAGAAAATACACATCCTTTCAATGAGCCGATATGACATCTGGGAAGGCCAACTTGGCTTCTTGAGGTTAATTTACCCAAATTACACTTTCAAAAATTATTTTTCCTTTTGCTTTTACAGGAATTCCAAATAGGACTTTGACTCTTTGACTCAACAAATCATAGAAGCATGAAGAATATGCTTAACTAATAATTAGAAAAAGTATTTTTCTTCTTTTACTTTTTATATAAAATACATAATGATACAAATACAATGATACTTATGAAGATTGAACCTAGATACATTTTCCAATATATGGGCACCTTGATGTCAATAGTGCATTGACATCCCAAAAGTAGAGGACTTGAAACTTAAAGAAAAAGTTAAATTCTCATGAATTAAGTGTTATCAAAGCTCGGGTTTGGAGAATCTGATGAAGTAAATTTTTCTACTTTGCAATTTTTATTGTGATAGATAACTGATGTCTACATGGATCAAAATATGAAAGGAAGGTTGACAAAGAACATTGAATTTATTTGAGGATATGGAAAGATTTTTCTAATTTGGGAGTAGAAGCATTTTTTTTTTGTTGAAGGACAATGAAATTTATAATATTATATTTGCAAACAAAGAAAATAGTTCCAATAGGAGAAGTTGGGTAAGACTATGGTGAAGCGAACTGGAGCGAATCAGATGCATTCTGATAATAAACATCTGTGTGGTTGATAATGTTAAATGTTAATTTGCATATATCAACAATTGAGTGAAGAATTATGGCAGAAGAAGTGAAGAGATACAACTTACAGAACTTGCATGAGTTTAGGTTTGGATAAATCTAATTTTTGAAATGCTTTTATATGAGTAATTTGATTTGAAAAAGGAACTAATATTTGCAGGTTAATCTCTTGGAGAAAGAACACTGGATTTTTTTGAAAAGAAATGTACGTTGGGAGAAAATTAGAATAGTTTTTTCTTGAGAAGAAAATATAAAGGAGAAGCATGTTCTTTGGATGAGGAAGAACAGTGGAAGAATGAAACAACATAATCAGTATAAGGATTGGAGAAAATTGCATAATAGTATGCACATTCGAAAGAGCTTGAACAAGAGGTAATTTGGTATTTTTATTTTCAGTTAATTGTGAAAGAGATTGGTTGATTACAGTTATCAGCGGTGGAAATGATTACAACAAGGGGACTACAATAGAGAACAAGAGATGTTCTTGGAGATGATGGCAAAGGACCTGTTTCAGCTGAAAGTTGGAAGAAAGAGGACATACAAGTTCTCAAAGAGGTGTGCTAGATAAGTGTAGAATCCATAAGAGCAAGGAGTGCTCAAGAGAAGGTTTCAGATGAAGGAATCATAATAAATATGAGAGAATAAAAGGCCATAGAGAAGCCTAGTGTGGTATTTGGTAATAGGTTGAGTGGAGTCGTCTTGTTACAGAGACTTGATTGTAGCTCATAATGAGTAAGAGGAAGATCATATAGGAAATAGAAGTATGACTACTGATGGTCATAGTAAAGGTTATGAGGGAATCCATAGGAAATCAAGTCATGACAAACTTGATAGAGAAGTAGCTACGATGAAAGTACAATTGGAGGTGATGAGGGAAATGCTACGAGAAGATGAGGAAGATCATGGGTATGGATGGACTCTATAGAGGAGAGTGAAATGGAATTGGTTGTAGGTGAAATGGAAGCATATGACAAATGCTCAGTTGAAGGATGAGAAGCTCAAAGGAGTTGAGCAAAAGAAAAGGGTAATTATTAAAGGAGAAGTTCACTTTTGTGAACCTAAACAAGGACCAATCCTTGGAGAGAGTGATGAGGATGCTAAGAGGAGATTTGCAAGGATCTTTTGAAATATTTGGGAAGTTCACATCAGCATGAGAATTTGATGTCTGAAGCATAAAATAAGGCCGAAAGGCCTTATGTTTTTAAAGCTAATGATTTGTCTATGTTCATAGGTTTCATAAACAATGAAGAAGGACATACATTTGAAGCTATCATGAAGATTGATGAAGATGATAGAAATATGCTTCATAAAATCGTAACTGAAGAACAAAATAATATTTTTGTTACCATAGGAGATGAAGCATAATTTCTATTAAAGAAAATTAAGTGAATATCATGTACGATTCATAAATGAAATTGTTGTTATGAACTTGCAAGGACCTACTAGTGCAGAAAATAGGGAAAAATTGACTCGTGGAGACACTTAAAGGAAAGATAAGAAAAAGTGTTCAGATGAAATGCTTATGAAATATGATGAGGAGTTAGAGTTGCTAGAATTTTTTCTGAGAGGAACCAAATGAAAAGAAAAAATTACGGTGAAAGAAGAGAAATGTTCACACATGCCTAGCAATGAAGATGTGTTTACAACATTTGAGAAAGCTAAGATAATTTGTAATTTACAAATTAATTATGAGAATGCATGCATAAGAAGTGTTTATGAACATGAAATTGTGATCAAAGAAATAGAATGTAAACTATTTACTGAAGATGAGATTGAGCCTCAAGTTCAACACTCAAAGAAAATGTTTAGAGGTTTTGAGGAAGAGATGGGATTTTTAGAAAAATGGTTCACAAGAGATACAGGTAACAAGGGTTGCATAGAGGAGTAGTTTAGAGTGCCATACAACAATGGCTGAGGGGAGGAAAAGATGAGACATTTGGTGGGAAGCAACAAAAACACATTTTATAAAAGGGAAGAAAATATCATGCAACACAGTGTTGTTGAGATGAAGGATGAAGTCAGAGCATAGAATTTGGAAGCCAGGAGAATCGAGGACAACTATAGCAGAAGCAAGACAACAACATAAAGAAATAGATGATCTGCTACAACATAAGATTTGGGATCCAGGAGGATTGTTACATCAAAATCTTATGACTAGGAGGTCATAATTTGGAGTATGATGCAAGAACATTAGAGCTTTTAAACCATCAAGTCTTTGGAGGACAAAGTTATAAAATGAGGTATTGACATTTTGAGAAGAATTCATATTATTCTATGTAAATAATATATTGAGTTGATTTATTCTATGAAATCTAAGTGAATGAGTCATGAGTCTAGAAGTTATTTGGATAGGTAAGATTTTGTTTATATGTTAAAAGAAAATATTCCTTGTTAAGAATGAGAGATTCTAGGGATAGATTGATTGATTTTAGGATTTAGAAAAATCTTGTTTATGGAGTGATTTTAGGATCTAGAAAAATCTATGACGTTTCTAAATTCTATCTATTGTAATCCTACGAGAAATAAAAAAGAGAGTAAGTATGAGGAAAAGAGAGGATGACCAAATGAATGTGAAATCGGGCTATAGAGAGAAAGAAGAGGTTATGAGTATATGTATGTATAGATTATGTTAATGGAACAAAGTTTTAATTATATGATTTTCTTTGCATGATTGTGTAATTCTAATTTGAATGTATGAATTTAGAGTGAAAGGTAGATAATGGAAATTTATCATATGAAGGAAGTAATTCCTTTTATGAAATTTGAGGCAATTGAGTAATGGAAGAATTTGGTACATGAATAGACATTTTGTGTTCTGGTTTTATTGAAATATCAAAGAACCATATCAAGAAGTGAGTAAAGGTGTATAGGAACCTTGATGTTAGTAGTGAATTGACATCCTAAAAGTAGAGGAGTTGGAACTTGTAGGGAAAAAATAAAAATTTTCCTACATTAACATGAAATATTATCATTAAAATCTTCATTTTGACCAATTTGTATTGTTGTTTAAAGGACCTCAATGTGGTGGTCCATACCTTACTGGGAAATACATGTACATATTGGGAAAAGTTGATATTTTTGTTTTTATAATTCTTGTTGTTTTTAAAGGCCTTAAGTGTTGTAGTCGGTACGTTAGTGGGGAGGATATGTACTATAAAAATCTAGGGTAAAGAACTACAACTTATTTATAGTTGTGATTTGATTTGATCATATGTAATTAATATTTGCATATTTAGATCCTTAAGGATAAAAATATTCACATTTTTTGGGTCTCAATACAATTTCTAATAAATTAGAAAACCATATGCTTTACTAATGGGTATTCAATTAGCTAAGGAATCAAAGAGCATGCCACTAGTTATTTGGGAGATTCCCTAGTGGTTATCAAAACTTTGATCACTAACTCAATGAAATCAAACTTAGAAGTGGTCACATATAGATCTAGAGACAAGGAAAACACTCTAGAGAAGATTTCCTATTATCATGTGAGATGAGAACTTAACCATGAAGTAAATTAATGGACCAAAATGGCCCTAATCTCTAAACTAATAGAATGTTGCTCATTAATTGATATCCATATGGGTCATCGATAGGTTAACCATTGTAGTGGTATGAGGAAAATAGATCAAAGGATAGATCCCACCTCCCCACATGCAAATATAACTCTTGGCTCTATGTTTTGAATGTTTTAGTTTGAACATGCATCAACATTATAGGACTAAGGAATTTGAATCCATGTGAATTGGGAGAATCTATGGTTGAGCCCACCTAATGTTAAACGTCCAATACAAAGGAATCAAATGATAAGTTAGGGCTCCCAGTTATATCTTGATACCAAGGAAGAATTTTGCAAAGGTTGCATGGAAGGATGGCATTTTGGGCCCTAGCTCCCAGGTTTGGGTTTGCTTTCCTGCTTCTTTGTGTTGAGAATTCAATAGGGCAATGAATATGTTAATTCTCTTAACTTGATAACTATTTTTTTTACCTTTTAATTATTAGCTTTGTTTGTTATTATTCCAATGTTCAATACATAAAACAAATACCAAAATAATAAGAACAGTGACACGATATATAGGCTACAAGCCAGGGCCAAAACCCCTCCTCTTGAGGGGAAATCCTATAAAACTCCTTATCTTTTAGACCTTTCAATTGACAAATAACATGACCTAGAGACTCGGACAAATACCCTCCAAGATCAAGTTTACCACGACCTTCTGTTGCAATATCTTTGACCTCCTAGTAGATCCGAAATTATGCTCCCCAGTAACTATCGAAATTGTTGCTCCTCCTCTTAGAGTCTTCAATCTCCCTCTAATATCCTTCCTCTTGACTTCGCTTGCCTTGACTTGAGTCCTAGGGCTAGTAATATTCCCTAAGAGACCTATGATTTCCTTCGCTTCTCTTCTGCTTCAAAAATTGAACCCCAGAAGATCCCAGTGCAGAAACCCTAACTTTGATTTTCCCTAGAAGGATAAATAAGACCCAAAATGCTTCGAATTCTTTGACTTCCTCTTCTTCACACTTCCTTCTTCAACTTATTCTTCTTCTGCTTCTTCGCATAAGATATGAGAGTGAGATGATTAAATGGAGGACGAGTTCCTCTCTATACATAGGATTCTTCAAGCGTGGATGTGGCTCTTCATGTAGGCTGAATTGATGGCTCTTTAGGTTGACTTGATCTTGGAGGTATTTTGACACTTTAAAGACAAAAATATTTTTTTTCTTCATAATTTACAATGTGCCCATAGGGTATTCACTATATGACAATGACTCTTATACCTAGGACAAACCCTAGAAGTAGTCAATGGGTGATTGACCTATAAAATAAAATAACTTGAGCATGAAACCCATGCTCCAATAATAATAATAATTTTTTTTCATTTTATATTTACAAGAATACATTTCATACTTATGAAGACCGAACCTAGTTACACATTTTTCAACACTCCCTCTTAACTAGTAAGGTATTCATAAGAGGTACATGGTCATTCTCAATCTGAAGAGATCTCATAAGAAGAGTCGGATTGGTAACCCATCTATCTAGAATCATATTAACCATCGTTGTCACATAGAAATGCGTTGACTAACATCTCTATCTCTCCACAAGATCAAAGCACAATGTTGGCGAGACCAATGATGTATAGAAACCATCATCATTATCTCCCGAGGTACATACTCCACCTGGGTTGTTCATAGAGTTTGACCTTCTGTTGGACTATTCTTATCTTGGGTAGATAATCCTCAAAGAATATCAGTCCACAACTACTCTTATCTTGAATTCCCTACAACATTCTCAAAGAGTATCGAATGTCAGATGGTTACCCAATCCTCCATTCTTTCTTCCAAGAGAAGACAAGAATGTTGTGTCTATATCTCCCTCTCAATTATGGAAGACAAATCAACCAAACCAAGCTTGTCCCTGAAGTATACAAGCTTCTTGTTTGGAAGTGATTTCGTCAACATGTCAACTACCCATTCATCAATGGAGATATACCGTAGCTATAGCACACCACTTCGTACTAGCTCTTGAATATAGTGATACTTGTTGTTGATGTGCTTTGTCTTTCCATGAAACACTAGATCCTAATACAAACGAATACAACTGGTTTTATCACAAAGTATCATTGTAGGGCTCATCGGTCTTTTGAACAAGTCAAATAGCATCTCTCTTAACCATATTGCTTCTTTGCTTACTTCACATGTTGAGCACTACTCAAAGCAACAATGTATGTCTTTATGCTCATCCATGAGACCATAGAGGATTCTAAACTAAAACATCCTCCCATAGTGCTCCTTCCATCCTGTTCACTGCCTCCCCAGTTGGAATTTGTGTATATAATCAATTGGATGTTATTCCTTCTATCATATTTCAGACAATAGTTAATGGTAACTTGCAGATGTCTCATAATATGTTTTACTTCTATCTAATTGTAAAGAGTTCTGAATCAATCCCTATGGATCCTTCCAGGTATGTCTGGTCGAGTATTCACCAAGTACATCAATGAGACAACGAATTGTCTATACCTGGAAGGATCCATAGGGATTGATTCAGAACTCTTTAGTCTCTTCAAGTTTGTGGTCATCAGAGTGGTCATAGGTTTACAGTCCATCATATCAAACCTCTTCAGTATCTCGATCACATACTTTCCTTGACCTAAATAGACTTCATTTGGTCCTTGCGAGACTTCTAGTCCCAAATAGTAATGCATCGTCCCAAATTCCTCCATGTCAAATTCTATTGCCAGTTGCTTCTTACATTCTTCAATTCGACCTTCTACACCTGTCAAGAGAAGATCATCTACATACAAAAGAATGATTACAGGTTCATTATTTACAAGCTTAATATAAAGGTTCGAATCAACAAAACTTTTTGGTGAAGCCTATTCTCTGTAGGTATGCATCCATTCTAGCGTACCATGCCCTTGGTGCTTGTTTGAGGCCATATAATGCTTTCTTCAATCTGCAAACATATGCCTTCCTATCTTTGAATTCAAATACCAAGGGTTGTTCTATATATACTTCTTCATCTATAGTTCCATTCACAAACGCAGACTTGACATCAATTTGGTCGATGCTATATCCCATCGATGCTGCCAGAGAGACTAATGATCGAATCGTTGTATATCTTGTTGTTGGAGAAAATGTCTCTTCATAGTCAATTCCTTCAAGTTGAGAGAAACCTCTAGCCAAAAATATTTCTTTATACTTATCTATACTTCCATCAGTTGCATGCTTGATCTTATAGATCCACTTGGAAGTAACCACATATTTGTCTTTGGGCCTAGGTATGATTTCCTAGACTCCATTCTTCATTATAGATTGGTATTCTTCATTCATGGCATCCTTCCATTATCGATGTTTTGCAACCTCTTCAAAGGTGGATGGTTCTACTTCTATTAATTTTCTCATGTATGCATCATACCTAGAATATTTCTTGGGTCTCTTTCTTTCTCTAAATGATCCTTGTGCTGCCCCATGACCTTTTGCATCAAGTAGTGTGGACTTCAACCAATTAGGCATTTTCTTTGTTTCTGGAATGACCACGAGTTAAACAGGTTCACTAGGCCCTTCTTCTTTATGGTGTGATTCTTCTCCTTCCTTGTCAACTTCCTCCTCAAATATTGGAAGTTCTTCGTCATCGGAATCTATAGAAAGTTCTTTTGACTTCTTGAATGTAATACTTTCATCAAATATGACATCACGACTAACTTCAATGTGATGTTCATCTTTCATATATATTCTATAGGATTTTGATGAGTTACTATACCCAACGAATATACCCTTCATACCGGAAGGATCCAACTTCTTTCCTTTGTCCTTTTGTATATGAATATACATAGGACACCCAAAGATTCAAACATGATCTACAATTGGCTTCTTCCTAGTGAACATTGCTTATGGAGTCTTGTTATCTAGATATCTGTGAGGACATTGATTCTGAATGTGGATTGATGTCGCTATTGCCTCTCCCCATAGAAACATAGGCAGATCTTGATCGTGTAACATTGATTTTACACTTTCTTCAATGGATCTATTATTTCTTTATGTGATTCCATTTTGTTTGGGATTGTATGGGACTATTAGCTCCCTGTTAATTCTAGACTCCTTACAAAATTCTATAATCTATTTGGATGTATATTCTCCTCCATTATCATATCTTAGTATCTTGATTCTTCTTTCTGTAAGGTTCTCCACTTCAGCCTTGAATTCTTGAAATTTAGTAAATACTTCATCCTTGGTTTTCATTAAGTAAACCCAAGTCTTTCTTGAATGACCATCTATGAATGTGACATAATATATATGGCCTCTAAGTGATTTTGGAGACATAAGGCCACACACATGAGAGTGAGTGAGATCCAAGATTTATTTCGACCGCGAAGCACTACTTCCAAATGGTCTCTTGGTATTCTTTCCCAATGCAAATCCTTTACAGACACTTGCATGATCCTTCTTTAGATTTGGGATTCCATCTACTATGGAATTTAAAGTTGGAAGTATTTTGAAATGTAAATAACCAAACCTTCGATGCCAAAGTTCACAAGAAAGAATCTCAGTGTGAACTAGGGCTTGGTTTACAGGAGATATTAATCTGTAAAGCCTTCCTTCTTGGATACAAATAACCTTAGCTTGGTCTATGTTTGATTCTTTTCCCCAAAAAACTAATTTTCCATCAATGAAGGCTACTCTATCTCCTTTATCTTCTAACCTTGAAATAGAAAATAATTTTTTGTGCAAACCTGGGAAAAATATAATGTTGTTGAGGTGGGTGTTGCTTCCATATTTGAGCTTTATGGAAGTTTATCTAATGTCTTTCACATCATAGCTTTTGTTGTCTCCAAGTTCCACAGGGTAAGCAGGTTTTCCTTTTGATAAGGTCTTCAATCGGTGGGAAACAATGTAAACTTTGAAACGAGAACTATAAACTCAAAATAGGAACTCTAGCCAAAAAGCCCAAAAAAACATGAAAAACAGTGCTAAAAATGAAAAGTGTGTATACTGGAACGATGGTTTTTTTAGGGTCAATTTTCAACATTTTTAAAAAATGGTAGTAAAACCAATTTTTTTGTGCAAAAAACAGTTGTTTTTGAGGAAAAAAACACACTAATGTTTTTGGTAGAATAACATTTTTCTTTTCTAGGTATAATTTCAGCATTTTTTAGTAACGACGATAAAAATAAAATAATGGGATCCGAAACACATTAAAATTCCATTAGTTTTCATCCATGTTGTTAAACATATAATAACATGACACTAAGATTGCTAAAATTCTAATTGTTTTCAACCATAACATAATAATAATAATAATAATAATAATAATAACAATAATAATAAATAAAAAATGAAAATTGGAAAATTTTCAACCATAGAATTAAAAAACTCTAAGTTTTCAACACATTTTATCTCTTATGTTTCTGCAATCTTCATAGGTGTGTAGATCATCTTCCGAATTCATTGCATTAGGTTATTGTTGCTCGACGTTTCGAACCATCAACGGTGGTTCATCATCAGGAGAATTTGTGAATACTGGTCTTATTATTCAATTTAATAAATAGATGTAAGAGATGCAAGAGATGTATTGCCGACAGATATTAGGGTTTGTTTAACCTGTTATTTTATGATTTTTTTTTTTTTAAGTAAATAGTTAATCAATTCATTTTTTTTTTTTTTTGACAAATAGTTAATTAGTTAATTTTTTAATCTATTTATTTATTTTATTATTATTATTATTTTACTTTATTTATTTATTTATTTTAACTATTGTTATTTATAAATTGAATTGTGATTTAAGAGGGTTATATTCATTCTATTATGTTTATTATTATTTAATTGTTTTGTTATAAATTTAGTTATATTAATTCGGTTTCAACACATTATGAGCAAATTCATGACTAAATTAATCAAAATCTCAATACGTGTAGATTTAATTAAACATAAATTATATCTCTAACTTATTGTTGCATTGTAGATATTCTAAACAATAAAAAGCATCATAATTAAAACATATAATCAAACAAACATAAAAATGACTTATAACTCCATTTAACACCATAAACATAGTTACCGATCAAACGAGAAAATTACCTAGTACTTGTTTTTTTGAGGTAGCAAACAATCACTCGATTTTGAAAAATGGTGATTCAGAATACACTTTTTCTTTTTTAGCATACTTTTGTCACTTTAAATTTTTTTATGTATCAAGTATGAACATTTTTTTTAAATGTTAGTGATTTTCATGCTGATTTTGAAAAGTGTTGGTGCAGCGTCAACACGTTTTTTTAGAGGTCTTCTTTTTGACACTTTAAATTTTTTTATGTATCAAGTGTGGACTTTTTTTTGTTAGTGATTTTCATCTTGATTTTGAAAAGTGTTGATGAACATCAACCCTTTTGTTTAGAGGGCTTAGTTTTTACACTTTAAATTTTCTAATGAATTAAGTGTGAATAATTTTTTTTTAAATGTTGGTGATTTTCATGTTAGTAATAAAACATAAAAATAAAAATAAAAAAACATGACAAGAAAATCAAATACAAAAAAAAAAAATGTAAAAAAAACAAAAATTAACTTGTAATATATATATATATATGAAAAATTAAATAATTTTTTTTTTCAATATATATATATATATAATTTAGAGAAAAACAAATTAAACTGAAAAATAAATCTAAAAACATTTTTTTTAAGTTAAAAAATAAATAAATAAATAAAAATAAAAAAGCCTCATTACAAAAAAAATTAAAATAATTAGGGAAAAATAAAAAATAAAAAAATATTTAAATTATATAATTTAAATAAACAAAATTAAAAGTTAAAAGTTATATAAAATAAAAATTTAAGAATTATTTTTTAAATAAAATTATAAAAATAAAGAAATAAGATAAAAAAAAAAATTAAAAGAAAATAACAAAAATAAAAATAAAAATAAAAATAAATTAAATTATAAAAAATAAAAAAATAAAAAATTTTTGAGAAAAAAAAAATTATTAAAACAATTCAAAAAAAAATTGGAAAAAAAAGAAAAATAATAATCAAATAAAATTAAATATAAATTCAAAACAATTAAAAAATAAACATAAAATATATATATATAATAAAAAACCCCCCTCCCCCTCTCTCTACCCCGCCCCACACCATTGCCTCCCTCTCCCTACCCTCCTCCTCACTCTCCCTCCTTAGCCAACCCCCTCCCTCCCTCTTGGTGCTCCTTCTCTATTGCCCCCACAGCCCCCCTGGACCTCCCTGCCCATACGGGCACCTAGCCAGCGGCCAAGGGGCCGCAGACTAGGGGCTTGGGCAAGCGGGGAGGGCCGGGTGGCGGGTGGTGTGGGGCGATTGTGGGCATGGGGAGGGAAGAGGAGGGAAGAGGGGAGGGAAGAGGGGGCAGAGAGAGGGTCGGGTGGGAAGGGGAGGAGGGCGGATGGGATGGAAGAGGAGGGGGAACGAGGGAGTGGAGAGGGAGAGGGAGGTGGTAGCGTGGGGTGGAAGGAGGAGGGAGGGGGGATATTATTTTATTATTATTTTTTTAATATTCTTCTGAATTTTTTTATTTTAATTTTTATAATTTAATTCTTTTTAATTTTTAATTTTTTTAATTTTTTTTTTTTAATTTTTAAATTTTTTTTTTTTTTATTTTTTTTTTTTTTTTTTTTTTTTTTTTTATAATACAATTTTTTTAATTTTTTATATTAATTTTAATTTTAATTTTTAAATTGTTTTGAATTTTGTTTTTTATTTTCTTTTATTTTTAGGTAATTATTTAACGTTTTTTTAGATGATGGTTTTAATTTTACTTAAAAGATGGTTTTATTTTCATTTTTATTTATTTTTTGTTAAATTATATATTTTGTTTAATTTTCATTTTTACAAGTTAATTCCGAATTTTTTTTTTTTTTTTTCCTTTTAACATTTTATGGCTTTTTTTTTTAATATGTTTTATGATATGTTTTTGTCATGAATCGTCCCCTTGCCACCCCTGGCCAGTTTGGCCTCGGGGCAGCCAGGGAATATTTAATTTTTCTTAATGTTGTATTTAATTTTTGTAATTTAATTTTTTTATTTTTCTTATTTTTTAATTTTTAATTTTATTTTACTCTTTTTTTTTTTTTTTTTTTACATGATATGGTTAATTTTTTTACATTTTATATTTTTTATGTCATTACTATATTTTTTGTATTTGAATTTTTTTGTCATGTTTGTTTGTTTGTTTTTTTTTTTTTACTTGTTATTATTTTTTATTTTAATTTTTTTTCAATATTTGAATTATTATTATTATTATTATTATTATTATTATTTTTATTTTTTTTTTCTTTTCGATATTTGAATTTTTTCATTTCTATATATTTTTTATATTTGATTTTTTTGTCATGTTTTTTTATGTTTAATTACTTGTTATTATTTTTAAAAATATTTTTTTCAATATTTGAATTTTTGTTTTCAGATATATATATATATATATATATATATATATATATATATATATATATATATGCTGGTAATGGTGGTTAATGTCCACTAAGACCAAATTGGTCTATCGGACCTATAATTTTCTTAGTTTTTAACTATCTAGCTCCTCGTCTTTCTTGGCGAGATTGGTGTTGTAGCTTTCTTTTTTTTCTCTACGATCTTCCAACTTCCTTTATCTTGCATCTCCTTCATCTCTTCTGGTTCTTGGGACATTGGTGTCTTAGCTTCGCGATCTATTGTGTTTGTCCTTTTGAAGATAGTCGAAGAAGAAGTTTGGTTTAGGAGATCTGCTTTGCTATTAAATGAAGATTTATTTTGTGCGGTATTCGAATCCTCATAAATGTTGATGCTTGAGGTGTTATCAAGTTCACTTTTTTGTTGTTGGGCGGGGCTTTACCCCTGATTATCTTGAGAGTTGTTTCTTTCTTGCCTGATTTCTTGTGATTTGGAGTTTTCTCAAGAGTATTCTTCTTTGATGACAGTGTAGTGTTCTTTTTGTGCTCCTTCCCACCATGTAGATCTGTGGTGATTTTTTCGAGCAGAATTTTTTTGGGAGGCTTTTGGGCATTTTTTGGCTAGATGGCCTGTCTCAAAATAGGATCGACATCTGAAGATGACACTTTCATAATCGAGTTTCTGGTTCCACACATGGTCTTTACTTGTTAGGTGTATTTCAGCTAGGAATCCGGTGCTGAAGTCCATTTCCAGACAGATGCGTGCATAAGTGGTTCTGATGGATTTCTCTGTTTCTGGGCGCCTGCAATAAAATTTCCCAATTGCATTTCCAATGGCTTTTAGCGAGGAGGAATTCCAGAGATGCAAGGGTAGGTTTGGCAATCTCACCCAAACTGGTGATGAGGTTATGACTATTGTTGAGGGATCAAATGATGGGTTCCATGGCTTCATGAATAGGCCTGAGTTTTCCCAAAACCAAGGGCCAGAATCTAGAATACATTGTCTGCTTTTAGGGTTTTCAAAATCTACTATAAAGAAACCCCTAGCGCAAGGGTAGATATTAATTGCATCAGAAATGACAGGCTTCCATACCTCTAAGATCCAATTGTGGAGAGTTGTCAGCTGCGGCTAAAAACCATTGAATCAGCACATTAGGGCACTTTCAGAAAACTTCAAAGCCTCATCAAGTGAGGCCTGGTCCACCTGGATAGTGGGAGCTGGGGCTTCACTGATGATATGGGCAGGAGCTTACCCCCCAGAGGCTGACGGATCTGAGCCAGCAACTATTTTCACGAAGCTAGGAGCCATTTGGAGAATGCTCTCTTGCTGAGTATAAAAATGTTTCTGAAGAATTTTACAAAAGGGAGCCACACAGGCCATTCAAATCTGTCTCTCAGATCTGTAATATTTTACTTGCCCGTAGAAGATTAGACCCAGCGACATTATACAAAATGTCCAAAATTAATTGGAATTAAGAGAAAAAAATGAAGATAATTGTGTGTTGAATCATACAAATCCCAGAAGAAACCCTAGATCGCCACAGTAATAACTATGAAAAGAAGAAATGTTAATGAGTTATTTCCCTTTGGCCGCAGAAGAAACCCTTTATCATCACAGATTAGTCACGCTGGTTGCATAAGAAACCCCAGATCGCCGCAATAATAACTATGAAAAGAAGAAATATATATATATATATATATTGTAGGGTCTGTTTCGATGCTTGTCTAGCAACCCAATCCCATTATGTGCAATTTGATAGTTGATTTTTATTTTTTTTGCAATGTATTAAGATGTCTTAGGCTAAAATTTTAAAATCGCTATACATTTAGCATTTAAAAAAATAATAATTTTGGTATAATAACTCTTTCTTTTTTTTGGTCAAGTAAGAATGGAGCCTTTTATTAATCGTACAAGTACAATAAATATATTACACATCTTTGCTAGTGAAAAGACCCAAACAAGAATCAGACTGTTGTGGGAATGCCATCAACAGGAAAAACAAAACCCAGGATCAAACCAAATCTCATGGATTTCCAAAACCTTTTAACAGGAAGGAGTGTTAAACTCCCAAGGGCTCTCTGTCCTCCACTGATAACATTAGAGCTTCTACTAAGCTAATTGACCCCTCCAAAAGTTGCAGAATTCCACTAAAATTCCACTAATCTGGACCTGATGTAAAACAAACCATAGTTTAAAAAAGTTTGAAATCTGCCCTTCTAAAGATTCGTCGGCACTTCTTCACCGTTGATCTATTCAAGATCCAACGATCACAACACTTCCTAACATTGAAACTTGCTCCTCATCTGTCAACTGTTGATCTCACTCCACCAGATCTAATGGCTCACACATATTTCGGCCAGTGAACTTGCGCACTCCAAATCCGCCCGAAAAGCGGCTTCCCTCTCTCACCTCGTTGTTACGTGTCACTATGTGAGTGGAATCGGAGCCAACCAGGAATTACCATTTACGGCTTTTCCTCCGCCTGAAATCCACTAGTGGGTTTCTCCAATCCGTTTCTACTAATCCAGACTCGACGATAACAAAAACCACATTTTGAAAAAGTTTGAAATCCGCCCTTCTAAAGAAATGTTGTCACTTCTTCACTGTTGATCTATTCAAGATCCAACGGTCAAAACACTTCCAAACTTCAAAACTTTCTCCTCGTTTGTTAACCGTCGATCTCGCTCCACCAGATCTAACGACTCACACGTATTTCAGTCGGTTAACCTGCGCACTCCAAATCCGCCTGAAAAGCGGTTTCCCTCTCTCACCTCGCTAGTACGTGTCACAGTGTGAGTGGAATCGGAGCCAACGGAGAATTACCATTTACGACCTTTACTCCGCCCGAAAACCACTTGTGAGTTTCTCCAACCCGCTTCTACTCGTTAACTGTCGGGTAACTTCCTCGCCCAAACACCATAGATCTATCTCAACCGAGATCTATCGGTCCAAAATCAATCTCCACGCCACTGTGTCCATGGTCTTCCTCTGTTGATCTCGACCATCCGCTCAAATCCATTGGAATACTGATGCCAATACAATCTACGGACTGTTGCTAATCAACAAGCAAATAGTTTAAGCATCCATGTACTCCCGCCTGTCTTCTGAGCCTCATCGATCCATCCTGTCAATCCATCTATCCCTATCTTTGGCAGCCAGACAGAGACAATCCTCTAATAGTTTTCCTGGGGGTATCAACTCCCAAACTTGCCGAGTGTCCCTTTCCTTACTAATGACTCCTTCATTCACCAGATGATCCGCTAATATTTTAGCTTTTCTTTTCACATGGACAAAGTTTATAGTTTTTAAGGTTTACAGGTGGGTATAAATACGGAGAAAGACCTGCGATGGCCTCCAATGTTTCGACACTTTATCCGGTGTCGTACCATTTCTTATTTTCTTGGTCGCTCTAATAATCAATTCAGAATCTGCTTCAATGATGGCATTGTGTGAATTTGAGTCCACCAAGATTTCTAGGCATTGCTCTAAGCCCATGAGTTCTTCCATGTTATTAGTGGCCCTCCCCAAGTGGCCATGAAATATCTCCTTTCTTCGTCCCTGTTCATCTCTTATAACACCCCCAAAACCGGCTAATCCTGGGTTTCCCTTAGACACTCCGTCTATATTGATTTTTAAGAAACCATATGGAGGAGTCTTCCAAATATTTATATCTGCATTTATTTGGCTCACACCCTTAATTATGCCCTGTGGGCCTATAGACTAGAGACCCAAATGCAGTAGTATACACGTATCTTGGGGCAGAGAAGGTTCCTTAGGAAGTTTCCATAACAAGCTTCTGACTGTGTGTTTGAGCTGCCTTAAAATTTTGATCAATTACGTGTTGGGGCTCACTTGCTTTGTTCTTGAAGATCCTACTATTACATTCTTTCCAAACATCCCAGATGACAAAGCCTAGGACCATAGTCCATGCTTTATTGATGATTTCATTCCATGAGAATTTTTTCCTCCAATTCTTCAAAGTGTTGGAGATGTTGAGTCTATCCCTATCAGTGTGCCTAAAGATTGAAGCCACCCATTCCCACATATTAGAGGTGAAAGGGAAGAGGTTGAGAAGGTGATCCATCGTCTCCTCTTGTGAGCCACATAGGTAACATTTGGATGGGCCAGTGAAGCCTTTTTTAGGAGATTCTCGCAAGTTAAAATTTTCCTTTGATGAACTAGCCAAATGAATAACTTTATTTTCATCTAGTGGGGGCTCTGTCAAAGATTCATCCATACTTGATCAGGGTTTTGGTAGTTAAACCCTGTTACTACTTGTTTAGCTTCTTTGACGTTGAAGTTTCCTTTGGTATTCCTTCCCCATCTTAGTTGGTCAGGCAAGGAGGATACCAAAATCCTCCTATGCTCTAGATCCTGAGCAAGAGAGTCTGCCTGGGCCTTCAGAGAGCTCTCTTCATTGTGGCCTAGATCCTTCCAAATTCTCCATTTTCCATTGTTCTTTACCTGGTCCCAGAAGTCATTTACCATGAATAGACCTTTGTTGTTGGTATCGTTCTTGAGAGATTCTAATTCATCCTTATACATGTTGGGTTCCTGTTGCCAATTATCCTCCCAAAACCGAGCTAGGTTCCCAGCTCAGATTTCCTAGAAACTATGCTGCTGAACAATACCTTTATTTTCCTAGGCAAGGTTCCAAATGTGGTAGCCCTTAATTTGCCCTGACATTCGAATGTGATCCTTCTCCTGCCAATTCTTGGCATATTTTTGTTTCCAAAGCTTGGCCCATAGGGTTGCTAATTCCTTGATCCACCCCAACCAGAGTTTAGCTCCCACAACTCTGCTAAGGGTTTCAGGGTCGTGAAGCCCCAAACCACCATGGCTCTTGGGTTTGCAGATCTTGTCCCAGGCCACTAGAGCCCATTTCTTTTTCTCTTCTCCTCTGCCCCATAGAAAATCCCTTTGTATGCTCTTGATCTGTTGCTGAACTCCTTTAGGAGCAGGAAGAGCTGAGAACATGAAAATGGGAATTGCCTGCAAGACAGCCTGTGTGAGCACAAGGCGCCCTACCAAATTTAAAGACCTGCATGTCCATTTTCTGATCTTGTCCTGAAGTTTATTTATTATTGGCTCCCATACTCCCTTGCTTAGAGGCTTATCTATAAGATGTATGCCCAGATACTTGGAAGGGAATCAGTCCCTTTGAAACCCAAGAATCTTGGTGATGTTTCTCTGAATAGCAATGTTAGTGTTAAAGAAAAAAACTTTTTATTTGTTGAGGCTTATCTCTGTGCCCGCTGCCATAGCAAATTCATTTAAGATTTTTTTGATCACTCTGGCTTCCCTAACTGTGGGTATGCCCTGCAACATTGTGTCATCCACAAATTGTTGATGAGTATTTGCCACTCCATCCAAGGTGAGTTTGATACCCTAGATTCTTCCTTCAGCATTTGCCATTTTAATCACTCTGCCTAGTCCTTCCATCATGAGAACAAAGAGGAAAGGTGAGAGCGGATCCCCTTGTGTGTGACATTTAGAGGGTGTGAAGGTTCTTGAAGGAGCACCATTGAGTAGGATGGAAAAACTAGTCGTGGTAACTAGTGCCATAACCCATCTTATCCAGTTTTGGTCGAAGCCATAAGCTCTTAGAACTACCCTTATATAAGACCAACTTAGCTTGTCATAAGCCTTCTGTTGTGGGGAAAAATGCTTATGCAGGACGATCCTATCCACCTAAGGTGTGATAGTGCCTTAGCAACAAACAGAAACAACTATTCTAGTATTCTTCCTTTATGAATTAAGAATGAAGAGAGATTGGATGGACTAACCGGTTTCTTCCGTTTGTCCCTCGATCCGGTTCCTCTTCTCTTTGAGAGATCCCAGCAACTTGCCTTCTCACTCGCCCAGCTTCACCAAGTTCCTGCAAGATCACAAGAGGGGAACACTACACAAAGACATAGATTCATATTCATAACTAGTTCAGGATTAGAAATAAACTAAACATACTAATGCAATCATACATCAAAGACACATCAGCATGTAGGAGAAACTCAAATAGATTTATTGATGAAATAACAAGGTTCAGGAGGAGATACAACCAAGAGAGTTCCAATCTAGCATCTACCTCCCAGCAAATGAAATCCCTTCTTCACCTCCCTTCAAAGCATAAAGCACCCAATGATCTCAATCTCAAACCAACAACAATTCTTTGCAATATCAAAATTCCAGCCCCCTGGATCTCATGGAGAAGAGATCCATATATAGATGTTTGGAGAGAGGATGAGTCAGCTTGTGATCTGATTAGTGTCCTCTCTCTCTGTCAGTTCTTGCTTCCACTTGGAGACTAAGAGCCTCTTACTAATCACTTAGTCGAACTCATCAAGGCAAGTGTCATGGAGGAAGATTCTGGAAGCTTCCACAGTCTTTACACCTCGCACAAGGGCCCTGCCATTTGTCATTTCCCGCTCAATGCACCCTGGTAGTGCATTTGGGTGCGTTGCAACGCACCTGGCTAGTGTACTGGGGTGCTTTGCAACGCAGGTGGCTAGTGGAGCCACTGAAATGATCCATGATTTGACTGTTTTTGAGCAGTTTCTGGTGGAGAACTTCTGTGAATTGCTGTGGTTTGCTGGCCTTGTTCCTCTAGGGGTAGGAACAACATGTTTAGGGACTTTGGATCCCTTGGATTATGGATATTTCATGCTTAGAGCTGTAAGGCACAAAAATGTCTATAACAGTTGCCCCCTAAAGTATGAGGCTGTTTATCAGGTGAAATGCTTTATTAGGAGGATCCAAAGTTCTTTCAATGCTGGGAGGAGACCTGTAATAAATACAATACAATACATTATTTTCATACTTTTTTCATGATCTAGCTGAGGCAGGCATTCCCATGCTCAGCTTTATAAATTCACTTTCATGTACATAGGACAGACAATCGTCTGATGATAGACTGATGATTCTGATAGAGCCATCATCCTTTTGGTAGGATGATTATCTGTGCTGCAAAGCTGTACATTTCCATGTCTTTATTTTCCTGAATATATATCGCAGCCCGGATGGATGAAACTAGATTCGGGGTCTTCAATCTCGTCCGATCTTCACTCTAAGTACAAGTCGATCCATGTGAGAATTGCTCTGAAGTCAAACATGGAAAGACATCGCTTGATTACCAGTCAATGATGTAAACTATTAACAAGCGCGAGAGGAATCACCGATAATGATGATGACCCTCAAGGTACTGCAGTACAATTCACGTGGTGTGAATAGAGGACTTGGCATTGAACACCACGCAAAATCTTTCGGTCGAAGGTCATTGATGTATACCTGTCGCCGGAAGTGAGAAACTTGCCATTGAGGCATGCAAGCTTCAAAGTACTAAAGGGGTTGTTCCTAGATCAACTTCTTGGATAATGAGTTGATGTCGACAAGAAGCGATCCGTCAAAGGAGGGCCTTAATGAATCCCACATCAATGACACGGAACAGAGCTAATGATTTTGATGGAGGTGAAAACGATCTGATGATATATGATTCAGGGTGGCGTCATGAAAGAGTATAATGTATGGTAGTGGATGGGACACAGGTGACTTCTCTGAACGACTTCTCTTGAACATATGGCAACACTTATGCGATGGATCGGTAGCATTTACCCCAAATATGGATGGTATGGCGAGACCATTGTGATGTGACCGGTGAATGAAACAACCCAACTCGATTATGGTACGGAGGTAAAGTGTCATGTTCAAGAGCGACTTGCTACCATCAAAGTTTCTTTGAGTTTCTCCCAATTTTTCCCCAGTCATCGCTGACCAGTACCTCTTTATTTTTGTCAATCTTGAGGTGGATAACGTATGCTTGTTCTATAATTTGCCCTTCGGGCAAACCCATCGCTATGTTTTAACGAGCCTAGCGATAGTGAAACTCGTTCTCGTCTAAAGACAAATTTGTCGCTATTTAATGCATTTAACGAGTCTAACGACAAGGATAACTCGGTCCTTTTCATTTTTAGAGAGTCTGAAAAGGTACGTAAAGTCAACTCCGAAAGTCCTTTTTCGTCATCTAATCCCTTAAGTCCGAAAAAGTATAAAACAATACAGAAGGGATGAATTTTCGATATCTTTAACGAGCCGAACAAAACAAGCGCTCGATCTTTTTGTGCAATAATCCCTCAGGTCCAAAAAGATTAAAATCTAGAGGAGGGATAGCTCTTCCAGTCACTTTAACGAGCTGGAAGGCCAAAACTCGACAATCTTTTCATATTTTACGAGTCAAATGAAAAGAGCTTAAAGAAGACTCGTCTTTTGAGGAACGAGTGATAAAATGGGTAGCAGCTGATTCCAGGGAAGGATTGGAATTTCCAAATCACGGCAGTGTCACAAGGATGGCTAGTGAAATCACTCTTCGCAGCTGTTCCTCAAAATGGGTAAACAATCAAATGGAGGTGAATGATCGGCCAATAGAAAAGTGGAGGTGATGGGCAAACACGACCAAGGCTTTAATGGCTGATGATGCTACATTCACGGTGGTTATTTACCGGAATAGTTCATTTTTTAATGAGCTTAAACGCGGGTGGAAACATTTGCTCGATCTTATGTTTATTTTTTAACGAGCATGAACTATGTGCTAAAACTGCTCGGATCTTGCGTTTATTTTTTAACGAGCATGAACTGTGTGCTAAAACTGTTCTTTCAAAGACAGTACTGCATGTTCAACTCCTTCATCAAGTTAGTTAGAAATGAACAATATTTGTTTGAAAATGAGATTAAAACACTAATATTTTACTTTGAACTACATGAAAAGCAATTAAAAAGTGTTTTTACCTCTCATTTTACCATTTCATTTGAAATTGGTTTGTTGGAGCTTTGGAGGTGGTTTTCCCCCTTGATTTCATCAGCTGATTTCGGGAGATTCTGTGGAAGATTCTCGGCGCCGTCTGGACTGGGTAGGAGCTAAACCCGAGCTCTTTCATTTCATGGTTTCCTTTTTGCATTCTGTGCTTCTTTTCCTGTTTTTCTGAGCCCCTGGGGTTTGATGGGCTCATTCTGCCATCAACGCACCCAGTGCCTATCGAAACCTGCGCTGAATGTTGGCCAGTATGAAGGCAGTTTGGCATTCAACGCAGGTGGAACACTCCTGCAGGTGCGTTGGGCGAAAAAGGGGAATTTGTTGCACAGTTTTTGATGAAAATTTTGCCTGTTTCTCATCAAAATCAGGATCTTACTCCTTCTCTTGTTTGTTTTGCAGGGATCTTTGAGCAAAATGACCCTTACATGGCGAGAACGAGAACATGAAGAAGAGGACATGATTTCCCTACATGATCCAGTTACAGTAAACGCGCTGCGGAACTGTGGCTTGCTGAAGTTCTTCCGCATTTCTAGCATGAGACAGCAGATCAACCTACTGCAATATTTGCTCGATGCTTGGGATCCTGACCACCAAGTTTTCCAGATTAGGGGCAAATCTATCCCCTTGACAGCAGTGGACATCTATTTCTTGACTGGTTTGTCGAGGCGAGGTGCCCCCATCTCTTTGTCAGGTTCGGTCCGGGGGAGCGATTCTGTGAGAGATTATGTCCGCCAGTATTGCAGGGAAGGATCTCAGCCGAGTAAAGACGGCAAGATCATCATCCGTGATGTCACTGACAGGCCCCTTAGGGCTATCCTGTTTACTTTTGGTAGGATGGCCGGTAGTGCGTCCCTTCATGTAGCTAACAGATCCTATATGCAGCATGCCTTGGAGTGCCTCCAACCGAAAGTGTTCAACTGGTGCGATGCAGTACTTCATGTGATGAAAGAACAGTTGACCAAGGTAAAGAACGGGAGGTTGAAGAACTTTGGGTTCGGTTCTATTTTGACCGCCTTTGCCTTGGAGAAGATACCACTGATGCAGCCTCAGTACATTGCACTCGACTTACCTTCTCCTACTGAACCACGTATGCAGAGATGGGTTGACCACATGTCTAGGCATGCAGGCCAGTCTCAGATTTCATTTTCTGATACCTTCTTCAGGTGGTTTGATCGTCAGGAGATGTTTTATGCCGAGTATCCATATGTTGGCATGGATTTCCGGGGTGATCCAGATTTAGTACTGCCGGCTGGCGAGCAGTGGGGTGCTATTGGTAAAATCTCTGACCATATCACTGTTTACTGTTTTTGCTTATAATGTTCTTGTGCTTTACTTTATCAAGACTTTAATCAAACTCATGTGTACATGCAGATGTTGGTCCTGTTCGTCCAGCAGTTCGACTGAGAGCGCCAACTGTCGCCCCAGCAGGAGAGGCTGCCAGAAGAGTTATTCTTCGTGACCTCGATGTAGCCGAGACCCTTACAGCTGTGTAGGAGTAGGTTGAGAGCCTTACTCTTGGTATTCCAGATGTGAGGATTGACGAGCTGCTGTTGCAGTTACAGCGGCATACTACTGGTGTGCCCAGACGATGGACTCGTCTCTTACGCATGATCGCACAGGCTGTGACTTGCTATCACGAACATCATTAGACTAGGGTGCCCCCTAGAATTTTTGAGTTTTTGGGTCATGTGACCGATTTTGTCTTGGTTACAGAACATTATATGTAAACCATAAACAGCTATATACATTTTTTATTTTCGGAGTTTTATTCTGGTTGATTTATATGATCCACATGTGAAACATTGATGATGTGTTTCTTTTTATAAATTTTGCAAATGTCTATCTAACACATAGTTTGCTAATGAGTCGGTTAATGTGTTTAAGTTTCTAGAAATATGTTGATATTGAATAAAATCAAATCGTCTTTCCAAAATCTTAACCCTTAGGAACATGCGATAAATAGCTGGATTTCGGACAGAGTAGATACCAGTGAGTTGTAGTATTACGAGTTGTGAGTCTAGCCTGACAACTAGTCGGCGTATACCATGGGTGATGGCATCAGAGAGTAGTTCTATCAACGCGCTATACTCAGCGATGTTATTCGTTGATTGACCAATACATACACCTATGAAACTTAATAACTCGCCACTTGGATCAAAAATGGCCCAGGCCGCGGAGGATAGGTTCCGCGAACTACGACTCGCTCCGTCGGCATATCCAACACATGGTTCCAATGGGTTTGACATCTATAATAAATGTAAAAGTGGATTACTTGACCAAAATAAACACTTTAGCGAAAACAAAAATATAACAAAAGCATACAGGTTACTATTAGGCATAGTAACGCTTGAGGTACAACCCGTTGCGAGGTTGTGCCAGTGGAATTCCGTCATAATCCATTAACTCGTAGGCTCCTTTTGCTAATACCCTTTTAACAATATAGGGGCCCATCCATAAAGACTTAAATTTACCAGCTCCCAATTTATCGGATTCTTGGTCGTAAAGCAAGACCAAGTCACCTTCTGAGAAGACACGGGGTTTGACATTTTTGTCGAACTGCGCCTTGACTCGTTTCTTATGGGCTTCATTAGCCAAAGTGGCGTCACGACGGGTTTCATCCAATTGGATTAACTCCAAGAAACGAGCCTCTTCTTCCGAAGTTCCGGGGAGGAGATCAATTGCGAGTTTAAGAGACGAGATTTCACACTGGATTGGTAGGACTGCTTCCAGGCCATACACCAGTTGGAAAGGTGTGAATCCAGTTGCATTCCTTACCGATGTTCGGTAGGCCCACAAAGCTGAGTACAGGATTAGGTGCCATCTTCTTTTGTGAACCCCAATCATCCTTTGCACCATGCGCTTCAGGACTTTGTTTATTGCTTCAACTTATCCGTTAGCTTGCGGATAATATGGAGTAGAGCTATCATGAGACAACCCTAGTTTGGCAGCTAATTCGACCATCATGTGATTGCGAAAATTCGATCCATCATCTGTAACTATGGCCTGTGGTATGCCGAATCTGGCGACTACATGATTGAAAAAGAAAAGGGCAGCTGTTTCACTAGTATTATCTAATGTAGGCATCGCCTCGGCCCATTTGGTAAAATAGTCAACCGCGACTATGATATACCCATGCCCCCCGGTCGAGGTGGGGTTACATGTCATGAAATCGATGCCCCATTTGGCGAAAGGCCCCACAGCTACTATTGGCTGTAGCGGAGCGGGTGGTCTTCTGGTTTTGCTATCAAAAATCTGACAAGCATGGCAACTTCTGACTGCGGTTATGCAATCTTTGAACATGGTTGGCCAGAAGTATCCTGCTCGTAAGATTTTTTGTGTTGTAGCATATCCAGATTGATGCCCCCCATAGGCGCCTGAATGACACTCATTCAGGGCTTTTTTGGCTTCCTCATGGGTGAGGCACCTTCTCAAAACTGTATCGACACCACGATGGTATAGTGTATCACCGACGATCATGTAGTATTTTACTTGGTATCGAATATGTTTTTGTTCTGAGTGAGAGGTGTTTGGCCGAAATATTTGGGTTTGGAGATAAACAATTATATCTCCATACCACTCATTGCTTGTGGATATCAGAAACAAACTTTCGTCCACGATTGATTCTTGGGACGTTTCATCATTGGAAGACGATGGGAGATTGCATAATAATTCTGCGAAAACTAGAGCTTTCTTCGATTTGGATTTTACAAATTCCAGATCAAACTCTTGAAGGATTGCTATCCATTTTGAATATTTGCCCCCCAGCAACTGTCGCGACAATATATAAGTCATGGGGTTGCAATCTGATAGAATGGTAGTTTTCTGAAAGAGGACATAATGTCGAAATCTCTGTATCACTTGAACAGCAGCGAGTGCTAGCTTTTCAACGTAAGAATATTTGCTTTCTGTATCATTTAAGTTTTTACTTAAATAATATATTGGATGTTCAATTCCATCGACTTCTTGAACTAAAACCATCGCAATGGTCGTATCCGCTGCAGCCAGATACAGGTTAAAGTCTCTTTGATAGTCAGGGGCATACATTAATGATGCTTTTACTAGGGAATCTTTCAAAGCATCAAAGGAAGCTTGCGCAACCTGATCCCAGACAAAAGGTACTTCCTTTTTCAAAAGACGAGTATAACCTTTAGCAAGTTCTGCGTAATTTGGAATGAACCTCCTCAGAAAGTTTGCTTTCCCTTGGAGTTTCTGAATCTGAAGCAGATTTGAAGGTGGAGGCAAATTTATGATTGCCTGAACCTTACAGGGGTCGAGACGAATCCCGTCCTTGGAGACTACAAAGCCAAGTAAACGACCAGAACTGACGCAAAATACACATTTGTGTGGATTGAGTCGTATCTTGTAGTGTCGGCAACATAGAAATATCGCTCTTAAATGCTGCGGATGATCAGTCCGCTTTCGCGAGTGAGCCGGAAGGTCGTCGAGGTACGGTTGAACGATGTTCTTGATGTCATGGAAGGCATAATTCATTGCCCTCTGAAACGTCGCCCCAACGTTCTTTAAACCAAAGGGTAATTTTCAATATGTGAATGTGCCCCACGGACAAATGAATGCAGTCTTTGACTGGTCCTGTGGGCGGATATTTATTTGATTATACCCGGAGAATCCATCCATAAATGAAAAGATTTCACATCCGGCGCATTCATCAATTATCTGGTCGATGAAGGGTGTAGGGTAGTTGTCCTTTGGACAAGCTTGATTTTCATCCCTATAATCGACGCACACTCTAATTGTTCCTTGTTTTTTCATAACAGGAACAATATTCGATACCCAATCGGTTAGAGGAACCAGGTAGATGAAACCAGCATGGAGAAGTTTTTCAACTTCTGCCTTAATGGCAGCGGCTTTCTTGGGGTGCACCTGCCATAGCCGTTGTCTTACCGGTTTGACATCAAGATACATCTTAATTTCATGTTCAACGATACTTGAGTCGATGCCTGGCATTTCATCATATGACCAAGCAAAGACATCTCTGAATTCACGAAAAAGAGCGTTATATATTTCCAGCTCTGAAGGAGAACAATATTTGCCAACATAAATATTCTCTACAACATCTGTTTTGGTCGAGATATTTAAGGCTATAGTCTCTTCAATATTGGATAGGTTTCGCTCGGAATCCACCATATTTACAGTATTCGATAGGAATTCAAAGACTGAAGGATGATAAAGGTCATCTTGAGTGTCTTCTTCACAATCCGAAAGAAGGGAACGATGGTGGCTATCATTCCATGGTGCCCCCTCAATCAACATTGATTGTATGATTCCTTCGTCGGTTCCATGCACTCGCGACCAAGGATCTAATGGGGTACCATATTCTCTAGACCTATCTACCCAAACGCATGATGAGCGTTGATTCGGGTTTGCCTCCCATGCTAGGAACATTGATTGCTACAATATCTCCATTGGGCTTGGGGGAAAAACCATTGCATGATCCATGTCAATATCATCTTCTGACATCTTTTGTGTTGAAGATATCATGTTGCAGGTTCCTACCAACGCTACTTCTCCTATATAGATTGGAGGTGGAAGTGCGAAAGTTCCCATTAATATGGGGTCTTTTAGTAGGCCTACTCCGATATTTTGAAGCGAATGGGTGCTTCCATGGATCATTGGAATGCTTCCCGTAACTTGAGAACCATTAGGGAGGAAGTTTTGCTGGTCGACGATTGTAATCCCTCCTTGGAAAGGGAATGCAATCTTTCTAAAATAGGTCGACACGACAGCTGCCATGGCATAGATCCACGGTCTTCCTAGTAGGATGTTGTAGTCAAGGTTCCCATCAATGACTTCGACATCTATTTCTACCGTTTTCCCTCCTAGTTCAACTTTCAAGTTATTCAGTATACCATATGGGGTATACGATCGTCCATCAAATGCTTTTAATGTTGTCGAAGATCGCGACAAGGCTGGAGATCCTAAATTTTTCCAGCAACTCATCGACATAATACATGTGGATGCCCCCTCATCAATAATCGTTCGATGAACGGTTTTGTTGAGGGCTTTCACTTGAATAAGGAAAGCTAGTTGAGCTGGTAACTGAGGATCGTATCCTTTATGATCGAAGGATACAAGATTGGAATCCTTTGGGTCAACCCCACCGATAGCTGATAACAAAGCCTGCCTTTGGGATGGGCAATTCTGTAGTACTTCAAGAGTTGACATAGCGGATGGCGATTGGGCCAAATCTTCCACTATGTTATAATGTTGTGCTGCCCTAGCGCGAGGATTAAATGTCGACTTGTGTACTACTCCCTTTGGTGGTTTTATAGTTAATTCAGGTATTATTGGTGGCGTTACAACTTCTGTCGAAGTTGTTGTCGAACTACTTGGTTGATCTTTATCCTTGTTGTTCGACAGCTGCGGATTCCCGTAATCTTTGTTCCTTGTTGAAATCAAAGCATCATTTTGTTGTTTTGAAACCGACAACATTAGCACTTGAGACGGGGAAGCATCTCCACTATCAACCATATTTGTCCCTGGATTTGGAAACGAATCAGTTAACACTGCTGAGGTTTTCGAACTCTTAAAGAATTTCTTAAGCTCAGCTTTGTATGGACAATCTCTCGTCTAATGATCCTCGTCACATATCTGACATGGATATTTCCTATTTCCAGGAGGGTTTGAAGAAGGTTTTTCAGGTGATGATTCATCCTGTTTCTTCTTCTTCCCTTTGTTTTGTTTTTCTTGCTTCCTGGTTGTTTGGTTTCTTTGCCCTTATCTGTTGATACGACATTTACTTCCGAAGCAAGAATTTCGTCTTTTGCATTTTGATCTGAAAACTTACGGGCTTTCTTGGATGTAGCCTTTGTCGGTTTCGTGTTTGTCGTGCCAATCACGCCATCGCCGACATGAGAGTCATTGTTTGATTTAGGAGGAGGAGGAATTGAGAATTCCGGTCTAGGGGCATCAGGTATTTTGTCGTAGAGCGTGCCGGACTGAGTATAGACCAAGTCCAGATATTGCGCACGAGCGATAACTTGCTCTTCCGTTACGACTCCTCCCTTTGCCACATCTTCCGTGATGGTAGGAAGACTTAATGACTTTATAAACCATTCAGCTAACAGCTGATCAGGAACGTATGTTTTTACCATCCTACGACGACGTCGCCACTCATGTATATGATCAGATATGTGAGTGGCCGTTGTCTGTTTGAAGTTGGTAAGGATTTCCGTTCCTGTTTCATACCTTATAGGTAATTGAAAATGGGTTTAAAAGGTTGTGGCTAAGGTACTGAAATTGTCGAACGAAGCTCTAGGTAATTCAATATACCATTTTTCCGCCGGACCCGTTAATGTCCTCTAAAAAAGGCAAAGCCTTATCGAATCATCATTTAAGGTGTTGGATGAACACCATAGATGGAATGTCATCACATGATTCGATGGATCTTCACCCGGATTTCCATTAAACTTAGGAATATCTGATGGAAGTTTGTGTGGAATCGCTGGCCACCAAGGGGCGTAAGCAATTGGATCGTTTGTTAACCGGTGTAAATCCGGTAACTCTAGAGTTGCCACGAATGGTAACTGTTGGCTCAGGTTAGGCGAAGCATACCCAGGATACGACGGGATCGCCTGAGCAGTTGGTCTTTGCATGCCAGCATAATGCAGTTGATGCTGGTATGACTGGTAAGGTTGGTGGACAAGACCATTGTAAAATGGTTGATTTTGACCGTTTTGAATGTACGGTTGTCCACTGTTCGCAAAGATCTGCTGCTCAGAACCTTGGTATACTTGTTGGAATTGTGGTTGTTGGTATTGCACCAGCCATGGTTGAGAGGCCATGTGCTGTTGCGCCATACTAACCGTTGGACCAAGGTGTGGGGTAATTGTACCCGTCTGGACCTGTGTCACCCCACTAGTTGGCGATTGTGGTTGAGTCGCAGGGTCAAGGGGCTGTTGCATTACAACCTGAGAAATCTGAGGTTGGCATACAACAGGTAGCGCTTGAACTTGTGACACTATCACAATAGCTGGTGTAGTTGGGATGTTCGACATAGGTACACACTGTTGCATTGAATACACAACTCTTGGTTGTTGAGGTAGCATAGGTACCCAACCACTTGAAGTAATTCCAGTGTAACCTGAACTTTGTTGTGAACTCCCGTATGGATAACCTCCCGGAGGGGGTAATGAAAGGGCATACTGCCCCCCATACGGTGGTGATCCGGAACTGAAGGGGATTGTTTGCCCTTGGGGACCGGATTGCCCAAATTGACCTCCATATGGATCAATTTGTTGAGTCTCAACATAAGAGCTGTCGGGTATTATTCCGGAGGAACAAACAGGAACCGACCATACTGTCGTAATAGCCCTTGAGTGGGCTCTTTCTAGCGGTTGAGAGCTAGTCGGGACAGATGGTATGCCGACGAACATTGTCGGAGTGACGGCAGGGAGTTCTGCTGTCACTGTGTCAGATGCCACAGTCCTAGATGTTGACGGTTGTTCAGACATTTGTAGTCTATCCAAGAGATTCCCTAGCGATTCTACAGGAACTTCCGCTGGTGGTAGACTAACTTCCGATGAAGGATATAGAGTGACCCCGACTCCAAAGTGAGTTGGAGTACTTGCTGGAGGATCTTCTACAATTTCTTCAATCGCAATCAGACCAGGTGGAAGGGGAAGACCGTCAGGTCCGTAAAATATTTCTGGTGCCGAAGAAGGGGTTGAATCGACAGCGACAAATGTTTGAAGAGTAAGACTCTCCGGACCGGTTACTGATGGAACTGGTTCGGTAACACAAGTGTTCACTCTCAAACTAGGATCAGTATCACTGTCCCTCTGTGACTGTTGAACTTCTTCTATAGAGGCAGGGGTTCCATAAATGTTTGGAGTAACCGAAATCTCTGTTGTTGTCGGAACACTTGTTCTAACTTTAAGAGGAGATTTGGAACCAGTTAAACAAGTTCGCTTTGTCCATACTAGCTTCGATTCCGAAGACAAAGACGGTTGACTCGTAAGCCTCCGCGAACGACGAGGTTTCAATTGATTTTCTTCCACGATTGCAGATTACTCGATCAACTAAAATAAAAAGGGGAAGTATATTCCGATTTGAATGAATTTTAGACGCTTTTAGACACAACTTGTTTTTTCAGTTTTAAAGAGTCGAGAAAAAACAAAAGATGACTCTAGTCTCCTTCGATTTTTTAACGAGCCCGAAGTGACAAATGCTCGGATGGACTTTTTCCGTTATAGAGTCTGAAAAAGGCCAAAAGGAATTTCTTTGGAGATCTAGGTAGAGGGTGTGCCAAACCAATCACAAAACTGCAGAATACGTTTTACGGTACGGCAGTCAATCTTCCTGAATGTTGTGTTCGGTGCATTGGGATCCGTAAGGCGGTCGACACAGCTTCCTAAGGATAAAGGTTTTAAGCCTATAGGGGTCTCCCAATATATACGCGACGATACTTGGGAGCACAATCCGTACTGGCACTTTTGGTCCCTCAGGAGGAATCACCCAACCATCAGTGAGGCCAACAGATACCAGGTTTTATGATGTCGGAACACGTCTCTAGCCTAGACCTCTATGTTTTGCGTTAAGTTACAAAGCGTTGTTAAGTTCATTCAGTTTATTTTATGTTGATCTTTCTTAGAATTTTGCCTTTTTAGGTTCACCACGAGATGTAGATACAACTCCTAAATGCAATCTAAAAGATGATAAGCAAATCTTTATCTCTTTTTCAGCAATGAAAATCCTAGCTACAAGGGGAAAAGAAAGACACCATATTTTCTCAAAGAGCAATCGGCACACTCTAAATGCACTTTTCCTAAATCAAGCATACAAACTATCAATATGCAAATGCATAATGCATGTGTTTGTTTTTCGCTTTCTTAATATTGATGCCTAAAAAGAACGTTTTTGCACAACTTTGAATTTTCTTTTAAATGACTAATACAAACAAGTTTACTTTTTTGAAATCAAAAAGGGTAGAAGAGATTACAACACTTAACGATTTTTCGAAATAAACACTTGTTTCGACACTTAAAAGAGACAAACTCAAACCAAAAGCAAAAGTAAATGTATAATCAACTGTCAATCAGCCAATGAACTCTCTCCTAAGACCAAAATCAACAGATCTGAATCAAGGGCTACAGTTTGACTATTTCACTCTTGCAAAGGAAAACTGTAAATGATGCCACGAACACAAAAAAACAATCACAGTATTTTTGTACAAAGGAGGCGGAATTAAGGCAGAGAAAAGGGGTTTTCAGACAGGTACCTATGCTGGTTACAGGCTGCAAAAATCAGAGATCAAAACAAGGCAAAACAGAGCAAAGAACCCCAGCTGCACAAGGCATAAGCTAATCAGCGCACCTGTATAACAGAGAAACTGAATTGCAGCGCAGGTAGCCCTCTCGGGAACTGCGTTGAAATGCATAGTCTCTTCACAGAGCCTGCACTGGAGCAGAAATGAGAGTTATCTCCGGGTTCTGGGTCATGGTTTGCTGTTTAATCTACGGTTTCAGGCCAAATAAAAGCAACAAGAAAGGTACAATCATAGGGATGATTTGAAGGAGGGCTAAGAGCTATCACAAAGGATCATCAAATCATTTGTGAGTCCATTGTTCAGATCATAGACAAATCCAGTGATTGGATCAAAGAAGCAGTTGTCTACTTTGCATCTGAAAATAGCAGATGCAGTTCGATTGCTGCTCTTGAGTCTATGAATCAAACAATGATAGAAACACAAATAAAATGATTAGACAGATGTCCCCAGCGGAGTCGCCAATTTGTTGTGGGGAAAAATGCCTATGCAGGACAATCCTATCCACCTAAGGTGTGATAGTGCCTTAGCAACAAACAGAAACAACTATTCTAGTATTCTTCCTTTATGAATTAAGAATGAAGAGAGATTGGATGGACTAACCGGTGTCTTCCGTTTGTCCCTCGATCCGGTTCCTCTTCTCTTTGAGAGATCCCAGCTACTTGCCTTCTCGCTCGCCCAGCTTCACCAAGTTCCTACAAGATCACAAGAGGGGAACACTACACAAAGACATAGATTCATATTCATAACTAGTTCAGGATTAGAAATAAACTAAACATACTAATGCAATCATACATCAAAAGCACATCAGCATGTAGGAGAAACTCAAATAGCTTTATTGATGAAATAACAAGGTTCAGGAGGAGATACAACCAAGAGAGTTCCAATCCAGCATCTACCTCCCAGCAAATGAAATCCCTTCTTCACCTCCCTTCAAAGCATAAAGCACCCAATGATCTCAATCTCAAACCAACAACAATTCTTTGCAATATCAAAATTCTAGCCCCCTAGATCTCATGGAGAAGAGATCCATATATAGATGTTTGGAGAGAGGATGAGTTAGCTTGTGATTTGACTAGTGTCCTCTCTCTCTGTCAGTTCTTGCTTCCACTTGGAGACTAAGAGCCTCTTACTCATCACTTAGTCGAACTCAGCAAGGCAAGTGTCATGGAGGAAGATTCTGGAAGCTTCCACAGTCTTTACACCTCGCACAAGGGCCCTGCCATTTGTCATTTCCCGCTCAACGCACCCTAGTAGTGAATTTGGGTGCGTTGCAATGCCCCTGGCTAGTGTACTGGGGTGCTTTGCAACGCAGGTGGCTAGTGGAGCCACTGAAATGATCCCTGATTTGACTGTTTTTGAGCAGTTTCTGGTGGAGAACTTCTGTGAATTGCTGTGGTTTGCTGGCCTTGTTCCTCTAGGGGTAGGAACAACATGTTTAGGGACTTTGGATCCCTTGGATTATGGACATTTCATGCTTAGAGCTGTAAGGCACAAAAATGTCTATAACACCTTCGCTAGGTCCAGCTAAATGATCATGCCAGCTTGTTTGTTGCTTCTGAGAGAGTGTACCACATTGTGAGCTTAGATGATGTTATTGAGGATTTGTCTTCCTTCCACATAGCCCATTTTCTCCTCTGAGATGAGAGATGGTAAAAGGGGCTTGAGTCTATTGGCGATCACCTTGGAAATAATAATGTACACCACATTACATAAAGCTATGGGTCTGAAGCCATATGGAGTCATGGCTTTTTCCTATTTTGGGATCAAAGCTATGAAGGAAGCATTAAGAGCCTTCATAACCTTTTTGGATCTTCTTGAGTCTTCCACCACTTCAAGGATATCCTGTTTGACTATTTTCCAGCAGGCTTTGAAGAAGTCTACATTGATCCCATCCAGGCCTAGAGCTTTACCATGTTTTATTTAATTGATCACTTCACTGACCTCCTCTTCTGACACTGGCTTGTTAAGATTGTGGTTGTCCTCTCTAGTAACCAGTTGATGGATGTATTGAGTGAAATTGTTGATGAACCTGGATCTATCCACTAGAGGCTCCTCTGCTATACTGAGGAAGTGTTGAACAAGGACAGATTCCATATCTTTGTGAGAGACGAGTTCTATCCCTTGAGAATCTTTGAGCTTTGTGATTCTGTTGTGTGCCCTGTGATCCATGGTGTATTTATTAAATAACTTTGTGTTTCTTTCTCCCTCTCTAATCCACTACAACCTCGATTTTTGTCTCCAGAAGATCTCCTCTTGCATGCACCGATCTTCCCATTCTTCCTGCAGAGAGTCAGCTAGCTATTTTCGCTCCTCGGTAAAGCCATCTGTGATGTTGATTTGATTGATCTCCTGGAGTTTCTGCTTAGCTTCTCTTTTGGCTTTGAATATATTGCCAAATTCCTTTTTCTTCCAATATTTAAGCCTGGATTTGATATGTTTAAGTTTCTGTTGGAGCAGGAACATTTTAGTGCCTTGAATGTTCAGATCCTCTTTCCACCATTTGTCAATATTGCTGGTGAATTCAGGGTGAGAGACTTAGGCATTTTCAAACCTGAAGGGTCTGTTTCTTGGTGTACCCACAAAAGTGGCTTCCAATTGTACAAGCCAATGGTCTGAACCTCCAAAGGGAAGAATAGAAGCTGACATGGTAGGGCCTGAAAGAAAGATGTCCTCTGAAATAATAAATCTATCTAGTTTAGAGGTGACTTGTGAAGCCCCTCCCCTCTTGTTGTTCCAGGTGAAGGTCCCATTTATTGTTTCAGTGTCCACTAAACCCATGTTCCTTATGAAGTTATGGAAGGCCATGGAATCTCTGCCTAGCTATTTGATAGCACCTTTTTTCTCTATAAGAGATCTTATCATATTGAAATCTCCTGCAATGATCCAGGGCATATTAGGGTGTCTTGCTCTTAGTTCCTCAAGGGAGGTGAGAAGCTTGAGTTTATCTTCTTGCTTTTGAGGTCCATAGACATTTGCGATTATGTATATCTCCTGATCACCTAAAGGTTGACAAACCAGAGAAAGATAGATCCTAGATGCTTCAGCATCTAGGATTCCAAATTTCTGGGGATCCTAGAGCATAAGAATCCCCCCTGCCGAGTTATTTTCTTTAACCTCTAGATACTCATACTTGATTATCCATCTATTATGAATTACTCTAATATTATCCATCGAATATTTTGTCTCCTAAATAAAAACCATATCTGGTTTTTCTTCTTTTATTCTATTACTGAGATTTATTTGTTTCCTTATATTTCCTAAGCCTCTAATATTCTAGGTTGTGAGCTTCATTAAGAAAGCTTTGTAAAGGAATAACTGGTGAGATATTTCATATTACCTGATTTGATCAAGAGTTTCCCACATTCGTTCAACAACTCATTCTGTCTTTTTCTTCCTCTTTTCTTGCCTGGGTTCTTTGGAGATTGTGCCTGTGTCTCCTCCATAATTTTGACCCCTCTATGCTCTTGGCTTTCATGATTTCTTTTGACTCTAGAGCCCTTCGGTTGTGATCTCCATAGGAAGAGCTGTTGAACCCTATCATATTCTTCTTTTGGCAGGGATTCCACTCCTTTGGTCGTCCCTTGTTCCAGAAATTTCTCTAGATCTAGATTTTCCCTTACTAGAATCTCCTGCAGTTCATGGTCCTCCGTTCCTGCCTCACTTGGAGTCATCTCATGGTCCCTACTTATCTCCATAATGCTTGGTAGATCATCTTTTTTTGGCCGTTTTCTATGATATCTTCCATGCTAGCATCCCTTTCCTTCTCAGTGATAATGTTCTCCATTTCCTAGTTTGTTTCTTTATTTCCATCTTCTTCCTCTAGGATCTTAAAGCTATGGTGGCTTGGTTGTCTTTGCTTGTTGATCTTTTTTTGTGGTTGCTTCCTGCCTTTTCCTTTGCCCCCAACCTTGGTGAAACCCTCGGGATTTTTATCCGCAGTGGTTTTCACATTTCTCTCCATATTGTTTGTTGGGCAGTATCTGTATAGATGCCCATGTTCATGGCATTTGCGACACCTAAATGGGATGTGCTCATAGTCCACCGCCTGCACCCATTCTTCATCATATACTTCTAAAATTATCAGGTTCGAAAGTGCTCCTGATAAGTCCATTTCCACACATATCTGGGTGAATGAGATGTACTTTCCTTTCAGAATTGCATATGAGATCTTTAGAAAATGCCCCAGTTTGTTGCCTATTGTTTTCAGAGATTCCAGTAGCCAAATCCAGAGGAAGGGAGTATATTTCAATCCATACTGGTACCAATGTGAATGTTTCACATTTTGGGAAAAATTTCATCATCCATGGCTACATCTAGAGGCCTACAGCAACGTAGAAATATGGTCCTCCTTCGAACGCTCTATATTTATCCTCTAGGCTTGTGAACACCACTGTGAAGAAGCGCTTAGATCCCAGATGAAGGTTTATTTCCCCCTTTGGTTTCCACTAGCTCCTTATCCATACGTGCAGCACCCTTATTTGTACCCTTTCTTTTTCTCTTTCTGGAATTTTTTTTATCAACTACCATCTCTGACTTGTACACAACATTGAATGGGTGTGTATTTGTGGCATACCAATGTACTTCAACACCTACAACATCTTCATTCTCTGTAATGACCTATATAACCTTAGCAACCCAGAATGGATAGCCATTGGGATCTCCATCTGCTAGCACTGCAATCAAGCAACCCTCCTTAATATCATGTACTCAACCCCTGTTGATCCAGGTGGATATTGGTGACCACCCGCTAATTCCACTTGGACCCCCAGCATTGCTTCTTTCAGTTTTTTAGTTTCCTTAATTATAGCATAGTTTACTATTTTTAGCAGTTTTTCGGGTCCTAAACTTCCGGAGCCATTTTGAGGCCCTAAACGACGTTTTTTGCGAAATCTACTGCCAACGACTCTGCATCTAAACTTGTATTTTTCGTCATAGTTCTCGGAGAGATATTTCCAACGGGCTATCATGTGCATCAAATGGAGATAATACGACCAAGTCGCGACCCCGAGAAGTTGGCTGTCCAACTCACCCCAATGGGGCCCATAAACTCTTGGTGTTACATCTCCTCGGGTGAGGGTTTTGGTTGTTTAGGGTTTGCTCTTATTGTTCAATAATAAAAAATGCCCTTGAGCCTCATTGTAAGATAGTTTAGAGGCATGTAGCCACCACATCTCTTCTCAGAGATAAGCTACCATCTCCCTAGCTGGTTTATTTCCATTCCTGTTTGTAAGCATATTTCAGTATTTTACATTAATGAAATGAAGTATTATTTCCGCTGCATCTCTGTGGTTATCTCTATGATTTTTTGCATTCACGTTTAAATCCGGATCAGTGGTATTAGAGGGGTCTACTTTTCTTCTTTGTTTTTCTTTGCATGTCCCTGACGAGGTCAAGATATAAGGAGTTAGGGCTTGAACTGGTCGAACCTCTGCAAGACTAGCCTCGCAAATCCTGATAGCCTCCCATGGTGGATGAAAAGAAAGACGAGGGGGCAGGAGATACTATCAAAATCTTTCTCGAAGAAGCCCTCGAGCGATAAAGGAACGCAATGATGGACAACTTTTCCCAGATCCTTCAGCGGCTACACAGGGGCGACCATCGACTTCCAACAGCAACTCCAGAAATGCTACACCATTTAACGTACAAGTTAATTTTGAAATCCCCATATTCAAGGGTCAGATAGACGCAGATGTCATCGATAAATGGTTAAATGTGCTAGAGATTTATTTTTTTGTTCATGATTTTTCCAGTCGGGAAAAGATTATTTTCGCTCTTCTCAAAGCTACCCCCCACGTCAAGGCTTGGTGGGAAACCTATTGCGAGCAGAAGGATGAAAGTACAAGCTCACTATTTTCAGCCGCACCCACTTGGAATTCATTTTGGGATGCCATCAAGGAGCAATACCACCTTGTCGAAAGCTATGAGGATCAATACATAAAGTGGACCACGGTGCGGCATCGAAGGGACCAAGACGTGCCGGAGTTTACCAATATTTTCCATACCCTTCGCACAAAGTTCGGTATAAAGGATACAGAGTAGCATTTGGTACTCAAATACCATGGCTGCCTGCACAAGTACATCTAGGAAGAAATAGAATTCCTGAACATCTCCTCGCTCGGCACGGCATACCGATATGTCATCAAGGTCGAGAAAAAGTTTAAATAGAAGAAGCAAGACTTTGGATCTGTGAATCCGAAACAAGGGAAAGGTGCCCCCAAACTATAGAACAAAGGACAAAGCCAAGGCGAGATGACCCAAGACAACCTGCCAAAGCTGCAAGCAAAGAACAGCGCTGCGAAGCCAAAAAAGGACACGGGAAAGTGGTGTGAGTTCCATAAGAGCTCCACTCACAACACAAGTGAGTGTCAGGCCAAGCAATCACTGGTGGCCAAGCTAAAGGTTTCATAATCAGATGCATGTTCTGACTCTGAGTCAGAACCTGATAAGGGAAATGACAAAGGGAAGTAGATTATCGATGTGGAGCCCAATGCCACAATTTCCACCACAAAGATCCAGAAGGAGGAACCCGAAGATCCAGAGGAGAAGGAGCGTCTCTTCCACTCCCAGGTGTGGGTAAAGGGCTCCCTGCTATAGTTCATTGTCGACAGTGGGAGCCAAAAGAACCTCATTTCAGTAGAGGTCGTGAAGCGGTTGTGTTTACCAACCACAGCACATCCAAAATTGTACACCATCGGGTGGCTTCACCAAGGATGTGAACTTTGCGTGAGCCAACAGTGTCACCTTCCATACAACATCAATCCCTTCAAGGATGAGGTATTGTGTGACATTGCTCCCCTTGAAGTTTGTGATGTATTATTAGGACAACCATACTTGTGGAAGCGACATGCTGTGTATGAGTCAAGGCCCCGTACTGTTATTGTTACTTTGGGAAATAAGTTGTACAGGATACTAGAGGTAGCACCGCCTACTGCCATCTCTTTGGTTACTGCAAAACAATGTAGTAAGCTCATTTCCAAAACCGGGAAATTTGTTTTCCTGATGATACGCCCTCAAGGAAAGAAGAAGACGGTGGCTACGACCTCCAGACAAGGCCCCTCCACACGAAAACTATAGATGGACAAGGTCGTGGAGGAGTACGAGGACATCTTCACCTCCCCTGCAGGGGTTCCTCTGCACTCTCAGGTTAAGCACTCCATTGATCTAACCCCAGGTGCGCTACTGCCCAATGGACTAATCTATCGACGCTCCGTTATGGAGAACGATGAAATCAAGATGCAAATTCAGGAGTTGCTACAATAAGGTCACATCCGTCTGAGTTCATCACCCTGTGGGAGCCCGATCGTGTTGGTACAGAAGAATGATGGGACTTGGAGAGTCTGTATTGACGATCGGGCACTGAACAAGATCACTGTCTGTAATAGGTACCCAATCCCACGGATTGATGACCTCCTGGACCAACTGAAGGGGGAAAAATATTTCAGCAAGATCAATTTGAAGTCAGGATATCACCAGGTACCCATCGAACCCTCCGGTGTGTGGAAGACTGCCTTCAAATCCAAGGAGGGTCTTTTAGAATGGTTGGTTATGCCTTTTGGATTGACGAATTCTCTTGCAACCTTCATGAGGCTAATGGATGACATCTTGTGGCCTTCACCAACTCATTTGTAGTGGTATACTTGGATGACATCCTAATCTTCAGCCAAAGAGCACCTCCACCACATGCGACAGGTTCTCTAAACACTGCGGCAACACAAGTTATGTGCCAATTTGGAGAAATGCACTTTTGGAATGACCCAGGGTCAGTATCTGGGATACACTATTGATGAACAGGGGTGCATGTGGATCCAGACAAGATCCAAGTCATTCAGGATTGGCCATCTCCAACCACTCTGATAGAGCTTCGCAGCTTTCTAGGCCTTGCCAACTTCTACCGTAGGTTCATGTTGGGATTTTCTCATATCACTTGGCCCTTGAGTCAAGTCACAAGGGGAGGAGCGAAAGCAAAATTATTTTGGTCCAAATCTCAATAGAAGGCATTCACAGAGTTGAAAGATCGCCTCTGCTCAGCGTCGGTTCTTGCATTACCAGACTTGCAACAACCATTTGAGGTCGAGATAAATGCCTTTGGCTATGCTATTGGGGCAGTCCTTACTCAACACGGGCATCCAGTGGCATATCACAGTGAGACACTTTCAGACATAGTCTGAAATTATCCCACTTATGAAAAAGAGATGTATTTCATTATGCAGGCCTGCCAACAATGGAAACATTACATTTTGGGGAAGGAAATGGTCATCCACATAGAACACTGACCCCTGCAGTTCATACAGACCCAAGGGAAATTGCAGAATGATCGCCATCAAAAGTGGTCCACATACCTGCAACAGTTCCATTGAATATCAAGTATAAGAAGGGCAGCACCAATAATGTTGCAGATTGCCTCAGTCGACCACCGATCATCGCGTTAACCACCGTGCTCAACTCTTGTGGGCACGAGACTTTTGATTGGCCACTGCTCTACAAAAGTGACCCGGAATTCAGCCACACATACCAGACACTCTTGGAGGGCCAACATGTTCTAGATTTTCACCTCCAGGATGCCTTGTTATGCCACCTGGGTCACCTTTGTGTTCCTTCAAGCGAGCATGCCAAAATGATTTGGGAAGCACACTACAGTCGGGTTGCTAGGAATTTCGGGGTCGAAAAAACGGTGGCAGTACTACAGAAGTATTTTTAGTAGCCGAATCTTCGACAGGATGTCGGGAACTACATCAGATCATGCACTTCCTGCACCATTGCCAAATCGACCATCAAAAAGCAAGGCCTCTATACCCCGCTTCCTACCCCTAGTCGACCTTGGGAATCCATCTCCATGGATTACATGTCAGGGCTTCCTTCCACTAAGCATGGAAACGACTATGATTTTGTGGTTGTTGACAGGTTCTCGAATATGACCATTATGGCGGCCTGCAAGAAGAATATCACAGTGGAAGCCACTGCTAAACTCTTCTTTGAACGAGTGTGGGTACACTTTGGGATCCTACAATCTATCATCTCAGATCGGGACAGAAGGTTCCTCAATACATTTTGGTCTAGTCTATGATCGATGCTGGACACCAAACTCACTAAGTCCACAGCCTTCCATCCTCAAACTGATGGCTAGACAGAGGTTATCAACAAGATGATCGTACACATTCTGCGCATGTACAACTCAAAGCATCCATGCACATGGGACGAGAGCCTCCCATATGTTCAACACATATACAACTGGGCTCTCCACAGCTCGACTAGCCACAGCCCTTTTCAGGTGGCCTTGGGATTCCAGCCACTATGTCACATTGATGTGGCCATGCCATTTGCAGCCACTCACGTAGATTCGGCTCATGTCCAATCTGAAACAGATTAGGCAAACAGCTTCATTGAGCACATCCAACATATTCGCCAGTAGGTCCATGACATTCTGGAGCAATCAAATGCCAAGTACAAGCAACGACATGATCAACATTGGGTGCCACACAAGTTTCGGGTGGGTGACAAAGTCTAGTTGCATTTGCAAAAGGAACGCCTTTTTGGAGCCTATCGAAAACTCAACCACTCCGATATGGTCCTTACACCATTACCAAGGTTGTGGGAGACAACGCATTTGAGCTCAGCATTCCCCCATTCCTTGGCCTGCACCCAGTGTTCAATGTGGACCGCCTTTGGCCATACTTTCCACCATTACTAGACACATCCAACATTCCAGAACAGCTCACACCCACAGAGTTAAATCCAGATTGCATGGAACAAGCTACAACTGATCGGGTCATGGACACATAGATCAAGCACACTCGCCAATAGAATATTAAACTGTATCGAGTTGTCAAAGCAGACCAACTCCTTCACCAGGACAAGTGGCTCACCAAGGACCAAGTTCAGTAGAAGTTCCCTCATCTCATGGAGGAACTCAACGCAATGGGGACCAATGCTTCCTAAGGGGGGAGGAATGATCTAGGTGGATATTGGTGGACACCCGCTAATTCCACTTAGACCCCCACCATTGCTTCTTTCAGTTTTTTAGTTTCCTTAATTATAGCACAATTTACTATTTTTAGCATTTTTTCGGGTCTTAAACTTTCAGAGCCGTTTTGAGGCCCTAAACGACGTTTTTTGGGAAATCTACCGCGAACGATTGTCTGTCTAAAATCCTTTTTTCCGTTGTAGTCCTCAGAGAGATCTTTCCAACGAGATATCATGCGCATCAAATGGAGATAATATGACCAAGTCGTGACCCTGGGAAGTTGGTTGTCCAACTCACCCTAACGGGGCCCATAAACTCTTGGTGTTACATCTCCTCGAGTGAGAGTTTTGGTTGTTTAGGGTTTGCTCTTATTGTTCAATAATAAAAAAGGCCCTTGAGCCTCATTGTAAGACAGTTCAGAGGCATGTAGCCGTCACATCTCTTCTCAGAGATAAGCTACCATCGTCTTAACTGGTTTATTTCCATTCCTGTTTGTATGCATATTTCAGTATTTTACATTAATGAAATGAAGTATTATTTCTGCTGCATCTCTGTGTTTACGGTCTCTATAATTTGTTGCGTTCCTATTTAAATCTGGATCACTTGTGAAGGTCTTCCATGGCTTCACATTGTGCATGAGATATTCTGGAACCAATATACATTTATCTTTCCTCTACCTTTGAAGAATTAATAATACCTTGAGATTATTGTTGTTCAACAATGTTTCTTTCCTCATTTTAATTTGACACATTTTGTGGCCAAATAAATCGAGTTTTCAAGGTATATCTTCATTTGTTGTTTTTGAAATGATATCACTTTGATTATTGAAAAAAGACTCCCACCAAATTGAATCACAATATCAAAGTATTCATATATATATCTAATACATTTTTTAATTTCTTCACGTCAATCATAGTAATTTATATCTCTGTTTTTCTTGCGTGCATTATGAACTTCAGCAACTGATTGTGATAACAATATATTTGACGAAAATATTGGATGATCTGGAATGAACTTCAAAAATGCCAAACCTGATGACGACGCCCATTTGGCAGTTGTTGAATACTTCTTGCCCCATATTAGTGTTTTCCCATCAATTTTTTTTATATGAAATTGATATTGGAAGCTAATGTCATTAGGTTGTTAAATGCATTTCTCCTCACCATGCGATCCCAGAATAAACCTTCTCATGTCAACAGTTTCTTCCAACACATCAAAAATTGGCTTTGGCATGTATGATTTCTTAATACATTCAATTAATGATGGAAAGCTCCCAACTTCCTTCCTCCTCAATGTGACTTAAAAACAAATGAACATCTAATCCATATGGGCATGAGTGTGCCCAACAAGAAGGAAACCAACCTTTAGTTTTTGAAAAAATCTCAATTCAACAAGCATGTTTAGATATCAAAAAACAATCTGATTTTCGTTTTCACAACAAGTGTTGTCCAATTGTAGATACAAAACTTTAGGAAGATTACCAGACCAATGAGAAAGCACAACATGAATTATGGTTATTGTCATATTTGCATCATTATGAATATTTGGATTTGTCATGTATACCCTTGGCAACATTTTCCCATTGAAGACCATACAACCGACAAAGTGATATTAAATAAAATTTTCCTCCTTTAAATTTTTGGGTGTGGAACAAAATGTGTGGAAGTATTTTCTTGTGGTCCATACCATCAATTATCAAACCCAGATATTTATTTGGATTATCATAACACTTCTTTCGATTCTTGTACAACTTTTTCCTTTCACTTGTTTGTTGCTCGCGATGCTCTTGAAGCACTTTGACAATGGAATCTACACAACATAAAAGAAAGTCATTAATAAATACGTTTTCATGGTTGATGACTATACAATTTCAAAAATTAATGTCATGAATTCTTACGTCTTTCGTCCCCTTTACATTTATCCCTTTTTGATTTAAGAGAATAACATGTATTGCAAATCCCCATCCTTGTCTTCTTCAGAATACAAACATTTTTGAATTATTTCCTCCATATCATCACAAAATATTGATATGTAATAAATCGATCATGTCCTTCAAAACCTTTTGCATATTCTTTGTATAAGATGTAGATTTCTCACCTTGAGAAATTATCTGGAATATGTATTGTCTCTCTATTTGGCATACATTCTCCATGCTTTGAAAATAAGTCTTTCATCCATGACATTTCAGTGTTTGATAATGGCCCAAACTGTCATCTATGACGTACTTCTGATTAAAATGTGGGATCCTTTTCCAATTTTTCTTGGATTCTTGACAGACGAAAATTACCCATTGAATGAAACATTTTGAAAGCCTTTCTACACATAAATAAAGACCCAATATGATAATCATAACCTAACAATGTAAATTGCATGCACCCCACTAAATATGAATTTTGCATGCTTTTATTCATTGACAAATATCTCTTCCTTTTCTCCAATGCAAACTTGAAATCCATGTGTTTCAATTTTTTTTTTTTGACGAAATTCACTTGAAATGAGAGCACTGTTAGAACTTCTTCTAATCAGATATTATTCTCTACCCCTTTTATAACTAAAACATCTTGGATTGATATGAAAAGTTCTGCTCCTACTCCTCAATACAATATTTTCTGGCAACATCTCCATTATTGGATCATCATCTGTATAAGCATTTCCATCATCATTATGAGGAATATTATCCTCACTATGATTTTTTGTGCTTTTGAAATACTGACTTGGAGGATATTCTTCATCTTTCCCTTCTTCAGTGCTACCCTCATAGTCTTTAGAATTATGAATAAATGGAAAATTTGACTCTACGTTTATTGGATATCCTTCATCATGTGGATTGTTAGTGTTGCTCGCATAGTCCATAGGATTAGGACTATGTGGAAAATGTGACTCTTTAATTACTGGAAATTATTCATCCTTCCCTTCGTCATTGTTGCTCTCATAGTCCTTAGGATTAGGACTAAGTGCTTCATCCTGCCCTTCATCACTATTTCTCTCATATTCCTTAGGATTAGGACTAGGTGGAAAATGTGACTCTCGATTTATTGGAAATTCTTCATCTTGACCTTCATCACTGTTGCTCTCATAGTCCATAGGATTAAGACTAAGTGGACACCATGACTCTCTATTCATTTTAAATTCTTCATCATGCTCTTCATCACTGTTTCTCTCATAGTCCATAGGATTAGGACTAAGTGGAAACCATGACTCTCTATTCATTTGAAATTCTTCATCATGCTCTTCATCACTGCTGCTCTCATAGTCCATAGGATTAGGACTAAGTGGACATTGTGACTTTCTATTCATTTGAAATTGTTCATCATTGCTGCTCTTATAGTCCATAGGATTAGAACTAAGTGGACGCCGTGAATCTCTATTCATTTGAAATTCTTCATCATGCTCTTCATCACTGCTGCTCTCATAGTCCATATGACTAGGACTAAGTGGAAACCACGACTCTTTATTTATTTGAAAATATTCATCATGCTCTTCATCACTGATGCTCTCATAGTCCATAAGATTAGGACTAAGTGGAAACCGTGACTCTTTATTTATTTGAAATTCTTCATCCTACCCTTCATCAGTGCTGCTCTCATAGTCCTTAGGATTAGGACTAAGTGGAAGATTTGACTCTCTATTCATAGTGGAAGAATTTTCATTACATTCATCATTATGAATATATTTGTTACGCGACGAAGATGTTGATGCTTCACAAAGCGAAACTTCATTATCAGAAGAATCCATGTCTTTCAAACATAAAAGGTTAAATGATACAAATGAACTCTCTCCTAATGATAATATATAGCTTAAAGAATGAAAAATTCCCTCCAAAGTTTCCCTCTAAAAAATTTCGCCGAAATTTTTCACTCCAAAAAATTTGTTTCATGTATTTTCCTCCATAATTTTCTTCTACAATTTATTGAAAAATTTTAACTAAAATTTTCTTATGAAATTACTCCTTTAAACTAAATCTTTAAATTAAAATTGTAAACGAAATTTTTTACCTAAATTAATATTTTACTTAAACTATATAACATTTACTAGGCAATTGAATGTTTATTTATTTATTTTTATTGGATCTTCTATCGCACATTTAAAATAAATTGTTATATCGCCATAACATGATTTATATGTTAAGTTTTTATAATAAAAATATTAATACCACATTCACCATGCGATAAAACAATTCCGTAATGTTCGCTTTATCATAATTTACTATATTGCCATAACAAGTTTTATATGTTAAATTTTTTATAAAAACAAATTAATCCCACATTCACCTTGCGGTAAAACAATTATGTAATGTTAGTTTTATCATAGTTCCCTATATCGCCATAATAAAATTTATATGTTAATTTTTTTATAAAAACAAATTAATCCCACATTAACCATGTGGTAAAATAATTCCATAATTTTCGCTATATCATAAATTTCATTATCACTATTCCTTACATCACATCACATAATTATCACTATTCCTCACATCACATCACATAATTATCACTATTCCTTACATCACATCAAGGCTACATTGTTATCGACAACATATTCAATAGAAGATTATCACATTTGAAAGGTTAGTTTCCCTTTTTCTGTATGCAAGTTTTAAAATTCAATAGGTTTACTATTATTTATGTGTTAGTTGGGTTGCTTTTTCATGTAAAATACCTGAACAAAAACATATTCCAGTAAAATAATACTTAATTTTTTATTAATGAAATTTAGATTTTTTTTACAAATTAAAAATTTAGATGAGCCAGGCTTACCCGACAGCCCCATGGCAGGCAGAAGGCCACTACATCTGCAGTGGGCGTGGTGGGCCTATTTGCACCCACTGGAGGCACCCAACCTCGCATCCGAGCCCACCAAGGGTGAGGGTTGATTCTGAGAATCGGGCCTCCACCCCCACGGGCCCGATGGGCCGTGAGATGGGGCAGGAGGGAGCTGCTTTTTTTAAAATGTTTTTAAAAGGTTATGTTTTACAAAACTATTTATGATTTATGATTATTTTTTTTTTTTAGATTTTGTTTGATTTTTTTGTAATTTATTGATTTATATGTGTATATTTTTGTAGTAAAATTGCATCAAAGAAGATTTATGTGAATCTTTCTGGACCAAAAACTGCTAAAATTAAAGGTGGATCCTCAAAAAACATTGTTGAACAAACCAAACTCGAGCTAATAATTACAAATATATGAAGTGCCTCAAATGATAAGAAGACGATTTCATACTATAAAAAATCAAAAGAAGTGAAGCTTACAAAAAATATATGATATTTGAAAGATAGAGAAGGCGAACAACATGTGAAGATATATCTATATGTTTATATCCCTAACGATAATGGAATTTATGAGGTGCTAGGAAAATTCATAGACATTTGTTTCATACAAGACACTGAAGTTGTTTATGTACTTACAAAACCGCCTAAGTCAGGGGACAAGATTAAATATCAATTATCATTGTCAGTGTATGACAAGACAGAGGAATCTACAAAGTCGTGTAAACAAATTATAAATGACATTGCACAAGATATGGTAAGTATTGTTATTTATATTTGTGTTTTGTGTTATTGTAACTGTATCATTATATTTTTATAACTTAGTTTTTATTGACATATTATATTTTATTTGACAGAATTTTATTGAAAATCTTTCAATTATGTTGGGAGGAATTCATTTCATAGAGAAAGATATTATGAACGGTGTCAACAGTTTCTACTCAGGGTCAGAAGATGATATGACAAAGAAGCAAAAAATAGTAATTCATGATGCTACAAAATACATCAAAGGGATCAGCAAAGAATCTCTATAGTGGATAAATCTAGCAAAGGTAGATAGGTTACTTTTGAAGACGAGGAAGTTGAAACTGACATTGAAGAACATGTTTCCATTACTAAGGATGACATTAGAACTGATGTTAGAAAGGAGAAGATCCATAAAAGACAAAAAGTAACAATGCTCAGGAATGTCTATGTTCTAGTTAATGATTAGAATGTTAGGAGGAAGAAAATGAAAGTTGAACATTCTCAAATAGTCATTTCCAACAGTGAAGATCCTAGTGAAAAAATAAAAGAAAGCAGGGAAATCATTACACCATGAGTTGAATTAAGGGATGGAATTGTTAAAACAAAACAAAATTCCATTCAACATAACTTAACAAAGACAAACTTAATTGAGGGTGGTCGTACATTTCAGCTTAATGTGAGACAAATATATAAGCCAAGTGAAGGACAATTTAAATATCAAATCAGAATCCACACCACGTGCATGTTCACAACTTGAAGACATTGATGAGGTACAATCCATATGCTCATGTGGTTCATCATGTGCTTCTTGTTGGTCCATTTCAAGTTCCAAACAAAGAAGCATTTGATAAGCCAAAATGTTTTGAATACAATTTTTATGTTCTTAGGAGGAACCATTCTGTAGAAGCTCAAAGACAATTGATGGAGGAATATCACAATAACCCACGTTTTGAAACAATGAAATGTATCATTTATGTTGTTTTATCAAATACAGAAGCAAAGTTATTGGCATGGGATCATAATTCAGAGAATGAATATTGGATGTCTATGACTTTCATCCAAAGGGTTAGATTTATTCATAATGAATTTGAAAAAAAATGTGGTGGGGATAAGATAAATGTTACTGTAGAATTCCGAAAGGAATGTTGTATGGAAATAAGCTATCAAATTGAGGAGAAAATTAGTTCAAAAGGTGGAAAAGTAAATATTGATATATTCAGAAGTATTGATAACATTTTCTAGTTGGGAAAACATTGGCATTAAAAATTAGGAGGTCAAAAGGTCTAAATCATTGATATGTAGCAACACTAAATCAGGTCCTTAAATGAAGCAGCTTCCAAAAAATATGATTTTCATTCCTTGGAGAGCATTGCAAGGACTGAAGAATGAAAAAATTGTCAAAGCAATATTATCTCGTGTGAAGTCAGGGGAATTACCATTGGATGAAATGTCTAAGGAATTTCAAAAGTAAGTTTGTTGAATTATTTTTTCTTATTTCTAGATTATAATTTTCTTTTAAATATAACATATTGTTCTTGGTAGTATTTGTTATACATATCATTATATTAACTTTTTTTACTTTATCTATTCTTGTCACAAAGTTTACATGAAAATACAAGAACAAATGGTTAAATTGTTGAATGAGGATAGTTGGGATGATAGTGTACGCAACTATCCAGATTCAAGTTCTACATCAACACTAAAATATTTTTATCTTGCATTTAAAAAGGTATGTTGATTTATACATTCATTTTATTCATCTGTATACTATTTTTATTTTATAACTTATACATATATTTGTTTATTTTATTAAAGATGAGGAAGGATACAAATGGAGTACTAGATAGTTTCAGAACCTTTATTGAAAAAATTAAGATTGAAAGTCTGAGAAAGAAACATCTTAGGAATGTTGAATTTGATCCCACTCTTACTCATTTCATTTGAAATGGGCTTGAAACTATTCAATATCAAGTAAAACAAAGTGATTTTGAAGCCATTGCTAAACTCATACTTAAAAGGGATTATTCCCTAGTTATTGTAGATGTTCCCCATGGTTTCAATATCCAAAACATTGACTATGATAGTGACCCTTATACTTATCAAGCTCTTAGTAAAGTGGTTGTGGGATTTGTAGAAGTCGCATCATCACCATTATGGAGATTTGTGACATCTCTTTCAAACATGTTGACACCTAATCTTCATGATTGGGGGAATTTGTGTAAATAAATAAATTATGAATGTGAACAGTCATCGGGAGATGAACTGAACAATCACTCCTATTGTATATAACAATAGCCTACCTATGGAATAATAGACGAATCAGTTTTACTGCTTGACCTGACATGGTATCAGAGCCAGTTCTAAAAATAGTTGTAACTCCCTTCATTTTTGCTACTGTGGGCTGTACGCTGGCCTGAGCTCTGTCCTCAAACGCCTTTGTCGTTCTATCCACTGAGCGCTGCTCTGCCTCTGTCCCGACATAACCTATGCTCTGCTCCATATTCCATTGCCTACCCAGATATGCGTTGGTGCCTCTATGCATAACCGTCCGAGCTCATTCCGCCATGTTCTAGCTGTTTTGGGGGCGGCAGGCTTGTCCGAGCTCATTTCGCTCTCTGCGCTTCTATGAATGTTGCCACTGTTCCATAATTTTTTTAAAAATGTTGTCTCATATGTTTAAAGCGCTGTCTGTATGTATTTTTTAAAAAAACGTTGTCTCATATGTTTAAAGCGCTGTCTGTCTGTCTGCAAATCGGTCATTTCCGCCTTCAAGTTCTCCAATTCGGTGCTCAAAAGATTGAGACAAGCCGTGAGCTTGCACAGTATATTGATCGAATTCCGCCTGACATGGTATCGTATGGTATCTCACTGCTTTGTGCTTGATCGAATTCCGCCTGACATGGTATCGTATGGTATCTTATGGTATCTCACTGCTTTGTGCTTGATCGAATTCCGCCTGACATGGTATCCTATGGTATCTCAAATCATTTCGATCAGCATCTGACTGTAAATATATCTCTGTATTAAAGTTTTTGGGTGCATATTCATGATATGCGCCACCTATGGTTTCATTCGAACAAAGCCCACTACCCAAACATTCTGTTGTCTTACCATTGGATTGAACAGTCTAAGTTGGCACAGCGGATATAGATTCAAATGAAGTTTTGAATGGTGTTGTTTTAAAATGCGCAGTATTAAATTATTGTTCATTTCAGTTTCGTGTTCAGTTTGGTGCGTTTAGCTTGAATGATATTAACGCCTTTTTGAGTATTGTGAACTGTGGAGTGAACGCTATTTGAATAGTTCAGCACCGTGTGGTTGAAACAGTATTTAAATTGTGGCTTTATTAAGTAATATACACCGCCTATGAGCTACATTTGAATAGGTCCAGCGAGTGGTCTATGGTATATATATTGAATGATATATATATATATATATATATATATATATATATATATATATATATATATATATATAGATATATATATATATATATATATATATATATATATATATATAGAATGGTTTTCATTTGTGCGTGGAGCTCTTGCTTAAAAGAAAATAAAAGGGGAGGTGATATGGAAATATTATATGAGGATATTTTATAAATTTTGGAGACATTTGAAGAAAACATAGTGCATAAAGAATTTGAAATCTTTTTTCCCTTTTGAGTACAATTTCACTGTATATCAGCAAAAGTTTTTTTTCTATCAGCAGTTTTTTTTTTTTTACAGAATGTATTCAATCATCTTTATGGTAGGAATAGTTCTCACTGGCAAGGAGAACTATCCTAAAGGGTCCCGGATGATAAAACACACCCTCATCTTCAATGAGTTGTGGAAAGTAGTGTGTGTCGGAGAAGCAGACAATGACCCAGTGCAGCCTACATCAGACAAAGAGCTCGTCATTTGGGAAAACAAGAACAAAAAAGCCTATGCATTAATCACAGCATCTGTAAATGAAGAGGTGAGTCACCATATTTCATCATATTCAACTGCCTTTGAAGCTTTACAAAAGCTGAAAGAACTCTATGACTCACATTCTGCACTTGAAGTAGTCCAAATCATGATTAAACTCTTCACTCTTGAACTGCAAAATAATGATCCTCTTGCTCTTGCATCTGAAGTAAAGTCTATAATGCATGATATCAAATCCACTAAGGTTGAATTGGATATTCCTCTTATTGCTTTTCTCAAGGCACTTTATCCTACTTACTCCAACTATCTTGAGTCATTGCAAGCAAATGGAAATCTTAAAGATATAACCTTTGACTCTCTTGTGAAAAAGTTTGCTGAAAGAGAGAAAGCTTTCGGAAAGAAGACAGCCCCTGATTCCTCTGAAGAGACTGTGTGCCCTGCTCATAAAGAAAAGCATCCTGCTCAAGACTCTACAAGAGGAAGAGGTGGACGAAGAGGAAGAGGAAGATATTTCAGAGGTAGGGGGGGCAGACATTCTCAAGGAGAAAAGGCAGATCTGCATTGCATTCGCTGAAAAAGAAATGGATCACATGATGCTTCTACATGCAAGCTAACATGGGACAAAATTGAGCAGAAAAGAAACCAGCAGAAAGGTAAAACTGATGATACAGACAAAGGTAAAGCACCTGAATCCGCTCACTATATTGAGGCACAATGTAACATTGGAGTAAATGAAGATTTGTTTAATGCTTCACTTGCTTCTTCGAAAAATGATTGGTTGCTTGATTCAGGAGCAACCTGTCATATGACTCATAGAAACGATTTTTTTGAAGATTTCACTAATAATGTTGATGGAGCAGTATACTTTGCAAATCAGTCAAAAATCAAGCCATCAGGGCTTGGCACAATCAAGCTTAAACTGCCTGGTCTTCTAGACTTTCTTCTGGATCATGTTCTATATCTCCCACAGCTCAAAAGAAACTTGTTGTCCTTGGTTCACATCCATTCATATGTTTGATGGCAAGCTTGAGGTAAGAAAAGCATTTGACCACTCCCTTGTCATGAGGGGAATAGAAGAAGAAAGGCTTCTCAAACTGCAAGGAACCTCTGCTCATGCACAACATTTCTCATATATTTCTCATCATGAAGAAGGTACACTTCCATCAAGTTTATTATGGCATGCTAGATTTCAACATTTAAACTATGACAATCTCCGCTTATTGAAGAAAAATGGTGCTGCTGGTTTGCCTACAATTCCTAGGAAACATAAGCAATGTGATGCTTGCATTCTAGGAAAGCATAGCAAACAGTCTTTTCATGATTCACATTCAAGAGCACATAGGAAGCTTGAACTCATTCATTCAGATTTATGTGGTCCAATGCCTGTTCCTTCTACAAATGGAAATAAATATATCATGACATTTATTGATTATTACACCAGAATGTGTTGGGTTTATTTATTGAAGAACAAATCTAATGCCTTTCAAACATTCAAGAATTTTCATAAATGGATTGAAAATGATGCACAATCTCATATTGGGTCTATTCGCACTGATAATGGGAAAGAATATACATCAAATGAATTTGAAAACTATCTTTGCCAACATGGGATCAAACATCAAACAACTGTGCCTTATAATCCCCAACAGAATGGTGTAGCTGAAAGAATGAATAGAACAATCTTGAATATGGTACGATCCATGCTTTTCTTCAAAAATGTAAAGATAATGTTTTGGGCTGATGTTGTTCTATGTGCTTCATATATAAAGAATAGATGTCCATCTAATGCTATAAGAAACAAGACTCCTTATGAATTGTGGTATGGACATGTTGCTTCGGTAAAACATCTCAAGATCTTTGGTTCCATCTGTTATGCTTTGATACCAAAGGTACATAGAAACAAACTTGGTGCTAGAAGTCATAAGTGTATCTTCCTGGGGTATTCAAACACTTCCAAAGCATACCGCCTCTATGATGAAGTAAATAAAAAGTTTGTTGTATCTAGAGATGTAATTTTTCTTGAATCATCCAAATCTGACAATGTTGTTGAGCGGCAACTTGATCGCTTGGATAGATTCGCAAAAACGAAATCATTTCAAGAATTTGATAATCAGATTCCACATCTTGAAGAGGGGATTCCTATACTAGATCAACATGTGGAATCTTCTTCTGAAGAACAATCTCCCCTGCATGAAACTCCAACAATGGATGATCCTTTAAGTGATGTAATTGATAGAATTGAGAGACTCAATATTGATTCAGTCCCAACTCAATCAACAGAGCAGCCTAGACCATCTCAGAAAGGTCCCCCAAAGGGGCTGACAAAGACACTTGAAAGTGTTCATCTTGATGAAATTGGAAAAATAGGAACCAGAAATTCAAACCGACAAAATGGAGGTGATGTAGATGACTCTAATTCACCTGTTGATATGGATGTTATTTATGATTGTGAATTGAACTTGTCTACAGATTTTAACCAACTTCCTTCAAAGAAGCTGCTTCTCATGATGAATAGAAAGAAGCGATGCAAAAGGAGTATGATGCCCTCATAAAGAATGGCACTTGGAAGCTGGTTGATCCTCCATTTGGAACCAAACCAATTGGATGCAAGTGGGTCTACAAGAACAAGTTTAAAGCTGATGGCTCACTTGACAAGCACAAAGCTAGGCTTGTGGCAAAAGGTTATGCACAAAAGGAAGGGGTCGATTATGAGGAAACTTTTGCCCCCACAACAAAATGGGCCACCATCCGGACACTCTTTGCACTAGCAGCTCAGAATGGTTGGAAAGTCCATCAAATGGATGTAAAAACTGCCTTCTTGAATGGAGATCTAAAAGAGAATGTTTTTATGTCCCAGCCTGAAGGATTTGCTGTGAAAGGACATGAACAAAAAGTATGCAAACTTGTGAAGTCCTTGTATGGCCTCAAACAAGCACCGCGAACCTGGTATGAAAAACTAACTGAGCATCTTCTGAAACTCAACTTCAATAATTTTGATCTTGATGATGCAACTTTATTTGTCAAGAAAGTTGGAAAAACAGTTGTATATCTTGTGGTATATGTAGATGATCTTTTAATGACAAGGAATAATGAAAACTACATTGCATCCATAAAGAAGGAATTGGGAAAATTTTTTGGAATGACTGATTTGGGCTATGTTCATTACTATCTTGGCATTGAAGTAACCCAACATCAAAAATCCATATTTCTTTCTCAAAAGAAATACATTGGAGATTTGTTAAATAGATTTTGCATGACAGAGTGCAATCCTCTTTCTACTCCAATGGAACAAAACTTAAAGCTCACATCTATTGAAGGAAAGGAATTTGAGGATGCAACAAAGTATAGACAGCTTGTAGGAAGTCTCATCTACCTCACTACTACCAGACCAGACATTTCATTTGCTGTTGGAATCCTCTCCAGGTTTATGCAAAAGCCTTGTGAGGGACATTGGTCTGTTGCAAAAAGAGTTCTAAGGTACTTGAAGGGAACTCAAGACCTTGGAATCAAGTATACACAGGTGGACGACTTCAGCTTTATTGGATACTCTAATTCAAACTTCGATGGAGACAAAGAAACTGAGGTATCTACTTCAGGATATGCTATGAGTCTTGGATCAGGAGCTGTCTCCTGGAGATCACGCAAACAATCAGTTCCAGCAGATTCCACAACAAAAGCAGAATACGTGGCAGCAGCTGAAGCAACGAAAGAAATTGCGTGGCTCAGGAAAATTCTTGAAGATTTGCAGGTAAAACAAGTACAATCAACTCCACTCATGATTGACAACACCTCTACAATAAAGTTGGCCAAGAACCCAAAGTTCCATGATCGAACAAAGCATATCAATACTAAATATCATCTGATTCGACATTCTGTTGAGGCCAAAACAATCCATCTCCGTCATTGTTCCACAAATGAGAAAATTGCAGACATCTTCACCAAAACACTTGGAAAGGAAAAGCTTGAACGATTCAGAATGATGCTTGGACTCACCAACATCCCTTCAGATTAAGGGGGGGAATGTTGACACCTAATCTTCATGACTGGGGGAATTTGTGTAAATAAATAAATTAGGAATGTGAACAGTCATTGGGACATGAACTGAACAATCACTCCTATTGTATATAACAATAGCCTACCTATGGAATAATAGACGAATCAGTTTTACTGCCTTTGGAGAGTTACTGCCTGGCCTGACAAAACACACAATTGGGAATGTTATTTTCAATATTCAAGGGGAAAACAAACTCAAAGATGCATCTTACATGGTAAGACGTTGAAAATGTATGTTTGATTGATGTTAAAAAAATCATTTATGTACAAGTTACTTGAATGTTTACTATTTCGTGTTATAGGCAAAAGTCAAATCTTCTTAACCGTCAAAATCAACCAATTATAAATGATTGTGAGTTCATCCATATTTATAGTTGGACAAAAGATGATATATATATATATGTCTATGCTTTTTAATCGGGTAGAAGGAAAGAGTCATAGTCAAGCACTGATTTATGATGTTGTTGTGAAAAAACTAACATATGAAGATAAAGAAGCAAAAGGAGAGATAGTTAACATTTATCAAAAACCACAATCATTGATTAACTATCTTATAGACTTATGTTCAAATGAAGGAGAGTGGGTTCTGGATTTATTTTCTTTCTCGAGTAAGTTTTATTATATAGAATTGAATTTCAATATATTATTTCTTAATTTATATGTCATTATACTAATTTACTTCATTATTTCTTTTGTGCTTGATAATTAGGTACAAAACTAGCATGTTGCCTACAAAAATGAAGAAATTGCATTGCAATTGAAAAAGATCCAGTACAATGCAAATTTATTCAGCAATGAATTAATGCTCTTCAATTTCTTCCATATGCAATGCAAGAAATTGGGTTAAAGAAGAGGGATTTTAGTGAATCGTGTGTGGAAAAAAAGGCAAAGGAACCTCAACCACCATTACGTGGAATGATTGGCAAGGCATACATTGGGAGATTTGCAGACATCAAAGATCCATTAGAAGAGGAAAATGAGCAAAAGGAAGCAGAAAACATTGTGGAAGAAGACAATTATGAAACTCTAGAGGATGAAGAGTTTGGATTATGTGATATTATTGATTAAATTTAAGTTATGTTTGGAAATCAAGCTCTTTTTTTGTAACTATTAGTTAGTTATACTTGTAATATTTTGACTTTAACATTTTATGAGATGAATAAGCATTCAATTGATGTTGTTATGTGTTCAATATTTGTATTATGTGATTTTCGCTTTAATTTTTATGTGAATAATTATGTTTTGAAAAAACCTGTGATTATTATTATTTTTTGACATGAAATTCATTAAAAAAAAAAAAAAAAACTATTATTTAAATCCTTTTTGTTAAATTTTTCTTATAAAAATTGTGATTTTGACATGTAATTTCTAGCAAAAAATTATCAAAATGTTTAATTTTTTAGTCATATTTATGTTCAAAATGGTTATTTTTATGTCAATTGTTAAAAATTGTTGTTTTTTAGAGACAATTATTTGATGTGCATTGAAAAATTAATTAACAATATATAAATATGTAGAATATCGAAACTTTAAAATATTGACCTTCTTCTTTAACTATGCAAAAAAATAAAAACCTCACTACAAAAAAAAAATTAAAAGAAAAACAAGAAAATGTGAAGAAGAAGACCACTTCAAAAATTGTTAACTTTAGAAAATAATTATTCACATTTAATACATTAAAAAATTTAAAGTCAAAAAATAGGTCTTTTAAAAAATGGCTTAATGCAGAATCAACACTTTTTAAAATCAACATCCAAATCACTAACATTCTAAAAAATAATTTACATAAAATAAAAAAAAATTGAAGTGTCAAAAACTATGCTAAAAAAAATGTGTATTCTGCATCACAACTTTTCAAAATTGGTTGACATTTTTGCTACCTCAACAAAACAGGTACTTGTATCGGTTCTCGTTTCAAAGCTTACATTGTTGGGAATGGTCAGTCATGTGCCTTGATGCACGACTATCAATTACCCAAATGTCTTCGTCTTGGAAGGTACCAGAGAGAGCCGAGAAGAGACCTTCATCCCTTTCTTTGAATGATACCTTTTTTAAGAGAATAAGAAACTCCATGCTTCCTTAATACCTTTCTTGAGATGGCTTGCAATTTTCTTGATGAAATTTTTCATTGTAGAGGAGATCTTCATGATGCCCTTAGAGAACCAAAGCTTTGATACCATGTTGAGAATTCAATAGGAAAATGAATATGTTAATTCTATTAACTTGATAATTATTTGTGTTACTTTTTACTTATTAGCTTTGTTCGTTATTATTCCAATGTGCAATACATCAAATAGCTACCAAACAATAAGAACAGTGACACAGTATATAGGTTGCAAGTCAAGGCCAAAGCCCCTCCTCTTGAGGAGAAAACCCGTAAATCTCATATTTTAGATGTTTCAATTGACGAATAAAATGACCTAGAGACTTAGACAAATACCATCCAAGATCAAGTTTACCACAACCTTCTATTGCAATATCTTCGACCTCCCAGTAGATCCAAAATTCTGCTTCCTAGTAACTGCTTCAACTGTTGCTTCTTCTCTTGGAGACTTCGATATCCCTCTAATAGCCTTCCTCTTGACTTCACTTGCCTTGAATTGAGTCCTAGGGCTAGTAATATGCCCTAAGAGACCTTCAATGTCATTTCCTTATCTTCTTCTTCCAAAATTGAACCCTAGAAGATCCCAGCGCAGAAACCTTAACTTCAATTTTCCCCAGAAAGATAGATAAGACCCAAAACACTTCAACTTCTTTGACTTCCTCTTCTTGGCACTTCCTTCTTTGACTTCTTCTTCTGCTTATTCGCATAAGATATGAGAGTGAGATGATAAAATGGAGGATGAGTTCCTCTCTATATATAATCTTTTTCAAGGGTGGACATGGCTCTTCATGTAGGCCAACTTGATCTTGGAGGTATTTTGACAATTTAAAGAAAAAAAGTATTTTTTTCTTTACAATTTACAATGTGCCCATAGGGTCTTCAATATATGACAATGACTCTTATACCTATGACAAAACCTAGAAGCACTCAATGAGTGCTTGACCTATAAAATAGAATAACTTGAGCATGAAACCCATGCTCCAATAATCATAATAATTCCTTTTTAATTTTATATTTACAAGAATAGATTTCATACTTATGAAGACCAAACCTAGTTACACATTTTTCAACACTCTAGTGTGTTGTTTGTTGATAGTTGCATTTGGATTTTGTGTTATCTCATTACAATCTCTCCATTATTAGTTAATTTTTTTGGTGTTTCTTCATTTTAGTCTTCCTCGTGTAGTCTTAAAAGCTTGAACTCTCTAGGTAAGGGTGTTTGGATGTTGGGTCCTAACCCAGGTTCAAAGTTTGTTGCGCCAACCAACAAAACCCTAAACTGCTGGCCCTTTCAGCAACAACCCACTTAGCGTAGGCTACAGTCTCACCCAAAGTAGTATTGGAGGATGACAAAACTAGATTTCTGCATCCAGAAGCCTGTGTGATAGGTTCTTGCGGTTGCTAGGGCTTAGTTCTATCTTCGTGAACCCTAACCCTTCCAAAATAGATAATTATAGTAATTCACTTAAACAACATCTATACCTTCGTGACGACCTTTAATTATTCATAACATGTATAAATTATACTGATCTACCACTTTCATGGATAAGATAAGAATTCATTCTTATAAATTGTGATACAGGGCGAAAATACAAAAAAATGCAGAAGTAAAAATAAATACACATATACACAATTGTTGCATCAAAACTGTCCTTATTAGATGTATTCATTCAAGTACATACTCTGTTTCCCTACGCACTCAGCTGCAGGGACCCACACACTCAGCCTGCAGACTTATTAAGGTCTTCACACACTCAGCTGCAGGAACCTTCCCCTTCGCCAAAGTACATGAAACAGACTTTTCGTGCCTTAGCTTACTTGCCCTTACAATGATTTCTATCAATTAGTTACTTTTTAGACTCACTATGACTCTTCTATTTGTAGCCTTTGCTTTTACAATACTATGGTCCACAGACCATGGGTGGGTCTCAAAACTTCCTTATCACCTAACCACCTAAGGGACTAAAGCCCATTTTACTCTTACTATCTTCGTGCTCCGCTTCCAAAAATCACGGAGACTTTACATCTTTACAAAAAGGACTTACAAAATTTGACAAGATCTAACCCCAGGGATGACTATTCTATGATATAGGAAAATTATAATTACAAGAAATAACTTGTTGAAAGGAAAATGGCATGTAAACCTAGGATACTTTCAATAAAGGAAGGCACACTTCTACACTATCTACAATGAAATGAAAGCACACATGCACACCTCTATGTTACCTTGCAAGGAAAGGAAAACACACTATTTAAATAAAAGCATGTAAACTAAAAACCTAATTTTGCAAAAACAATAGTTTTATAAATAAAAAAAATAAAAAAACATCTACGAGGTCTCTAAACCTCCAAGTTCTATTATCAAGGTTCCAAGAGTGTTGTAATATACCAAAGAATACAAATCATGAATTTATTGCAAATCTGAGTGAGTTTGAAAGGTTGGTTACAAACTGCTATAGGAGTCCATGTTTTTCTACATGAGACATTCCAACAAGCAAGTAACCAAGTGAAATGCAAGTTTTAGAAACAAGAGATTTATGGAGTAGATAGAAAATCATAAAATAAACATTTTCAAAGCATCAAAACATCTAGTTGCAAGTTTAACCTAGAAAACTCAAATTTGTGTTTCATGTAGTTGCAAAACATGTTACAATGCAAGAAACAGTAAACAGAAAACAATAAATAACAAATGTGTGACATCAAAGGAAATGAATAAAATGCAAAGTGGAAATGTCAGTAACTACTACAACAATTATAACCAAGTGCTCAGATAACCTACAAGAGAAGATTGGTAATGAAAACTTTCTAATTAACCATGCATGAGTGTTATAAACAAAAGTAACTTTCAAAAATTCTTTGCAAAAATAGACAAATGTATAATATTAACAAGAATAATACAAGAGGGATTTGGAGCACCTGGGGTGGGCCCTAACCCAAGGAGGCTCAGAACCCTTAGAAGAAATTCAAACTAGGAGCTGAAATATGACACCATTTCCATTAACTAAAAAATAGCTTGTACATTACAAAGTTATAAAACGTGCTTGGAACACAAATCTAGACTTTTCTCCTATTATCCACACTCTTCTCTACCTATCTACTAGGATACTCTATCCTCTTATTCATACAATGAGAAGGAAGCAGCCTCTTTGAGGGGAGGATTGCATTTCCCTCCAAAAATCCCTAGAAAAGGGGATCTTTCTTCCTAGGCCACCTCACAGAAATAGGAAGGGGCATTAAATGTCCTTGACCAGTCGAGTATACTCTGGAAGCAAGGAAAAATTCCACAAATATCTCTGGTTGGATCTTCTTGAAATATGTGCAAAATCTCTTCAAATCTTGCACAATACACATGTTAAGGCACATATAATATGAAAAATCTCATTGACTCTCCTAAGAACTCATTAAGCTAGGAAAGTGTGTCATTAAGTGTAAAAAGGTAGGTTTAATTTGGTTTTTATGTGCCTAGGAGTGCATAGATGGGCCTTATGTTTTACCTATTTGGGAGGCCCATCAGTTGGCAATCTACTTGCCCTTGTCAAAATCTATGTACAACAATTTACACTTGTGATTAATGAAATGTTTGCATAAACAATCCTTATTATTCTAATGGGTATCTTATTATTTCTTATCTCATACTTACACCTTTTATTTGGCGGTTATTCATTTGGCCTTACTTTGTTTGCATGAAATAATAGATTTGTACAATGTTCTTGGGGTTATATTCAAGCTCTTTCATGTTGGACTATTTGCCATGGATGGTTCTATCTTTTTGTTGGCCACATTGGTAACTGAAAGGGTTGGTACATTATTTTGATTTGCATTTTTCCTCAATCCATTCTACAAATGTGTGCTCCTACAAGTTTCTAAATGATTTGGAACTCCAATGTTTGAATCTTTAAATGATGTATTAGTGTAAATCACTTTTGTACATGAGTACTACAATTCTTCTTGATCAAATCATGAGGGTGTGGAACTCATCTATGTACTCATTAACATATTAGTCATGCAAATTTAACAATGATTACTTCTTTTATTGGTCTTCTCAATGGATAATGCTAGTCATGTATCTCCACATTGTTGAAGAATGTGTAGCTATAGTCGGTCTTCATAATTGTCATTGTACATGAGAAGAAAAAAATTATTGTTGTTTCTAGCATGTTCTTGATTTGGTCAAAATGTATTTTTGGAAAGAAGAAAATTATTTTTAAATAATGGATCCATACAGGTGAGGAGAATTTTAGATAGTGGAGGAATGCCCTGTTATAGAGTTTTATGAACCCAACGTTTCTGACTGCGAAGTGTGTCCATCCTTAGGGGATACGTCAATAGATTTAAGAAAACATTAATGATGTATCCAAGAGCTAACCTTGAGAGTATATATATGGATGAAAAGGATTGGATATCCGTTTAGCTCTGGATAATCTTAATTTCTCAAATTTTGATGCGTTGTCCATCATGTCCCTTCCATGGTAGGACCTGATATTTTTAAATAATGAATCCATACAGGTGAGGAGAATTTTAGATAGTGGAGGAATAACTTGTTATAGAGTTTTATGAACCCAACGTTTTGGACTGCCAAGTGAGTCCATCTTGATGGGATATGTCAATAGATTTAAGAAAATATTAATGATGTATCAAGGAGCTAATCTTGAGAGTATATATATGGATGAAAAGGATTGTATATTAGTTTAGCTCTGGATAGTCTTAATTTCTAAAATTCTAATGCGTTGTCCATCATGTCCCTTCCATGGTAGGACCTGATATTTTTAAATAATGAATCCATATAGGTGAGGAAAATTTTAGATAGTGGAGGAATGACCTGTTATAGAGTTTTATGAACCCAACGTTTCAGAATACCAAGTAAGTCCATCCTCAGGGGATACGTCAATAGATTTAAGAAAATATTAATGATGTATCTAGGAGTTAACCTTGAGAGTATATATATAGATGAAAAGGATTTGATATCAGTTTAGCTCTGGATAATATTAATTTCTCAAATTCTGATGCACTATCCATCATGTCCCTTCCATGGTAGGGCCTGATATTTTTAAATAATTAATCCATATAGGTGAGGAGAATTTTAGATAGTGGAAGAATGACCTATTATAGAGTTTTATGAACCCAACGTTTCAGACTGCCAAGTGAGTCCATCCTCAGGGGATACGTTAATAGATTTAATAAAATAATGATGTATCCAGGAGCAAATCTTAAGAGTATATATATGGATGAAAAGGACTAGATATCAGTTTAGCTCTGGATAATATTAATTTATCAAATTCTGATGCGTTGTCCATCATGTCCCTTCCATGGTAGAACCTGATATTTTTAAATAATGAATCCATATAGGTGAGGAGAAAGAAAATTATTATTTTATTTATATTTTCAAGTTTCTCCACAAGCGCTAAGTCGGATCACATGATGGCTAATTGGCTTGCCTTGAAACTCTCTCATTCGGATCACACAATGGCTAATTGGCTTACCTAAAAACTCACTCATTCGAATCACATGATGGCTATATATAGAGGTTAATTTGCTCTCCTTTGCATGATATTGGAACACACATATCTTACTCATATGCTCTCTTATGTAAATGGGTCTAATATTTGTAGATATTCTCATTACATTTATGATCTGAAATCAATGATTAGATATTTGTTCATTATACTTATGATCTGAAGTCAGAGGTTCAAGTTTTGCTTATTATCATTGATATTTGAAGTATGGTATTCAAGATCTACTTATTATCACCGAGATATGAACTATGGTATTTGAGATCTTCTTATTATCATTGAGATCTAATGTCTGGTGTTTGATATCTTGTTATTATCATTGTAATTTAAAGTCTGGTGTCTGAGATCTGCTTATTATTATAGTGATCTAAATTTTTCATCTGAAATCTGATTTCTAATCTAACTGTCTTCTGTAATATGATTAGAGGATCACCCTCTCCTTGGTGATCTTTGTTGGACATTCATTTTTAGAGACTTAGCACTTGTGTAAGCCTTCATAGGCTAGTATAGTCCTTGTCTTGATGTATTGTTAAAGGATCTCTCTAAGAAATATTTGGTTGGATTTCCCCCTTGTGGGGATTTTCCCTGATCTTTGACCTAATTTCGGTGTCTATTGTTATTGTGCATTGTGATCTCTTCTTTCTCCTTATTAATTGATTAATTTTTTGAAGTGTAATTATTTGGTGAATTGAAATAAATTGGAAATAATATCTAATACTCTCACAAATAATTATGAGTAGTTCGAAAATTCTCTTCCACTTGGTTTCTCAGCATGGTATCAGAGTAGGAATAAAGGCAGAAAGTTGTGGATCACCTCTTAGGAGATACCCTTGAAATAATCTCTTAGAAAGTACTTGAGAAAACCCTAAAAGGTATGATGTCTACCTCATCTTGAGGATGCTCTCATTATACTACTTACTACTACAAAGTCAAATCTCCATTCATCTCTGTTGATCGAGGTTATTTTCTTCAAGATTAAGCAATCGATTGTCAAATGTCTTCTATATGAAGATATGAAGATTTGAAATGTATTTGCATCAGTCTATACAAGTATGTATTTTCTTGAATCCTGCATTAGCATCTTCACAAATCTCTTGAGAATACCATGGTGATTTATTTTTTGTCATTGTCTAGTACTTTGCTAAAGGAATCATGTATTTGAATATGTCTCCATACATAAAAGGTGACCTTTGTCAAAGTTATAGAATATTTAAGGACTAATTCAAATTATGTTTCAAAGAATGCAACTCACCTCTCAAGCATATTTGTTCGACTATGAAGAAACAATATCTTCTCTTTATTCTCGCTGAAGTCTACATCATATTGGTATCTATTTGAGCACCTATCTAAAGTATGACATAAATTTTTAAGTTCAATGAAGGTTTGATTCAAATTTTGTAGCAAATGTCTGAGATCGTCAAAAATTAGACAAGTCAATGGTATATTTATCTCATATCTAAATTATTTAGCAATAGATTTGAGTTCCTTGTTGGAAAATCCAAGATTGGTGGTGACAGATCTAAACTTTGTGACATAGATTGAGTTCCTTATTGGCAGATCCAAACTTTGTGGTGTCAGATCTAAATTATATTACATAGATATGAGTTCTTTGGTAGAATATCCTAGCTCTGTGGTATCAGATTTGAGTTTTGTGACATTATTCTATGTTTTGTGTTGGCATATCCTAGCTATGTGGTAGCAGATCCTAATTCTGTAACATAAATCCAAGAATTGTGACAGATATGAGATCTGTAAGGATAGATCCGAACTTTGTGGTGGTAGATATGATATATATGGTATCATATCTGAGCTCTGTGACATTGATTCTAGTCCAGTGGTGACAGATTTGAATTGTTTCTTTTAGTTCGTAACAATCTATTACTGGTTAGGTTGGATCTTAAGGAAGGATTGTTAGTCTTGGAACAAGGATATGCTCAACATGGACATAACATGGAGGCACTAGCATCCTATGAACAAATGCAAGAGGAAGGCACAAAGCCTGATGACATCACAGTTATTGAAGTCTTATCTGCATGTAGTCATGTAGGTAAACATGATGACAGCTCAAGGTACTTTAATCTCATGAGTGAACAATATGGCATCTTTCCAAGAATGGAATATTATGCCTGCATGATGAGGCAGATTAAAATGTTGATCAAAGCGACGCCCTCTGTACTTAGTTCTATTGTTTGGAAAAGCTTGATTGGTTGTTGCAGAATCGATAACTATATAGAGTTAGGAATATTGGTAGAAAAATCTCTTCTCAACTTGGAACCACATAATTTTGCTACATATGTGACATTGTCTAACATTTATGTTGTTTCTAACATGTGGGAAGAGGTATATCCAGGACATAGGTGGATTGAGATAAAGAACAAAGTGGATTTGTTTTATGTTGTGACAAATATCACCTACAAGTTATGAAAATTGATGCCAAGATGAAGGAAAGACAACCCTATACAATGGAAAAATATAAAACATATTAATATCTTGCATCTTCTATGAAGAGTAAAAATTCATGAGGATATTTGAGCAAAATTTTTTGGACAACCTTGTTCGATTGATGTGGAAAGGGTTATAATATATGAATGCATAAGGGAAACTTGATTTGAAATAGATCAAGGAGTCAAGCTTTCTCTAAGTTCTCAACCAGCCAAAAGGGTTGGAGAAAATATAGGATGGATCGGTCCCATTGAAATAAGAAACTCTAACTCCATGATGATGATGAGGATGCAAGTAGAACCAAGATCAAGAGAGAGTTGATATACTCTCAAGAGAGAATTATTTTCCTGATTATTCCTACTCTTGTTTTATTTTAGTCTCTTATCTTGGTGAGAATTGCAGGTACATAATAAGGATTTCCATGGTCTTTCCAATCGATGAAAGAATAGGATGGAAAGAACACTTATGATTGATGATCATTAAACTGAGAGGGAGCAGGTAGAATCAATGGGTTTAAACTTTGTAGTCTATTATGAATTCCATAATATGCAAAATCTTTCTGAAGAATGTTGTTGAAGATGAGTCTTCTATGAGCTCATGGCCTAACTTTGTTAAGAGATGGATGAATAATATTGGTTCTACCAAGTGGACTGTATGTCCATGGACATCTGCATGTTGAGGAACTTGAAGAAGCTCCATTGTTGAATATGAAATCCATCGATTGGTTCATCAAATTATTTAATGCTTATCTAACAAGGATCGATGAAGCTAGTTCCAACCTTTATGTCAAGATTGTGAAGGGGGAATGTATTTCTTGGTTTATTTGCATGGATGGCCTATCTTGTCATGTTATGAAGATCTAATTCTTCAATATAAGAGGAATTTGGTTGTTGAATGAAGGATCATGGCATTACTATTTAAGACCGAAAGTCTAGAGAAACCTAATGTAGTTTCCTTTGTGAAAGGGAAGGATGTTATCAAGATCCTACAGAAGTTTGGATAGCTGGAATGCTAGCCCATGACTATTGAGAAATCTAGGGACAACAAGTTAGGTGATTTCTCTTCTTTTGATAACTGCTTGTGATGTCATTTTACTTATATTGATCATATTATTCTTCATTTGGATTATTATTGTGTTCTTATCATCAAACAACAACCAAACCATAAAGAACAATGATACAAGAGGACACAAGATATAGGCAATCATTTAGGTCCAAAGCCTCTCCAACTGAGAGGAATACCCACTAGAATTCTTCTCTTCTTATAGAACTTCAATTGGCGAATTCCAAGACCTATGACCCTTGACCAAGTCAAACCTTTCTAGCAACTTCACCCTCAGGAACCTCTGCAATTTCATCTTCCAACAAAAAATATTATACAACTTCAACCCCTCCAGTAGATTCTTCTGCAACTTCAACCTCCCCAGCTGATTCTTCTGCTTTTTCGATCTCTAACAGTTTGCTCTGCAGAAACCCTAACCATTGCACGAGTGGAAAATAATGGTAGATTATTTCTCCTTTCTTCTTTGGTTGAGTTGACTCTCTCTCCTAGAGAACTCATCTTGCAAAGTGACCTTCTTGATGCCCTAACTCGAGTTCTGTAACTCATCTTTTTTTGTTGTAATGGGTGCCCTAATTCTATCGCACGTGTGGATAGAAATAGCCCAACAATAGTCCAAAAATACTTCAATCTTCCTTAATCTCCTTCACTTAGGTATTAGGATTCTTCTTTTAGATAAATCGAACTTCTTAATTCTTGAGTGAATGTATCTTCCAAGTGAGGTCAAAGTCCCCTTTATATAGGTATTTTGCTAGGTTGAATTGCCTCTTTTTAAGCCAACTTGATCTTTGCATTATCATGAGGTCTTGAAGGGTCTTTTGACTCAAATATTTTTTTCTTTAATATATTTAACATGCCCAAAGGATTCTTGTTACCACTCAAACTAGTAGGGGACCTAAACGGGATTCCTAAGAGGGAAACTGCTAGGTTAAGGGCAACGATGGATGCTTAGGCTACTGTCACCACGGCTAAGTCTCCCTACTCTTTACGGACTTACATCAATGGCAGGAGTCTCGGTAGTGTAGGGATGACCTGTAAATTATATGTCAATGGATAGGTCGAAAGTGACCTTGGAAACCCTTTCATAAGGATGGAGTGAAGAATGGAACTCACTTACTCTTTAAGCAAGGGACTTGGTCCTCCAAGGATAAGAGCTGAGGATTGGAGGGTTGAGGGAGAAGGAATAGGCTTGTAGATGAGTTTCTCAATCTCTATGATCCTTGGGAAACTTGGATTCCCAAATGGTCCTTAACAAATAAACTTTATTGAGAAGTGGGACCACGCGGGGCCAAGTGGACCAGGTCTAGGTTCGGGGATGGAATGTATAAACCATTTATGTTCCTATCCTAGACAAGGTAAAAGTAAAGGACCCAACAAGAATATTTACTTCAAAAGGTTGAATCGTTCATGTTGAGGTTTGAACTTGGGGACGCCTAAGAAAAATCCGATCCTAGAGCTAGGGCTTTGGATTCCTAGAAATTCCATTGTTTGAATTGCCTCAAATTTGCAGAAGAGGGAGGGGACCCACCAGCGTAGTATGTGCAGGAGATCGAAATTTATCCTTGGGTCATTTCCTGGGAAATTGATGCCCTAGGTGACCTAATGGGGCTAGACTTAGGGAAAAGCAGGAAAGGGTAAAAAATAGGGTTAAAATAATCACCCTTCTTGAGGCATCAATGCCTAATTCACTTGGGGATATGGAGTCAAGGATGATGATGAGTAAGGACTTGGTTTCTTGATCAACGAGGCTCAAAACGTTAACTTCATCCAATGTTGAGATAATCAAAAGAAAAGTGACCTTCAAGCATTTATACTTCAAAGAAAATTATGCAAGCTTATCGAGACAAATAATATCTAGGATATTTCATACATATAACATTGGCCCATAAAGCAGCAATTCTTCTAAATTTTAGCTAATTTTTTGCCAAAAAATGGTTTGCTCAATTAATTAAAACCAGCTAGTTTCAAGTTATGAAAAGCACAAAATTGTATTATGAAATCCACAAACTTGAAGCAGCAAAGAAGAAAAGGGTGAAAGGCTCCAACAATGAAAGTGGGATTAGCTCTGAAGATGGCGTGCGAGGGTTACAGTTAGGGTTTCGATAGCTAACCATGGACTGCCGCTGAACTTGTTTTGACGCTGTCTGCTGTCTGATGCATATCCGTTACTGCATACGCCCTGCTACGTTTTCTCTCTACCGGGGGGTTTTGACCTGTTGTGTTATTTTGGGGGTTTTACTGTTGTTCCGTTACTGGCCGTCGCTATCTTATGGTCTACCCCTGTATCCTGGCTGTCTGGTCCGGGGATTTAGGTTTTCTCTCCGTTTTTTCTTACTGCAGTTCGAGGTGTCCTCCGTTCCAAGGAGCAGCTGTCGACATGGAGGATATTGATGCCGTGGACTATTCTAAAGACCCGCTGGAAGGGGTATCCATCTGGCGTTCCTCATTTCCTGCGTCGGTTGGGTTGTTTAGCTCAGGTTACTCTTTGGTGGAACCGTCTCGGACACATCCTGTGGTCCTGCCGGATGACCCGCCTACCTGGCCTTCACTCTCTACCCCCTCGGCTTCCCCGGCTACCCTTGGTTTTGTCTCCGCTTGCCTAAACCCTAACCCTGGTTTAGATCCCCTTACTACCAGTTCACAGGCCCGGCTGTACACTCCTCCTCTGGTGACCATGGGTACTGTCGGATTAAATCCTCAGGTCTCCCTTGCTCCTCCTTCTGGCAGTTTCACCGCCGTCTGGCCTCTTGCCGGTTCTTTACCTTTCTTTGCTAACAGTCTCCCCCCCTCCTCGTCAAACCCTAGCCCTCCCCTTGTCCTTTCGGACCCTCCTCCGGGACGTGTACAACACCAGCCTCCACCCCAAGGATCCAAGAAGAAGTACAAGTGCTACAAATCAAAGGCGGATGACATCTTCTCGCGATTAGAAGAGGATGTTCAGTGGGGCGAGACTATGGATTTCGCTGACATGGTCTTGGTCGATCGCATCAGGGGCCGGAACTACATGGCAGCCCGTTTGAAGACCTGGGTAGCAGAGGTTTGGGGTCACCATCTGGTTGACATTCCCTTCGTGCAGACTTTCGTGAGGGGATGGTTCGCCTTGAGATTCGCTCGTGCCGACCACACAAATTGGGTCTTATCCTCCTACTGGCATTTTGAGCATGCCCTGGTTCTTTTGAAACGATGGACGCCCCTATTCGATCCGGAGACAGAGCAAATTGGCATAGGACCAGTGTGGATTCGACTCCCAGGTCTCCCACTCCAGTACTGGTCGAAGGACATTTTCAGACAGATCGGCAATGCTATTGGCACCTACATAGAATACGACAAGTCCTATCTTCTCACTGGTATGATGGCTTATGCCCGTACTCTAATAAATATTGATACTAGAGGAGGGTTACAGGAGTTCATCACTATACAGTGGAGGGACACATCTCGTAAGCAGATCATTGATTACGAAGGCATCCCGTATCGTTGTCGCAGATGCCACAAAGTAGGGCACTTGTATAAGGATTGCCCACTCTTGCATAAGAACAGGGGCATTGATCAGAGTTTGGAGACTGAGCGGACTGGAGGAATCCCTTTTCAGCGCGAGGAAGACACTAAACCTGATAATATGGATAAAGAAGCACTGGATCCCTGGAGATCTCCTGACAAGGTGGCATCTGACAAGCGCCCCACTGATCCCATTCCTACCTCGCCTCCTCCCCCAGCATGCTCCGGTCCAGTGAAGGAGATCATTGTGACATCGGGTATGTTATTTCCTTCTTCCCCTCTCACTCCTCCTGTATCTGGCTTTAATAAAGAAATTGCATCTCATACATGCATGGGCAATTCCCCCCCTTTTTTACCGTCCTTGGCCTCTTCGGTCCTCCCGCAAACCCTGGGTTTCATCCCTCCCTCCTCCCTCGTCTGCTCCCTTCCCCCTCCCCCTCCCATCACAACCCCCAGCATCCCATCCCTGTCCTCCACCTCCCTCCCTTCTATCCTTCCCCTCTCCCCCCATGTATCCCCCCGGTACCCTCTCCGGTCCAGATCGAAGGATAGGGGTTTTGATGCGATTGGTCTGGACCCTGTGATTCCCCCGGCCTCCCTTAAATCGTCCAGGGGACGCCCTTCTAAGATAACTAAAGCCAGACACACTGCGGGTGAAGAAGTTGCCCTCGGGCGACAGCAAACCATTGATGGGGCCCTTAGAGCAAGGAATGGCCCCCTGCCTCACCCTCCATGAAATTCTTATCATTCAATTGCAGAGGGTTTGCTAGCCCTCCAAAAAAACTAGCACTCAGGAGACTGCTCACATCGACCGAGCTGGACATCATTTTCTTACAAGAAACCCTTTGCTCGGCTGCTTCTCTTATTACCACCCTAAATTCTTGGCTGCCGAACTGGACCTTCCATGCCATGGATGCGTCCGGGAGATCTGGAGGTACTGCTATAGGCTTCTGCAATAAGTCCATGGAACTCAGGAACTTATGGGGAGGCAGAGGTTTCATTGGTATAGACATATATGCCCACACACTTGAATCTGAAATCCATATTATGAATGTATATGGCCCGTGTGTGGATCGGACAACATTTTGGAGGTCCCTCCTTGACTCTGAGCTCTTACAAGCTGACAACATCATCCTCGGAGGGGATTTGAATTTCTCGTTGGGATATTGTGAATCCTGGGGTCACTCGGCCCAGGTTGATAGTCTCTCTGACACTATCTCTACCTTACTCGAGGAGCATCAGTGGGTAGATATTCCATCAGCCAGGATTCAGTATACTTGGTCTAACAATCGCAGTGGTGACCACAGTCTTGCAAGGAGATTAGACAGATTCCTCATTAAGGAAGCCTTCTTAAATGCTCATCCTTGTATTAGGCAGTGGGTTGGTACTGGAGGCATTTCGGATCAGCGGCCAATTTTTTTGGCACTGTCGGATAACTATCAGAGGATTAAAAGCCCTTTCAAATTCAATGCCTCCTGGCTCAAATATCCCTCCTATATACAACTGATATCCAATTATTGGCAATCTAAACCTATCCAGGAACGAGAGGATCATACTACTGGCTTTATCAGAAAGCTGACAGAACTTAAGAGGATCTCCAGAAACTGGGCACACCAGAAACGGAAAAAATGATGACAACATCTTGAGGGAGGCAAAACGAGCCATAGCCTCATAGGAAGACTCCTCTAATGGTACCTTCTTATCACAGGATAACAAGGACCTATATACCTCCCTTGTCTCGAAGCATTCCCAAATCCTGAAAGAAAGAGAGGAGAGCTAGTGACTTAGAAGCAGGGCTATTTAGCTCACTGAAGGAGATAACAACACTAAGTTCTTTCATAAATTTGCCAATAGAAGAAGAGCCATAGATACTATTTGGGAACTTCACAATGAACATGGCCAAGTGGTAAAAACTCAGCAGGATTTGGCTAGATTAGCCAATGAACACTTTAAGAGCATCTACAAGGCACCCAGAGAAGTGAATATATTGGAAATTATGAGAGTTGCTGAACTTTTCCCCAGGTTTGTGCAACAGGAAGACTCGGAGAACCTGATGATGGAAGTGACAAGGGAAGAACTCGAAGCAACTATAAAATGGTTCAAGAAAGATAAGAGCCTGGACCCGACGAGTGGACCATTGAATTCTATATTGCCTTTTTTGATATAATGGGGGATGATCTGCTCAAGATTGTGGAAGACTGTAGAAGAAGTGGCAATATCTCCCTGGCCATCAAATCCACCTTCATAGCCCTCATCCCGAAATTTGATTTACCTTCCACCTTCAATGACTTTAGACCCATCTCCCTTTGTAACTGTCTGTACAAAATAATTGCTAAGATCATCGCAAATCGCCTGAAGCCAATCCTATCTAGACATATATCATCTAAGCAGTTTGCCTTTCTACAGCACCGACAGATACATGAGGCGATTGCCACTGCACAGGAACTTCTTCACACCATGCAGACGAAGAAGCAGAAAGGCATGATTTTGAAAGTGGACCTCTCGAAAGCTTTTGATAGAGCAAATTGGCTCTATATTAGATTATTATTGACTCATTTGCGGTTTCCTTTTGCATATATAAAGTGGATCATGAGCTGCATCAAGGATGTATCTTACTGCGTTTTACTAAATGGGGAAGCCACACCTTTCTTCCTATTTGAGAGAGGACTCAGGCAGGGATGTCCTCTCTCCCCTCTTCTATTTTTACTAATCATGGAAGGTTTAAGTAGATCCATCATTGCTACCCGTAATAGAAATCAACTGGTTGGCATCAAGATTTCGGAGAACCTTTATCTGACCCATCTATTGTTTGTTGATGATGTTCTCATCTTCTTAAGCGACAGCATTGGAGACTCCACGGTCCTATAGAACATTTTCAAACTCTTTCAACAGGCAACCGGGATGATTGTAAATGAAGGAAAATCCACTATTACGACCTTTGGATGCTCTCAACATGAGACTATTTTCACCACCCAGTGATTCCCTTTCACCTCTCTGAATTTGGAAGATGGCCTCAAATACCTGGGCTTCCGGCTCAAGCCCCTTGGATACAGGATTGTAGACTGGACGTGGCTTATTGCTAAAGTGGAAAAGCACCTACAGATCTGGTACCACAAATACCTTTCCCGTGCTGGCGGATTAGTTCTTATTACGGCTGTGATCGAGGCCACACCTGTTTTCTGGATGACCCTAGCATGGATTCCGAAAGGCATTTTGAATAGGCTTCAAAGTATATGCTACAGATTCTTATGGAAGGGTAATCAATCGGGAAAATTTTTTGCTTGGGTTAAATGGGACAGAATAGCTATACCAAAAAGATGGGGAGATTGGGGCATCAAAAGGCTTGACCTGTTTTCGAAAGCTCTGGCAGCAAAGCTTGGCTGGACCCGGGTTGCTCAAACGAAATACATCTGGCCCATGAACCTGATGGACTGGTTTAGACAAGCACATGAAATTAATAACAACATATCCAACATTTGGAAGGCGATGATGAATGCATTACCTCTCCTAAGACAAGGCATTACGTGGAGAATTAATGAAGGGAATGTTGTTCGTTTAGGCACGGACCCATGGGTGGGCTGTGGCAATGCTCATAGATTGCCAGTAGACTTGATAAGGTTCCTAAACAACAGAGGCATCATGCACATTAAACACATTGGAGACCACAATAATTCTACCTTTCTGCAGCAAGCATGGAAAATGGCTCATGATTTGGACATTCCCTACCAATGGCGACTAGATTGGCAGCTATATACCGAAGCACTCACTCAAGCACATATTCGCCTGTCTGATGAACCAGATGAGATTATTTGGGCTTTCGCAAAGCACGGAACATACTCCCCTAAAGAGGGCTACATTAGGCTCATGGAACCTTTTAAGCCTCAAACCATCAATCCGATCTGGAGATTACTTTGGAAGCTCAAAGCTGCCCCCCCTACCCGTCTATTACTGTGGAGCATTCTGTTTGACAAGATACCTACAGGTGCCAATCTGATGAAAAGATCCTTTCATGGTCCTTTCCGGTGTCATCTATGCCAAAATGATGAAGAGAGTATAGAACACCTCTTCTTAAAATGCCCAACCTCAATCGAATTTTGGAACTGCATCTCTACACGTTAACCATCCCTTAAAGCCTGGCAAGGACACAACGTTCTGGATGCTTGGTGTTCTTGGTAACAAAATCATATGGGAAAAGCCAGGAATATGCCCCTCCTAGCCTGTTGGGCTATATGGATTGCTAGAAACCAGTCCATATTCAATCTCAAGGACCCCCATTGGCCTTCTGTACTGCTCCATACCATTGCTGATTTTGATCTCCTCCCAGAGGAGGATTCCAACTCCCCTCCCCGCATCATCACACCTGAAACCATAGACAAATCAAAGTCGTGGACATACTTTGATGGTTCTGCACAGGAGACAGGATGTGGTGGAGGAGCCATTCTTTTCCTTAATGATACCCACTATTTTAAAATCCAAATCAATCTAGACAGGAGCACAAATAATTTCGCTGAGCTTAGTACGACAAAACATCTCATACATTTTGCCTTAGAACAGCACTGCAGTCATCGACAATTGTTTGGTGACTCCAAAATCGTTTGTAATTGGTTTAACAATGCATCTCATTGCAATGCATTTTCTTTGCGGCATATTCTAGGAGAAGCTCAAAGACTGATATCATCATTTGACTCCTTTGTCTGTCGCCACATTTACAGGGAACAAAACACGGGGGTAGATCAACTATCAAAAGAGGCAGCGCATCTATAGGGAAATGACTGGATGATACTGGAGGAAATTGATGGTTCTCACCATCAATACTACCACAGACCTTTTGTAGAGCTTGATCAATTTGGGCTATAAGACCAAATCTTTTCTGCTACACTGTATAAATTATGTTTTTATATCTACTTTAGTGTCTCGTACATATGACTTTGCACATACAGTTTTTTATTATGGTACATAGTTATATTTCTCTTTGCGCAGAGAAAATACAATATTGGACTGTTTCTCTCTATCTATTGGGAGAAGGCACAGACATAATACAGTTGATAACAGACTCCCTGTGTGGAGTAAACAGCGGAAATGCTTGTTATCATTTTTGGACAGTCTTATGTTATCTGGACAGGCAATCTTGCCTCCACATGCATATGCCTCGACATCTACAAAATGTAATTTCTTATATATTAATAGAAATTACGACTTTTTTCCATGGGAAAAAAAAAAAATTGGCCCATACATTAAATTAGCTAAAACATGCTTAATTCCACATTTCAATTATGTAACAACTAGCCCTAATTTTAGCAGTATGCAAAAAAAAGAATAACAATGTCAGAATTTACTTACAACGTTATAGAATATATAAAACCAGCATTTCGTTTGCAATAAAAATCTCCAAGACAAGAAAAATAGCCCAAATCCATACGTCAAAATTCATCCATCTCCAAGAAAATATCCTCCAAGGAAAAACATGAAGTTCTCTCTGATTAGAGAGATCCCAATTCAAGTGATGATCCAAATGAACATATCTAACCTCAATATATAGCCTCCTAAGGAGTTTGAATTATCCTATGGGCTTACATTAGCCCCTAATGATAAAATAATGTGAAAATAAAACCCCTATTAGTGACAAGCCCACCAAACTAGCTCACAAGTGTAAAAATAAGCCTCACAAGGGGCCAAATAATAATATGTACACGTCGTGGGGCCCTCCAAAGGCCTAATAATGTCCTTAAGTGACATACTGAGGAATAAATTCCTCAAAATATGATGGACAAGGGGGTTGCCCCTTGTTCTCCAAATAGTAAACCTGTGGTGCTCCCAGTGGGTTTGAGGGCACATAAATGATCCCATGGGTCTCCATATGAATCAAAGATGCATGTAGATCCTCTGCAAGGGTCCGAGTAGTGGAATGAATGCTTCCATGACATCGTACAATTCTTGGGACACCTATCAAGGGTGTGGGGCTCCTGTGGGGGCCTGCTGGGCATAATGTACCAAGCATATCACCATCATCCCAAAATTGGGCCGCTAGTAGTCTCAGAGCATCGATGAAGATCCGTGGAGTGATGGCTATTGTTGTGGATGACAATGGCTCCCTATGCACACCCTATATGTGACAATGTAGACCTCTAGGGGTTAGGATCTCATATAGGGAGACCAAACCCAAATGGAAACCACCTGTAATCCTGCATAAGATCCAATGCATCCCCTAGGCTTCTAGTACAACTAGTCATTAAAATAATCAAGTAAAAGAGTTTACAAATCATGGATAACAAAGTGGGTACTTCATAATGGCATGCCCTTCCGTAGTGGGCTTTGGCATGTGCCAGTGTCTCCAAGCTCCAAAGGGGGTTAACCAAGCACCTTATTAGGCCGTTTCAGCCCTTAAAGGGGATAGTATGTCCAACGCACATCCCTCTAATGGGGGTGGAAAGTGATAAATAAGTGGAATGGAGTAGGGACTAAGAGGGGAAATCCTGGGCCACATATTGGGGCATATGGGTAGCTAGATAAGGGGAAGCCCACACCTAGGTATGTAACATGTAGGAGGGAGAAATCATGGTAGATGAGGTGCCTCAACCTTGATTTTTCCACCCTTCTTTATATGCCTTTTGCCTTTATGAATTTTCTTTAATTAATTGCTCAAGGCTCAAAGGACAAAAGCATGATGTGTAAGATATAGCAGTGATTACCCGCTTTTAGGTAGGGCAGTTCATTGCCCTCCAGGGGTTGGGACAATGATGTGCTTCGTTCGATCATGGAACTTTGGGTTCTTGGCCAAATTTATTGTAGAGGTGTTGTCAATAAGGAGTGGAGTTGAATGTACTTGTTTTACCTGCAAATATTTCAGAATTTTCCTGAGCCAAACAATTTCTTTTTTTTCCTCAGCTGCTACCACATATTCTGCCTCTGTTGTTGAATCTCCTGGAACTGATTGTTTGCGTGATCTTCAAGAGATAGTTCCTGATCCAAGACTCATAGCATAATCAGAAGTAGATACCCTAGTTTCTTTGTCTCCATCGAAGTCTAAATCAAAGTATCCAATCAAGTTGAAGTCTCCCACCTGTGTATACTTGAGTCCAAAATCTTGAGTTCTCTTCAAGTAATTTAGAACTCTTTTTGCAGCAGACCAATGTCCCTCACAAGGCTTTTGCACAAACCTGGAGAGGATTCCAACAACAAACAAAATGTTTGGTCTGGTAGTAATTAGGTAGTTGAGACTTCCTACAAGCTGTCTATACTTTGTTGCATCCTCAAATCCTTTTCCTTCAATGGATGTGAACTTTAAGTTTTGTTCCATTGGAGTAGTTAGAGGATTACACTCAGCCATGCCAAACTTGTTCAACATATCTCCAATGTCCTTCTTTGAGAAAGGAATATAGACTTCGGATGTTGAGTTAATTCACTACCAAGATAGTAGTGAACATAGCCCAAGTCATTCATTTCAAAACCTTTCCTCAATTCCTTCTTTATGGATGTAATGTAGCTCTCATTGTTCCTTGTCATCAAAAGATCATCTACATATACCACAAGATATATAACAATTGTTTTGCCAACATTCTTGACAAACAAAGTTGCATCATCAAGATCATAATGTTTGAAGCTGAGTTTCAGAACATGCTTAGTTAACTTTTCATACCAGGCTCGCGGTGCTTGTTTAACGCCATATAAGGATTTTACAAGTTTGCATACTTTCTGTCTGTGTCTCTTCACAGTAAATCCTTTAGGCTGGGACATAAAAACATTCTCTTTCAGATATCCATTCAAGAAAGAAGCTTTTACATCCATTTGATGGACTTTTCAACCGTTCTGAGCTGCTAGGGCAAAGAGTCTCGTGATGGTAACCCATTTTGTTGTGGGGAAAAAAGTCTCATAATCGACCCCTTCCTTCTGTGAAATTTTTTTTTCCATAACCATGGTTTTGTGCTTGTCAAGTGAGCCATCAGCTTTATACTTGTTCTTGTAGACCCACTTGCAGCCAATTGGTTTGGTTCCCAATGGAGGATTAACCAGCTTCCAAGTGTCATTCTTTATCAGGGCATCATACTCTTTTTGCATTGCTTCTTTCCATTCATCATGAGAAGTGGCTTATTTGAAGGAAGTTGGTTCAAAATTTGTAAACAATTTAGTTCACAATCATAAGAAACATCCATATCAACAGGTGAATCAGAATCATCTACATCACCTCCATTTTTCCTGGTTGAATTTCTTTTTCCTGTCATTCCAACCTCATTAGGATGAACATTTCAAGTGTCTCTTTCAACCACTTTGGGGGAAATTTCTAAGATGGTTCAGGCTTCTCAGTTGATTGAGTTGGGAATGAATCAAGATTGAGTCTCCTAATTATGTCAATCACATCACTCAAAGTATCATCAGTGTTTGGAGTTTCATGTGGAGGAGAGAGTGCTTCAGAAGAAGATTCCACGTATTCATCCAGTATAGGAATCCCCCCTTCAAGATGTGGAATCTAGTTATCAAATTCTTGAAATGATTTTGCATTTCCAAATCTATCCAAGCGATCAAGTTGTCACTCAACAACATTGTCAGCTTTGGAATATTACATCTCTAGATACAACAAAATTTTTATTAACTTCCTTATAGAGACGATATGCTTTGGAGGTATTTGAATAACCCAAGAAGATACGCTTATGACTCCTTGCACCAAGTTTGTTTCTATGTACTTTTGGTATCAAGGCATAACAGGTGGAACCAAAGACCCCGAGATGCTTTACCGAAGGAATGTGGCCATACCACATTTCATAAGGATTCTTGTTTCTAATAGCTTTATATGGACATCTATTCTTTACATATACATCACATAGTATTGCATCAGCCCAAACATCAATTTTACATTTTTGAAAAACATCATGGAACGTACCATATTTAAGATTGTCCTATTCATTCTTTCAACTACTTCATTCTGTTGGGGATTATAAGGCACAATTGTTTGATGTTTGATCCCATGCTAGCAATGATAGTTTTTAAATTCATTTGAAGTGTATTATTTTCCATTATCAGTGTGAATAAATCCAATATGAGATTGTGCATAACTTTCAATCCATGTATGAAAGATCTTGAATGTTTTAAAAGCATTAGATGTGTTCTTCAATAAATAAACCCAACACATTCTGGTGTAGTCATCAATAAATGTCATCATATATTTATTTCCATGTGCTCTGGAATGTGAATCATGAAAAGACTATTTTCTATGCTTTCCTAGAATGCAAGCATCACATTGCTTAAGTTTCCTAGGAATTATAGGCAACCCAGTAACACCATTTTTCTTCAACAAGAGAAGGTTGTCATAGTTCAAGTGTCCAAATTTAGCATGTCATAAAAGACTTGATGGAAATGTACCTTCATCATAATGAGAATTGTATGAGAAATTTTGTGCATGAGCAGAGGTACCTTGCAACTTGAGAATCCTTTCTTCTCCTATCCCCATCATGATAAGTGATTGATCCGATGCTTTTCTCACCTCAATCTTGCCATCAAACATATGAATGGAGTGTCCTTGCTGGCAAATGTGGACCAAGGACAACAAGTTTGTCCTCAATTGTGGGAGATATAAAACATTATGCAAAAGAAAGTCTGGAAGACTAGGCAATTTGAGCCTGATAGTGCCAAGCCTTGATGACTTGAGTTTTGATTTGTCTGCAAAGTATACTTCTCCATCAACATTGTCAGTAAATTATTCAAAAAAATATCTTCTAAAATTCATATGGCAAGTTGCTCCTGAATCAAGCAACCAATCATTTTTCCAAGAAGCAAATGAAGCATTAAACAAGTTTTCATTTACTCCAATATTACAATGTGCCACAACATAGTGAGCAGATTCATGTGCTTTACCTTTCTCTTTGTCATTGGTTTTACCTTTGGATTGATTTATTTCCTACTCAATTTTGTCCCAACGCAACTTGCATGTGGATGCATCATTTGATCCATCTCTATTGCAACGTATGCAATGAAGATCATACTTTTCTCCTTGAGAGTGTCTCCCCCCCTGCCTCTGAAATTTCTTCTTCCTCTTCCTCTTCGACCACCCCTTCCTATGGAAGAATATTAAGCATGATTCTTCTCTCTACGTGCAAGACACACAACTTCTTCAGAACACTGAGGAGTTGTCTTCTTCCCAAAATATTTCTCTCTCTCACCAAATTTATTCACAAGGGAGTCAAAGGTAATCTCTTTGAGGTTTCCATTTGCTTGCAATGACTCAAGATAATTTGAATAAGTGGGGAAAGTGCCTTGAAAAAAGATATCAGAGGAATGTCTAGTTCAACATTAGTGACTTTGATATCATGCATAATAGATTTTACTTCTAATTCAAGAGCAAGAGGATCATCATTTTGTAATTCAAGACTAAATAATTTAATCATCAATTGGACAACTTCAAGTGCAGCGTGTGAGTCATAGAGTTCATTCAACTTTTGTAAGGCTTCAAAAGCATTTAAGAATGGTGAAATATGGTGACTCACCTCTTCATTTACAGAGGTTGCAATCAAGGCATAGGCCTTGCTATTCTTGTTTTCCCAAATGGTGAATTCCTTGTTTGAGGTAGGATTTCCCAGTTCATTCTCTCCTTCTCCTACACAAACTCCTTTCCATAGCTCATTAAAAATGAGAGTGTGTTTGATCTTTCGTGACCATTCTGGATAGTTTTCTTTGCCGGTGAGAACCACTCCCACAATAGATATCAATGAATTCATTTTAAAATCTATGTACTGTAAAAAAATACTTCTGCTACCAATGTATAAAATTTGCACTTCTGGTGGTAAAAAATGCAGTTCTAGTGTAAAACAAAATTACAATTTGATATGTATAGAGCAGAGGTATTACTAGGGGAGGGTATATTTGGGAGAGGGAGTATGTGGGGGAGGGAGTATATGGGGGAGGGGGTTTATGGGAAGGTGTATATGGAGGAGGGTCAACATATTGACCGAACGGTGGTAGGGGAAGGGAGGCATTAAAAAATCGGAAGATTTAATACAGTGGCAGGGTGGTATGAATACCATGGAGTAGTATTAGTGGTATGGTAGGAGTGGTTGTGCAGTGGGAGGTATGGTATTAAAAAAACACAACAGTGTATCAAAAACCGTGGGTTGAGTAGTCAATAGTATCAGAGAACAAAATCCACACAAAAACTTGATCGGTTCATTACTAAACATGGCAAATTATACACATTTCTAGCTACGGATGAACAATAACTGCGCCGGATGACATTGAAACTAGCCGACTATTGAACAGTGATCGACGTCGTCTGAATAGTGAGCGGCGTCATTCGTGATTAATACCTGACACCTCCCCTATATCACGATCTACACGTTAACTTGCCTGCTGGTCTAAGTCTCAGCTAGGCTTACAATATAATTTGGATTTTCTACAACGCACAACTTCTACACATTTCAAATTTAGCCTTTCCAAGAGGCTTGGTGAATATGTCAGCCACATTTTCATTTGTATTACAATATGATAAGTCAATTTCTATTTATCGAATTTTTTCTCTTACAAAATGATGTCGTGTGTCAATGTTTTTTGTCCTCGCATGATATATAGGATTGTTTGCCAATTTGATAGTGCTTTGATTGTCACATCTGATTACTCTAGGTGCCTGTTTTGTTTCTCCAACATCTTCAAGTATCCTTCTAAGCCATATTGCTTCACAGGTAGCACTGCATAATGCTTTATACTCAGTTTCAGTGGATGACAATGAAACATTAGGTTGTTACTACTCCATGATATTGGTCCTGAACCAATATTGAACACGTATCCAGTAGTAGATTTCCTATCATCTAGATTTCCAGCCCAGTCAGAATTAGAATAACCTGCCAATTCAACATCGAATTCATCAGTATACATAATACCAAAATTAAGTGTTCCTTTCAGATATCGAAGGACTTTATTTGCTGCTTTCCAATGGCTTTCACAAGGCTTAGCCATGAACTGACTAAGTATGCTGACAAAATATGCTATATTTGGCCTGGTAGTGGTGAGATAGTTCAGACTTCCCACCAGTTGACGATACAAAGTTCCATTCACCTCTTTGGTTCCATCATCACTGCACAATTTGACATTCTATTCTAAAGGAGTAGATGTTGCCTTACATTCAATCATATTGAACCTTTTAAGGATTTCCCTTGTATATTTGCTTTGTGTGAATAGTGTCTTACCAGATTCCCTCCAAACTTCAAGACCTAAACAATAATGCAATTCACCAAGATCCTTCATCTCAAATACATGTGACAACTGATTTTTAATTTCTTCAATCAACTTGCATGCATTTCCTGTTATGATAAGATCATCAACATATACAGATATTAAAGCAACATTCTTGCCTTCATCTTCCTTGACGTACAAGTTAGGATCATTTTTACTTCTCATAAAAGAAAGAATCAAAGAATCAATTTTCACATACCATGATCTTGGTGCTTGTTTCAAACCATATAAAGCTTTCTTTAACCTGCAAACCAGATGCTCCTGTCCCTATTTTACAAACCCTTCAGGCTAAACCAAATAAACTTCTTCTTTTAAATCACCATTAAAAAATGCAGATTTGACATCTAACTGATTCATTTTCCAATTATATTTTGTAGCTAATGCAATCATGATTCTAATTGTGTTCAACTTAGCTACAGGTGCAAAAGCATCTTCATAATCAATTCCCTCCTTTTGTGAATATCCTTTTGCAACCAATCTAGCAATATGTTTATCAATACTTCCATCAACATTAAACTTGGATTTATAAAGCCATTTGCATCCTATGGGAACTTTGTTTTTAGGCAATTCTGTTAATTCCCATCTGTCATTCTTCATTATAGAGTTATATTCTTCATTCATTGCATCTCTCCATTCCTCATATTCTTTAGCTTCCTCATAGCTTGAAGGCTCTACAACATTCATAATAAGAGACATTAATGCATAATCTTTATACCTTACAGGTACATGACTTTGACGTGATGACCTTCTTGGGGTTTTACTTCTTTCATCTTTCTTCCTGCTTTTCGAAGTCTCTTCTCCTCTTCTTGGAGTGTCATGACTGCTTGATGCTCCTTGCTCTTGAACTTGTACCTGTTCCTGTGCTTGTTCTTGTTCTTGTTCAACACTTGTATCTAATTTGACATAATCATCAATATCATGCCATACATCAGTATTATTCATTTTATCACCTTCATTTGCATTCTCATGAAACACCACATCTCTACATGCAAGCAATCTATGAGCACTGGGATCAAACAACTTGTATGCTTTCTGATCATCACAATAACCAATAAATATGCACTTAATGACTTTGCATCAAGTTTTCTTCTTTCATCTTTTGGAATATGAGCAAATGCCTTGCAACCAAAAACTCTTAAATGACTCACTTTTGGTTTGTACCCATAAAATTCTTCAAAAGGTGTTTTAAGCTCTAAACTTTTGGTTGGACTCCTATTTTTCAAATAAACAGTAGTATTAATAGCTTCAGCCCAAAAACCATTAGATATATTTTTACCTTGAAGCATACTACGTGCACATTCAACTAGTGTTCTGTTTTTCCTCTCAGCAACTCCATTTTGTTGAGGTGTATGTGACACTGTAAGTTGTTGCAGAATCCCATTGCTTTTACAATATTGATTAAATTCTCTTGATTTGTATTCTCCCCCTTGATCAGATCTCAAAATTTTGATGTAATTACCAGTTTATTTTTCCACCATACTCCTAAACTCTTTAAAGTACTCAAAAACATCACTCTTCTTTCTTCTGAAATAAACCCATGTATACCTAGATCTATCGTCCACAAAAATAAGAAAATACAATGCTCCACCAATAGATCTAGTTTTCATAGGTCCACATACATCAATATGAATTAACTCAAGTATTTCCATTTGCCTTTTTTCTTTATGCATAGCAAATTCCTCCCTATGTTGCTTGCCAAGTACACATGCTTCACATTCAACATGATCATTCTTCAAGACAAGAGGACCATCAACCATTGTGTTCTTTTGAAGTAGCATTAAATCTTTGTGATTTAGATGACCATACCTTTGATGCCATAAATCTACTATTGATATTGTTGTAGATGCCAACGCTTGATGACTTTTCCTGGTCACATCCAACTTATACAAGCCTCCAACTCTGGTACCTGTGGCAATAACCTTGTACTGATCTTGAATGTCTTTCACTACACATTGTGATTTAACAAATTCCACCTTCAAATCTTGGTCAGCAATAGTAGAAACAGAAATTAAATTCTTTTTGATACCAGGAACATACATCACATTATGGATCCATCTCTCTTGTCCATTAGGAAAATTCACACCTATTACCCCATAACCTTGAACTTTAAGTGATCTGTTATCTCCTAGATAAACATATGTTCCATCAATGTTTCATAATATTCATCAAACCACTCCTTATTACAAGACATATGGAGTGATGCACCAGAATCAATGAACCAAGCATTCACATCATCATTTTCCACAGACAATGCAGCATCAGAAACAAACAATTTAAGATTTTTAAATCCATCACTAATTGAGGTATCTTTGTCCACAAAATTTCCATTATTCCTTCTGTTTCTTTGCCTAGACTCATTATATTTCCTTTTATAGCAATCTTTAGAATGATGCCGAGGTTTCCCACAATAATAACAATCATCATTTCTCTTATCATGGATTGGAAATTTAGACTGTGTCATACCTTTTTGTTTTGCTTGAAACTTGCCTCCTTTGTTCTTGTCCCATGGCTTACCTCTGTATGGATATTTGCCCTTGGCTACCAACGCCAAATCTAAACTACTAGAGCCCAAATTAAAGCTCTTCATCCTCTCCTCCTCTTGTAGAAGAATTTCTGTCAATTCATCAAATGTAGGGGGTTTCTCTCTAGCTGAAAGACTTGAAACAAAAATTTGCAACATAGATAATACTTCATTTCATTACTATAAAATATTGAAATATGCTTACAAACAGAATTGAAAATAAACTAGTTAGGGCGATGGTAGCTTATCTCTAAGAAGAGATGTGGTGGCTACATGCCTCTGAACTGTGTTACAATGAGGCTCGAAGGCCTATTTATTGTTGAGAAACAATGGAAAACCCTAAACATCCAAAAACATAACCCTAGGAGATGAAGCGCCAAACTATGGGCCCTATTTTGGGTAAATTGGTACATCAACTTCCCGGGGTCGTAACTTTGGCATACGATCTCCGTTTGATGCGCACTATAGCTCATTAGAAAGATCTATCAGAGGACTACAACTTTGGGAAGAGAAACATCGGTCCATGGACCCATGTTACTTCCAGTTTTCCCAAAAAACATCATTTAGGGCCTCAAAATGGCTCCGGAAGTTCAGGACCCGAAAAACTGCTAAAAATAGTAAATTGTGCTACAATTAAGAAACTGAAAAAATGAAAGAGACAGTTGTGGGGGTCCAAGTGGGATAAGTGGGTGGCCACCAACATCCACCTGGATCAGTCCTATATACTACTATCCACTACACTTAATATGTTATCTTCTATCCTATTCACCATACATTATCACTCCTCATACATCATCCTTTAATCATAAGTAATTGATTGCAATTAGTGGGGCATGACGATTGAATTCAAGTGGAGAATATAATAAAATGACAATCAAGGTTTAATGACATGGTAATCAGGCTTAGTGACATTGAAAATTCATGAGAAGTGACATTAAAGTTAAAAGGTTAATGACATAGAATTTAGGCTTATTAACATTAGAAATTCATGGAAAGTATATCATATGAATGAGGTAAATGATACATATCAAATTCTGTGTCTAAAAGGAAAAAGTCATGAGCAAATGTTTTAAGTGAAGTTTGCCCATTTCATACTCTATTTTGGTCACTTTATACACTCTTTTTTTGAGGTAATTAGGCTCCTATTTTGTCAACCATACTCTGCCACCTACATTCAACTTTCTATGCCTCAATACTTTTCCATCGATACATATTTCCTTTCCAACCATTGATGATTGAAATTTGTGTTAACTAAACCCTTCAACAACATGAAATTGCAAGCAATTTTGTGGTGAAATGAGTGGGAATTTCATGGAGAATATGGATGCATATAGGGACCACAATTTACAAATGAAATTTGGGGAAATAGCTTGAGAATTTTGAGGAAGGGAGAGACATATACACAGGCTGCAAAGGACACAAAATTCACAATGAATCTCAACCACATAGGAGACTAATGCCACAAGTATGTAAAGCAATGAGTTTTGAAGGAAAAACATTGTATTTAGTGGAAAATTTCTTGAGATTAGAACACAGATAGATCAATGTTTGAATACATAGACAACTCAAATTTTCAATGAGGAAATACATACATAGAAAACCAATTCAATTATGTCAGACTTTGTGTTTAAATTTTTTCTCAAGATAGTTTAATGTGACACAGATAAAAAAAACAGTTTCACCCAAAGAAAAACATTTTTTTTCCAAGTTTGAAACCAATTTCTTTATAATATACCTTATAAAACACATCTATTATTATTATTATTATTATTTTACTTTAACCACAATATTTATGTAATATTTCTTCATCTACACTTTGATATTTCTTGCCTAGCACACAATTATATATATTAAACCTAAACTTACACAATTATATATATTAAGCCTAAACTTTAGAAATAAAATTAGATATATTAAGCCTAAACTATATA